>VDFB02072274.1:1991297-2019410 GCA_007258455.2 Sequoia sempervirens | reverse complement strand
ATTCCATTTCAAGCTTTAGGGTAGCATTGTTCCTAGCAAGCTTTTCACATTCGTCAGTTATTTCTTTTAGGGTTTGATTCAAGTGAACATCTTTTGAGCATTTAATTTCTTTCTGCTTTAGCTAATCACATAGTTCCCTCCTCTTTTCTCTTGACTCATTGATTTTATCCTTCAATTATTGAATGAATTTTTTAGCATCCTCAAGTTTTTCTTTTAATTCTAGGACTTCTACTTTAGATTGATCAAGATCATCAAGTGCCCCCAAAAGTTGTTGTTGAAGACCACCAGATTCCATTGCATTCCAAGATCCACCTCAAGCTATAATTAAACTTCCTACAGAGGAACCTTGCTCTAATACCAATTGTTGGACTCAAGGAACACTGAGATGGGGGTGAATCAATGTTCAACAATATTTATATTTCAATTTAGATCTTAAACCATTTACAACATTTCAACAGAAGTAAAGATGCAAGCACATGAAGGAGACAATCAAAACACCATAACACCAATATTTTTACATGGAAACCCTACTAGGGGAAAAACCACAGTGGAGGTTAATCCACAATTTATACTTTGTTAAAATTGTGAGAAAATAAGGGGAATGCACATGCATTTAGGTGCACTGCCTAGAGCTCACTACTCAAAATTGGGAAGGCTCACTACCTTAAAATATATTTGGATTACAAAAAATAGTTGAACTAAGAAAGTAGCATCTATAAATTCCTAGTTTCAGTTCCAACGAAGCTCATAGATCAGATTTTGGACCTTCTATTTGATTCTACACTTTGTTCTACTATGCCTTAATTCGCTTTACAAAAATCCTCTTCTGCACAAGTGAAACTATTCCAAATCGCTTAACAACCCTTTTTTCTATTCACACATTTCAAATATGCACCCACTCACTCTTTAAAATGAATTAATCGATCTCTTATATATATCTGCTAGCAAGAATTCAATTGCTATATGTCGGCTTCAACACAATAAAAATATTTCCCAATAGTCTACTCAATCCACATTAAATATTTGATGCGTACCCACATAAATCAGCCAAAGCCATAACTAGGACCCAAAAAAAAATCTTCAACACAAGAAATATTTAAGCAATTACTCCTTATACATTTGTGGCATGCCATATTCACTGAATCGGCCACCATGAGCTAATGAACATAAAATCATCCTGCCAAATCTCCTAACTCGTACACCAATTAATGCGACATCACAAAACTTAACAATAAGATAAAATAGATACTTGACAACTTTCCCTGAGATCCACAACTCAAAAAGATAATCCGATGAAGCATACAAATCGACATACTGACTAGATACCCTGTTCTTCATTTTCACCTCCGATAAAACTTTGTTCTTTACTTTGCTTGCCAATATGAAAAAATCCTGATCTGTGGACCAGAATAATGACTTAGGTTGCCATCAATGACAACACTAGAAGTCATATTCCAACACACTTATGGTATGCTGCTATTTTAATGCTTGTAGACATTTGATCACACGTTTATGGATGTTTTGCATATAATTTTGATCAGGGATCTTTCATTGCTCTAACAGTGTTGTTTTAATCCACTACAGGAAACCTAGGAGCAATGAGGAGGGTTTCAAATAGAAGTAGATCAATAGAGATGATGCAAGACCAAGTCAACAGGATTCGTCATTCCACCAAGAAATGATGGGTCCCTTTTCATGTTATATGCAATTTTAATTTTGTATCCATATGCGTATGATTTCTTCTTTACTAGCATTAGGATAGCTAGTACCTTGGCTTGTGAGGGACATTTATACTCTCATGATTATCAATAAATATTACATTTGCAATACACATGGTTCTCTTTCTCAGTTGTCTATAATTACAACATTGGAATAAAATGCAATTTGTTCTTGACAATCTCTTTTATGCATATTAATGAACTTAGTAGACTATGGTTTGTGTTTTAAATGTTTAAACAAAAACACCAAAAGAATAAACACTAAGTTACCTAATTTTAGCTAAAGCTAAAAATCAGGTAACAAGTATATCTTCTTTTCTATCTTGTCTGAAGTTTCATTAAGGAATTTTTTTAAATCAATAAATTTCAATTCAATGCATTATTCTTGATTGCAGAATAACAAGTTATAAAATCAACACATCCATAGGGATGTATAAATTCCTAAGGGTTGATCATGTGTCTCCCATTATTTCCTTTCACTTTCTTATATGACAATATATAATTATCCTTTCCATTGCTATCATCTTGCATGTGTGATCATACTCTTTTAAACCTCTATTGCATTACAAATCCACCCATAAACCAAAATACATATCATACAATATAATCATAAATATAACACATACTTCAACACAAGATCACACTCCATAGCACATTCATTTACATAAATATTATCTCAAAAGATATATTAGAAATCAAAATGATCCCAATGGGTTCTCATATATTATGTCATGCTAATTTATTCCACATACAAAAACTCACTAAGCCATGATATTGTAACAAAATATGTTGTGCCCATATCAATCTCATGATAACTCTAGGTTGGGAGTCTACATGAGCTTCACGAGGGCCTCTCCTCTCTCTAAGTGAATATTTTGCATTATCATGGCATGATTTCTTAGAGTGGCACTTCATATCCTCATAGTCATAATAGACTTGTGAGACCTTTGATGATATTTTTTTAAGTACTTTCTTATGCATGTAAGTCTAATAAATTTATATTTTAGTTGAAATTTTAAATTTATACATATACATTCTTATATACATGTGTGGAATAAATTTGAGGTTTAGGGCTACAACATTCAAATGAGCATATAGTTTAATAAAAGTCTTTAAACCCTTTCCAATTATGTGACCTAATCTATGGTTCCACAACATACATTTTTTATTTTTATTTTTTAGTTACATAGGTTGAATTATAAATAGTATTGTGGTAAACTCAAATAAGATTCTCATTCTTGACCCTTTTTCTACCACCAAGTTTCTTCTCACCAATCTACAACCTATCTTATCAAATTATGTTACATAAACTCATGAATTATTCAAGTTAGAAATATAAATTAAATTTATCTATAATCCAAGAATATTAAAATCATATAAGAAATTTTGTATCATCCCATCATAGAAACACAATTGTACCTTTAATTTTCTAACTATTAGATATGTGAACAATTTTCAATAAGGAACACCTTCCCACCATCATATGTTTCAAATGATGAGAACCAATCCTTATGATGAGTCATGTGGTTTGAGCATCCTGAGTCAACCAACCAATCATCATGATAATATTATTGCAAGAAAGGCTTCAAGCTTTATACCTTCATTTGAGGACTTTTTGTGGAGGAATTATATAATTATTTCTTCTTATTTCTACATTCCTTCTTCACACTTCACTCAGCTCTTTCCAAAGTTTTAAATTGGCCTCAAAACATAGTTTTCTCTTTTCTCCCTTAGATCCTCCTCTTTCCTTAGACATTCTAATATGAAGACCATATGTAATACTATCCATAGTGGATTTCTTCCTCATTTCCTATGCCAAAAAAGTTGCAGTAAGGAAGCCCAACTTGTGATCTATTAGATTATAACTAATAGAAAGAATCATACTCTCTAATGACTCAAGAAAAGAACATAGAAGAATAATGAACATATTTTCCTCATTTATCGAGCAAGTGGCATATATAGAGGTTAACTGACTCAAAATTAAATTCAATGAAAGTAAATGTTTGGTTATTAATTCACCTTGTTTCATTTTTAGAGAAAATAAATTTATTTTAAAATATATTATTTCACAAGACTTTTGGATTTATAAATTTCACCTATCCATTTCCATAAGGAATCAATGGTAGACTATTTTGATACATTTGAAAGGGCATAGTCTACAAGTTAATTTCATCCAAAGGACAAAGTATCCAAGCCTCACAAGGAGTTGATAATTTCTCTAAAGGACAAAGTATCCCAGCCTCACAAGGAAATGATATTGTCACAAAATGGAGGAATAAAGAAATTGAGTGAGGATAAAATGAGGTAACCACTTCACATGCATGAAGTAAATGTAAATTCATTCCTCAAAATGAGACTTCACCCCCTCAATAACCAATCACTACGCCTAAAAAACACAAAAAGAAACAATTTATAAAACTAAGACCTAAACAACCTTGAGGCTAAAAGGTAAACTAATGACATCACTTAAAACCATCTATCCATCCACCCAAACATTGATTTCCATTGTCAAAGGGGAAAAGATCAATTCTTTTGTTAGAAAAGAAATCCTTCACCTCATTATATTCTCTATAATAATAAAAAAGAAATAACTTTCTTAAATTTTTACTCAAATCCAAAACTGAACAATTTTGATTTCCAATAATTGACATATATCTTGTCCAAACCAAACACAACCAACATGATCCCCTTCCACAATCAACTTCTTACAATTAATAAAAACCACCAACATCAAACCTTCAACCACTTTATTATTAAACATATGATAAAAAAATAAAACACCTCTCATCTTTATTAGTACTACTCATATCTTAGGTTCAAGAATTTTCAACACATGGCTAGATGATACAAGATTGGTATCATGCAGATGACGAACTTATACATACGAAAAAAAATTGGTGAGAAGTTTTGGGGCTTGTGTGTGGGGGACCCGACCAAGCAAGTATCCTATAGTAGTTATCTAAAATCTAAAGGGATTCTTGTTTGGGATTGACACAAATTAGCCGCACAAATTTTAGAGCAATTCTTGTCAAGGCTCTTATTTGTTTTCTTCTAGTACTAGTAGTATCTTCTAATACATTGAAAGGGATTTTAGATTGATAAGTTTCACCTATCCTTTTCAAGGGAATAAGTGGTAGGATTTTCTAGTAGAAGACAAAGTTATATTGTTGATTGTGGTTTTTTTTCATCTTATTTCAAGTTTAATTCTTTTTTCATTAGTCATTGTTCTTTTTTCAGGAGCTTTCATTGTTATTTCATCAACTTATAATTATATTGATTGATTTTTTTCAATATTTATATAATATGCAACCAAATCATGGCTTCCACACAAATCTACAAAATAAAATTAACGAGAAATCCCACAATAAACATTTCCAATCATAGAAACCAAAGGGGGCCAAGCTCTAATACCTAATGTTGGGATAACAAAGGTAAACTACTACATAATAAAAATCTAAGATTAAATATGTGAATGCAACATTAAGTATTCTTGTTTATGAATTACCATTCAATTAAGGGTTCTTAATTGTAGAATGATATTAAGAGATTTAGGAATTAAAATCAATAACACAAGAAATGAACAAACCCCATGAGAACATCACATTACAAAATAGATATGTGTATAAAAACTTGTAAGAAAAAAATCCACTAAAAAGAGATGTCAGTTATGTATTATCTTCTTAAAAAAAATTACAATGCAACACACTTCCCTCAATCCTTCTTTGTATTTGTTATGATAGTAGTTGTGTGCCTATGAACTCTTAGCAAAAGCACTCAAAATCATGTATTAACACCATCATGCCAAGACTCCAATTTATAGGAAATATGAAAGAAGGATATCACTAGAAGTTTGTCCAATAAGAGGTGTTCAAACCACGGTTAAACATGGAACCCAAAATCTTCTTGCAAAAACAAAACATACCACTCCTTGGAACTCTCTTGGAATGTGTAAAGTCACCTATGTTGGTGATCACAAATGACATATTTTCCTTAATTTCCAATTTCCCTACTTGGGGATGCTATCAATCACTTATATGGAACACCAAGAGACACATTTCACTCCTTTCCAGGTGCCCAACTTGAGGAGATAATAATTTTTCACAAATAATTATTTTTTGATGTTGATAACTTGATGAAGCCCCTCATCCCTTGTGAATGCATTTACAAAGTATAGGTGGTATAGGTGGAATATTATTACAAAATTATTTTCTACTAACACCCTACAAACCTAGAGACACCTTGAAAATGATGACTTAATCCTAGCATTGATGAAGTAGAATGATGACTCAAAATTGACTAGGAGAGAGAATCCTGAGGTTATTTCGTTTTGTCTTGCATACTAAAAGTATGTGATTGTGTCTCTAGGTTTTTGCTGATGTAATTTTTTTCAAAATGATTTCATCTATATATGAATAGGTTTTGTTTAGGGTCTTTTTTTTTATAAATTATACATAAATTTAACCTTTATTTGCAATAGTTAGTAGGGTTTTATAGTCTAGAGATAGTCTTTATTTCCTATTGTTATTTATATAATAGATGAGCATGGTGATATGTATGTCTACAAAGGAATTATTCAAGGGTTGATGTCATCAAACTCGGGGTCAATTTTGTATGTTTTTTATGCTTGATGATAGACATGTATCTTTTTTTATAAATTAATATATAGTGAGAAAGCTCTACTCTCACTTTATTCATACAAAAAAATCAAAATTACAAAAGCAAGACTAGATAAAATTTATTGTGCCTATAAATAAATTAGATAATTATGATGTGAACTAACTCAAATTAATCATAAAAGGTTAATATCATCATACCATAATTTTCATGCAATTTTCAAATATAATATTTACCCAAATTCATATAAATGTCAAGTGATCATATCAAAATTCTAATTAATACTAATATTTAAATATGAAACATATTATGGTTAACATAGAGAGTAGGGGCTTGTGAGGACCAAATTACCATCTCCACGAGTGAGTAGGAAGGTTTTAAAAATTAAAGAGAAATCCATCTAGATAGTCACCACCTCCATTGCATGCTTAGAGATTATGTAGGTTTGTCTCTTCAAATTACACAAGACATCGTCAAGGCAAGGGAAAAACTCACAACCATTTGATTTCCCATCTAAATCCTCCATAACGACACCTAGAACTCTAAACTATGTAAAAGTAGTGAGATAATCATTTTTTGTACCAGAGGCTTCATCACCAAAACACTCAACTTAACCATGAAAACTTTAATAATAGAGATTTGTGACCAAGAATTGCCATTATTCACCAAATCATTTGGGCCTAAGAATTTCTTAATCTGCTCAACACAATCAAATTTGAAATAGTGAAAATGGTCTAGAGACCCGAGGACCTAAGACTACACCATTCTAATGAGAATCCCTACCAAAAGTGGCATATTGTGTTAAACTAGAGAGGTAGAAGAGAGAGTTGATACTTGCTTTGGAGGACGAAGTATCCAAGCCTCACAAGAAAATGTTATCATCACAAAATGGAGGCAGAGGTAGCTGTGCATCACATGAATGAAGTAAGTGTCAATTCACCCATCATAATGAGGCCTCACCCCCTCAACTAATCACTAAACCTACAAAAAGTGACAAGGTGAAAAACTAAGACCTAGACGACCTTCAAAATGCAATGTGAACCAATGAGATTGCTTAAACCCATCTCTCCATCCACCCAAACCTTGGTTTCTAATTTCAATGAGGCAAGGATCAATTCCTATGTTGGACAAGATACCCTTTGACTTGTTATATTCTGTATAATAGTGAAAAGATAATTCTTTTAAATTCTTACTCAAATCTAAAACTTCTTCTAGAAACAATTTTAATTTCCAACAACAAATGTCTTTTTCCAATCAAACGCAACAAACACCGAATCCCTTCCACAATCAAATTCTTGTACAATTAATAAGAACCACCAACATCAAACTTTCAACAAAAAAATTTCATTCTACTTTATTAGTAAACTTATGTCCACAAAAAGAAGGCACCTCTCACAAAATCATCCTTATTATCTCTGAGGACACAACTTGCCCTTCCCTCATCAAGGTGGTGTCATCAAAATTCAATCTAAAAACCTGTCTTTGATAGTTTAAACATGTTAAACCCTTCCCTTGTCTTAATACATCACTTCCCTCGTATAGAAAAGCCACATGATGCTACTACTTACTGTCCATGCAACCAAAGAATCCACATTTGACTGTATTTATTAATTAATTGAAAATAAAAATGAACCATTACAAAATATCTCTAGACATACGGCGACTTCGATTAAAAAACCAATTGCTGATAGTCGCTGCCCTGTTCCCGTATGGCAGTTACGAAGTCCAACTACTTTTCCTTTTCGTAAGCGCGCCTCAGGATCTCTATCTGTCCATTTGAATTTTGAGATTTCAATGTAGAAAGAGACGTCCAATGTTGAATATGTAACGTTGAATTTGTAACTTCCTGTAAATTCAAACCAGAGCCGGCATGGTAAACTGTGAAAAGTCCATTTCTATTACTATCAAATAATTTGCGGAGGGCGGCCCCGTGGGAGCAGACTGCGAAGTTTCTTGCAATTCCGCAGAGCCCGCTTCGAGTTAAATCCATAGACAAGTACGGCTCACATGTTCTAGAATTTTGGACACAAGATTGGTGTCGTGCAATCGTACATACGGGAAAAGAGAGTCAAAAATGTCGGCGCTTGTGTGTGGGGAACCCAACTAGGAAAGTGCCCTGCATACTTATCTTTAATCTGAAGGGATAGTGGGCAGACAAGATGTGTACCCAACCCTTGACGAGCGCCGCGCAGATTTCAGTGCCCTTGTGGTCAAGGCTCTTGTTTGTTTTATTCTATTCGATAGTTCTTTGCGGCAACTGTACTTGGAATATTGTACTAAATCAGATCTTATCGTACTATTTCAGACAACTGTCTTTTTCAAATCGAGGGTCGGATCACAGTGGAGTCCCGCAATGTCTATAGGGGTGACAATTTGCACCGGATGGCATCGATGCCCATCCGCTGCCATCCATCTGACATACCCGCTGCCAAGAGTATCGTACTCACGCTGAAAGGACGTGATGTGAGCTGTTCTTTGTTTCCGTTGAAACTGACAAGGATGGAAGTTTTGAAACGTGGGAGAAGAAACAGCCAAGTCTTATCACCATCCCCATCCATGACCTGATCTGTCAGACGAAGGGACAACCTGTACCAGCTCCTACCCGGAGAACATTCCCGGTATCACTGCCGGCGACAAATACTGGCCACTTCTTGGTTTTGGCGCGCGCGTTTTGTTGAGAAGATCAGGATGAGGTCTTTTAATTAATACAATCGAATTATATTTAATATTGGGATTTAGTTTTTATAAGTGGATTAAAACATGCTCAGTATAAATAGATCTATTTGTGAAATTTATTAGTGGGAACGAAGTTATTTTAGGCAATTCTTCTTAACGCTTCTTCTCTTTTTTTAATTTTAATTACATTATTATTTTTTATTTCTTTAAAGAAATAAAACAATAAAATAAATAAATGGGAAAAAATATAATATTTAAAATTATTTAATATAAAAAAATTAGATTTAAAAATATAATTTTAAACTAAAATGTTTTTAATATTAATTATATTATTTTTATATGAATCTTTCTTATTACATTTTACTATCCATCATGAGATGGGAAATGAGATGGAATGTAGACAAGAACTATTTAAAATTTGGAGAAAATAAGGGTGAAGAGAGCAAAGAAGAAGTTTAAGAGGAATGAAGGTAGGATATGACAAGAACACAATTAAGATTGAATGTATTTTCTATCTAACATTCTAGATGTCCAATTTGGTCATGTTTATTAATTAATTAAAATTCAAAATATAACAAGGTTCTGAATTTCAATTAATTAATAAACATAGTCAAATGTGCATCTACATTATTGGATAAACATTGTCAAATCCAATCAAGAGTGAAGGACGAAAAATAAAGAGAAAGCTAAATGGTTGTAGCTCAATTTGGTTGAGCACAAATGGTGAGGGTGATGATATGTGATATAGAAGTCATCAACCAAGATTCAAACCCCCTAAGGCATGCTTGAGCCAAGTTTAACCCTTAGGAGACTTTAACAGACTAGATCCCCTTATATGTGGCTTCTTAGTCAAAGGCAACTTATGGTTTAGATCTATGCTACATTAAATTGTTGTAATCCAATATATAAAGGAAAGGATGCTCACATCTATGTTATCCAACTTGTTTCCATCACTGAAAAAATGTCAATTTCCTTTATTCCTTATATAATTGAATAAATTTATTTTTTCGATTATTGTCTAAAGTCACATTTTCCTATTAATTAAATAATTTTAATTATAAAATTATTTAATTAATTCATTTCTTTCTTTAGTTCTTATTACATCACTAATTTCCCCTTCTTTCTATAATTAAATAAATGCTTATTTATTTAATTACTGTCATTTTCTACTATAATTAAATAATTATTTTAGTTATTTAATTATTCATTATCCTCTTCTTCTATAATTAAATAATTTTTTTATTTAATTATTTACTAATTTTTCATTTTCCTCTACTTTTGAATTAAATTATTATTTAATTAAAAAGTCAACCTTTCCTTTTCTTCTATAATTGAATAATTGTTTTAAATTATTTTATCATTCACTTTGCCTCCTAATTATTTAATTTACTCCAACCTCTTTTTCTCTACCAACCTCTTTATTCGTGTCATTCTTATCTCTCCACATCTCAATTAATTTCCACCCTTGATTGAATCAATTTCTAATTTAATCTCAACCATCTATCCTTAACCAAACCTTATCATTCACTTTGCTTCCTAATTATTTAATTTACTCCAACCTCTTTTTCTCTACCAACCTCTTTATTCGTGTCATTCTTATCTCTCCACATCTCAATTAATTTCCACCCTTGATTGAATCAATTTCTAATTTAATCTCAACCGTCTATCCTTAACCAAACCTTATCTTTGCCCTAAATTTTCCCTAAACCTATTTCATTGCTTCTCAACCAATCCTGGCCATTGATTTTCCTATCATATTAGCTTTTAATCCCATCCCTTCATTCAAATTTGGTTTTCTATAAAATAATTAACATTTTTGGCTAATTCAAGTACATGTTATTACATAAAAGCACAAAGTTGTTTCACACTTTCAAGCCAACTAATCAACACAACTAAATTAACTATTTCTAAAACTTATTTTAAAAAATTCAAAAAAATATAATGCCCTAAATAAAAGAATCTATTTCAAGATGGTATAATTTTTTTTCCATTTTAGATAAATATTTAATATGAAAGTTGATGTCTGATGGAAACAACAATTTTTAGATTATTTTAATATTTATTTAAAAATATATATTTATCAAAATTGGAAAAAATACACAAAAAATTTGAAAGAAAAAAAATTACTATAAAAATTTGATGAAACATGCAACTTCGTTTATCAACAACTAAGTTATAGTGTTAATTTATTAAAAATTAGTTTAAAATAATTTTTTAATTTTTTTAAAAAGAATAAACATAAAATATACTAAAAAGTACGTATTTTACTAGTTTACATCATTTCAAAATTCAAAACATATATGCCACGTTTTAGTGATTCAAGTTTAAAATTTGGATTAGTGTTGGTTGTTTCCTTTATAAAGTGTGACATAGCTTTGTGCTTTTACCATATTCAAAGAGATAGGTACAATCTTCAATATTTTGTTATTGTCATCACTAGGCTTATTATTGCATACTCAAAATATGAGGGAAAACATGAGAAGGACAATGGAGGTGAATAAACCATGGCATGTGAATATTGGTAATATTTCTTTCATATTTTATGTTTCTATGTTCATTTGTGCTTCATTGGTGGTTTAGGGCCTTTAGGGTTTGAGTTCTATTGATTCATGCCTTGTACTTTAATTTTATCCTATTCTACATTAGTGAACCTAATGTGAACTAACTAGATTTGAAAGAATTTTTGAGAAAATTTGAGTTTCAGGTTTGCAACACATCCATAAGGCTGAACGACACATTTGAGAAATAACACAATGCATTTGTGGTACATAATGACACATTTGATAGATACTATGACACATTCATGTAGACAGAATACTTCATTCGTGGCATCAAGAGCCACATTTGCTTAACTATAGGGAAAATCATTTCATTAGTTTATTTTCAGTCTTTTCTATCATTTCTCAGGTTTCTAGTTTTTTATTTTTGGATCTCGACAGAATAACCACACTATTTCTATTTCAAGATTTTCCAAATTTTTCTAGATTTGAGTGTTTTTGTAACTTTCAGGTCATGCACCATATTTTTTTTACTATGAGCATTAGTCGCTATTTGGTATGCCATAGTCACTATTTGGTTTGCTATAGTCGCTAGCTAGTTTGTCATAGTTGTAGTTTGGTTTATCACATTTTTTTTAGAATAGTGAGTTGCATTTGTGACACTCTAACCCACATTTTCCTATTATTGTTAATCATGGTTTTAATTATGATTTTTTCATTTTTTCTTTTTCTATTTGGTAGAATAGAGGTTTTTGTGTTACTGATATTTGGTTGACAGCTTGTGGCATTCATGGGGACAAGGAATTTATATCAAAGACTACTAATCCATGTTCTTGTAGGCCTTTATTTTGCTTTAATTTCTAAGTAGGAAGATTTGGATTTCAGACCTAAAAATAACCAAGTGTCTTTGAATTATCACATTTTCAATTTCAAATTAAAAGAACCATCGTTTATCTGGTTTGGTGATTTTTTTGTGTTTTGAGGTGTGTATGCTCTTCCCTCACATTTTATGTGATCTTGGGAATCAAAAAATATTCTCAACACTTTCATTTTCACATCATACATTTTGTTTCTTAAAGGTTAATGAACATTTTCCAATGTAATAAAATACATGTGTATGCTCTCTCCTCACATTTTTTATATGACCTTGGAGATCAAAAACATTGTATTTGTATCACTTTTGTTATAACCATTTAGAAGGGATTTCCTTTGGAGAAGTAATCACTCTAATGGGTATGACTCAAAGCAGTTTTTCCCTTAGGCTGCTATATAAATGGATGAGGCCAAAGCCAAGTCCAAACCAACATTAGCCTTTCTCGTATAATGCCAATCTAAAATGGGAGATACCCACACTTGTGTGAGGTAATTAGGGCCCCAAGTAGGGTTGGTTAAAGCATCAAGTGGCTTGTTGGATGCTCATAAGATTTCAAGTCCTTGAGCAACGACTAGGAACCAATTAGTTAGAGGCCCACCCTTATTGATTGAGTTATTTTTGGTTTCATTCTTAGTGCAAAGGTGTATCATCACACCTTGAGGTTACTTACCATATGGCTCCCTTATGATAAAATAGAAATCCTTAGCTTAGCATAAGCTACTTTTTTACTTGTAGCTTTCAGGGGAGAGGGTGATTGGGTCATCCTTCTAGTCCTGCAGGCCCCTATCTATTCTCTCTCGCAAAGATAAGAGTGAATACACCTCTTGAAGGTGTCCCCACACTTGTGTTGAAGGAGATTCCAATTTGTGGGCCTAAGATTCACTACCATTGGCCATTGACCTTAGGGTAGGAAGTGTTTTATGTGTGTGAAGTGTTTTCAAATTGTGATTAGACCCATGAAAATTGGGGTGAAGAACCCTCAAGCATACACATAACACATAAAATATGGTTACTCAACAATCAAGACTTGTATTTCATATTGTTTGTTGTGTTTGAAATTATATTTCATAAAAAATAAAGATGAAAAATCAATCCAAAACATTTCAAACTAGGGTCAGACACATTGTTCACCATATGTACAAATTGTAAGCTATAACTACTAAAACAAAGCATGACAACTACTGAAAATTGTGAGCCACATTTACAAGACAAAAAACCACATTTGATATATTGTGAGCCACATTTCCTAGTTGTCATTTTTTTTGGGAGATTCTGGTATAGTCTTATTTTGGTTCAATTCATTATAGTAATCATCTTATTCGACTACAGACTTGGTCATTTCATACCATTCATTTCACTCCATTCATATAAGTTTCCATTGTATTATTTAGTTGCATACACCTTAAGTCAAACCTTAGGTCATTCATTAGTTTCATACACTTTTGTAGACTTTAGGCTAGGGTATTTATCAGACTTTGGATCAAATCACTATCACAAATTTAAATTTTCTTAACCTTTTCTTTTCATCAATCAATCTTTGTCATTTTAGTTGTCACTTTAAACTCATAAGTCTAGTTCGAGGTCCACTTTGTCAATCATATAATAATTTTAGTTTGTCCCTTTTAAGGTATTGATAATCAGGTTTGGGTACTTTGGACTATCTTAGTTTTGTTATTAACCTTCTCTTAGGTCCAAAAGTGCTTAGTCTTCATTTTCGTATCATAACATTAGTCATTCCACATCTTTCATCATAACATCACATTTACATAATTTAGTCTTAGTCCTACCATAGATTTATGATCGTAGTGACATTACCATATCTCAATTTCATCTATTGTTACTTTGTACCTTAATCTTGGCCATAGGTGCATCATCATTTGGTATTTATTATATCTTGAAAACCTCGAAAACATAGCATAGTTTCATGCCTACCATTGCATTATCATTCCTTATACTTCATATCCATTCATTAATTTTCAAGACTTATATGGTCCAAATGAGATTACAAAGGGAAAGAAAAGAATGGACTACACCAATGAACATCCCTTTTTCAATCCTACTAGCAACATGAAGTTTGGATCAAGTCCTCCAATGAGACACCTAAGAAATGATCATGATTTCCCAATCATTTTGAAAGATTCATAATAAAAGACATCCAAAGACCTCTAATTGAAGAGGAAATTGAGGCAACAACTCAAGACCCTAGTGTGGCATGGTTTTTAGATGAGATGGTAGTACAAGAACCACAATGATTCCTAGAAAAATTGTTACAAAGAGGAGCTAAATTTCCTCATGGTTTTGACTTTAACACACTTTCCACAACACCAATGAATGAGACTGCACAAAACCAAGGACACAATGCATCTACTCCTAATCACACTATTCCACAAATACATGCTACTATTCCATTAGGAGGGACAACATAAAACACCACAAAAGTCAATACGAAGCCACTATTTGGAACACAAGGTTCACAAGCTATGACACAACCCCCTATCAATACATTTAATCCATTTGGATCAGCATCTAATGCTATAGGGGCTTCATCATCCAATCCTTTTTCAATGCATAAAAACAAGTCAAACAACAAAATGTGAAAGGTTTACATTAGTGTGCCTAAGCCATAGATGAACATGACACCAAATACCAATTTTCTTGAGCACCAACACATCACAACAAAGTTCCCCTACAAAGTGACACAAAATGGCCTTTTCAACAATATGGCAACCAAAATCCACATGGTCAAACAAGTTCAAGTCCATTACAAATGCAATTCAGTATGAACCCTCCACACATCAAACCAAATTCCAACTTTTACTCCCAACATCCAAAAAAAAATCCAACTTTCAATAATAACACTCGAAACCAAAATCCATAACACACATTTAGGATCAACACCAATTCATCCACCCCAAACATTGGATTGTAAGACTCAAACATGGGCCCGTATATCATAATTTAGTTACAAAAGGGGTGGACACATCATTGAATCAAGTTGATGTCTTGACAAACCCAATTCTTGCACTACAAAGGCAAGTGGACAACATGCAAATATCAATAAGTAAAATGTACTCCACACAATATTTATGTCCATATCCTTTTGACAAGAGCATATACATGCCTCCTTTCAACACAAATATGTTATTTTGAATTTCATCAAGTATAGAGGAAAGGGAAGCCCCATTAAACATGTGAGGGAGTTGCACATGGATTGCATATACATCACATTTGAACACACATACCTAATGAGATTTCCCCAAGAAGCCTCATAGGACAAGCACTCGAATGGTTTTTCCATTTACCTATAGGCATAAGAACATGGGATGAACTAGCAAATAAAATTTATGATAGATTTTTCTTACAACATCAAAAGTGATATTATTGTAGCCACATTATGTCATACAAAACAAGCAGAAGGTGAGGCATTCGTAGCATTCTTTTAAAGACAGAGAGTCTTGGCTAGTAGATGTCCTTGTGAGATACCTGAAAAACAAAGAGTTATCATCTTCATTGAAATTGAAATACCAATTACAAGTCTATTATTGTAGTTTGTTCCCTGACCTCATGGAGAAAAGCACTACCCTTGAAAAGGAACTCATTTCAAAAGGGAAAATTAAAACTTTTAACAAAAATAAAAACTCCCAAAGTACCTCAAATGAAAAAAGTAAGTATTTGGCTTGTAATGAGAATGTCACAAATGATGGAGTTATTGATGCAAATGCAATGCACAAATCTAGTCTGATGCAGAGCTAGGAGGATTCACAAAACATCTCACAAATCCTTAACAATTTCTCAAGGCAATCATTAAGTAATGCATGCTATTAAGCATTCTCTCAACCATTCAACATGACAAGAAAACAACAGAAAAAACCTTTATCTGACCTTGGATTGAGTCTTCCATCAGTAAAATATATCATTCCATGCATAACACTGTCAGCAACATAAATATAACAACCATAGGTCTTTGATTCACAACTTGCACCATAACTTTTCAGCCTTTCAATTAGGGACTGTCATCACAAAATCTTTGAACTGACATAATATACCAACTTTAATCACAAATTTGAGTACCTTGGATAATCTTCTAAAACATATAATAAATTTAGTTGCCTTTGTTATGTAACAACACTACAAATAACGTTTGTAATCTGCCCTTTTAGGCCTTTACCAGTCTGATTTCACTATGAACTGTAAAAAACAGTCATTAATAACTTTCACATGGATAATAATTAATCCAATCGCTCCGGTCAGTTTGTAGATTACTTAGTTACAGAAATTTCATCCAATTTTTAGACAGATCCAACGGTTAAAACAAAAGTTATGAGGGTTTTACCAAAACGGGTAACCCTTGGTAGGGTTCCAGGCTGGTTTTACAAAAAATGCCATATCTTTCTCATATCTTCATGAAATCAAATGAGACCAAGTTCAAAATGATGTAGAAACATATTAATACCTTCTCCAATGACTTCCCCTTCAGTATCTGGCCGTAAATTTCCGTACAAGAGCAAAGAATCACGTTTTTACAGTGTTTTCTGAGAAAAAAAATGAATTCCATTGATATTCTTCCATTACAAATCAATTTTCTCCCTTTGTTTTCGACCTATGGAGGATTTTTATACATTGAGGACTAAAACTAACTCATATCAACTGACTATTACTAATTCCAATCTCCATTTAACTAATGGACTTAACATTTATTTAATTTTTTGCTCTCTTGACAATGTTTACAATGAAGAGTAACTTTGAACATTATGGAACCAATAACCTAAAATATGATTTCCTAGGACTCAAATGACCTCATACATATCAAAAATGGATCATTAATCCTTATTAAAACATTAAGACATCAAAAATGAATACTAAACCCAATAAGGCCTCATGGAGGCATGTGATCAAATAGGTGCTCCTGCACCATAGTCCCACAATCACCCTTAAGGGACCTAATGCATCAAACAAGAAGCCACATATACCTAAGAAAACAAAAAATGCAATCTAAAATAACCCAAGGTGTGGACCTCAAAGGAAATTTCAACCACTTGACAAAAATACACTCCCTTAGGGGAACCAATCAAATTCGTCTTAAAACAACTTTTACAAAAAAATGTCATATAACTTTCAAAGGTGAAAGACTATGAACAAGGGCCATTTAAACCTTCATGGTGGGATGCAAATTCCTTTTGTGATTATCATTGGACCAAAGGACACAAAAATTCATCATGTCAACAACTCAAGAACATAATTTAGGACCTTATTAAAAATGGTGTCATAAAGGTAGATAACCAACAAGCAACCTCCAATAGTGATCATAACATCATTAAAAATCCTTTGCATGACCTTGGGATGGGGAAAGCCTCCAACTCAGGTACAAAGACTAACAACCAAGCTAAATTCACCCATGTCACCTATGACTATACAATAAATAACATTCAGGCCTTAGATAACCATGTCAATACCATTATCATTAAGAAACCACCAAAATGTGCAATCACAACATGAGGAACCAAGGTAACCTTTTCTGACCAAGACTTATTCTCATAGAAATCCAACCACAGTTACCCTTTACACCTAGAAGTCCACATCAATAAAAATACAATCAAATGATTCCTAGTAGATGGTAGAATTGGATTGAACATTTGTACTCTAAAAATAGTTATGACATTAGGTTTCATTGAAGCTTGCGTAGAATCCTCAAAGAGCATTATCATAAAGGCTTATGATGATGAGGGTTTTGTGTTTGAGGGTGTCAAGGGTGTCATAGGCACCTAAAAACTTGAAAATCCTTGGTTTGGAAACATTTTAAGATACTGTTGAAAGTTTCATAGTTAGGGGATAAGTTTAGAGAGGGGTTGCTTTGAAAAAGTGGGCTAATTGGGCCTTAAATTTGAGGAAACAATAGATTTTGGTAGGTCTGATCCAAAACAAGTGCCAACAAGGTTTTGGTATGTTGTGTAGCATCACAAAATACATCTTAATCAGTCATTTATTTTTGGAGTCTTTTACAAAAAGTTGTTAGAAAAAGTTGAGTGAAAAGTAAAAAAAAAAACCATTGCTAGAGGCCTAGTTGGGCTAGAAGCCTAGTCAAGGTGCAAAAAGTGAGTTTGTGTTTAAGTCAGAGGTTTGGGGCTTGAAACCATTCAAGAAAGTTTGTTTGAGTCTTTTAAAAGCTTCCCAAGGGTTTGGGTCCATAAGTGAAGGTTTAAAGTCATAAGTGAAACTTTGAGGCTTATCTCCTGTAGGGTGCCTAGAAGAGGGTTTGAGATTGCTTCATAGAAAATCCTTCAAATCATTGTGTGTTTCCAAAAGTCTCATAGCCTCTACATAATTTTGTGACTAAAAAATTTATGTTTCCTTTGTGACCAAACCAATAGAACTGAGCCTTCAATGAATTACAAAAATGTATGCAAAAAGGTATCACCAGAAATGTACCAAACCAAAATGAACCTCGATGATCATTAAATACAGAAGACCTCAGAATATATGCCAACACTATAAGTGTCAAAATCAACCCTTCACATCAATTTCAAAACCTATGTGAAAGGGGTCAACAAAAATTATATTGTATATAGACTTTTATATATAAAATTGTAGAATAATTCTCTACACATATACAAAATTGGCATTTATACCAACTCAAAATGTTACATATGTCATCTCAAGATCTACATACCAAGTGTATGTAGAATAACTACACATTCCAATAGTCGAATTGATCTTATGTCTCAGACAAATCTTACATTTGTGGTGGATCATCAAAATCTAGCCTCCTCATGCCACTAGATGGATGAAAAGTTGACTACACAGTAACAAGACAAACCATAAATTTGATTAATTAGCTAAATGGTAAATAAATTAGACCACCAAATAAAAACTTATTTATAATTTAGAAATTTCAAATTACCATATTGTTACCATCTTTACTTTGCATTACATCCATTGTTGTTGCTTCTTGGTTAAGATCAATAGAAAATGGAAACATATGTTGTTGGGTGTTTTGTTGATCATCTAAAGCCACAATAACATGCACATTTGAGACATCAACATAGAAAAAAATAATTTACAAATTAAAAACATAAAATTGATTGAAGTGTGTTCTATAATTTTTATACCATCTCCACTTTGCATTGTCTCCATTGTCATTTCTTGGTTAAGATCAATAGAAAAAGGTAACATGTATTCTCTACTATTTTGTTGATCCTCTGAAGCTGCAATGACACATATTTAACACATCAACATAGATAAAGTTTTCAAGTGTAAAACTACATTATGTAATTAATATAAACAATAGTAAATTTATAAAGATTAGAAATTTGATTAGAGATAGGAATTGACTAATTTCCTATAAAGTTAATAAACACACTTAATAGTTAAAAAATTACCATCTATAAGTTGTATTTCATCTATTATTGTTTGGTTTAGATCAATCGAGAAAGGTAATTGATGTCATTGAGTACTTTCTTGATCATCCAAACCTACAATGACATGTATTTAACATATGAAATAAAAACAAGAAGTATTGTTATGCAAATTACTAAAATTCTTTTTAAAAAATATACTTACTGTGTTGTTGCATAATACTAACTCTTTCTTCTTCTATTGCGATACTTGAGCATTTAATGACCTTTTTTTTCTTTTTCTTTCTACATCCTGTAGAGGGGAATTGAAAATTTTCATAGTCCTCAATTGTTTCATTCAAGTCTTCAGAAATGGCATTGTCTCTTTGATGAATTGAAAGACGTTTACACATTTTGCTTGGACTGAACCATGGTGATATTCGTCTCGTAGATATGTTATCTGAACCAGGGATTGATGTAAATGTGGAAGAGGAAGGAAGAGATGTATGAATATCTTTTCGCAATCTCCCAATACATTGACAAAACTTTTCTTTTTCATCTTCACTGGTTGGTAAATTTTGGAGTAGATGATTTAAATAATCAATAGAATTTTGAAAGTTATCATTCAAAGCACTAGATGATTTCCAGCCATCTGTAATACAAATAAAAATGATTAAATCTAAAAATATCTTAATATTTTATTATAAAATGGTGACATTGAGATTTACCTGTTCTTTGGTCTTCACCAATGGCAATCCTAAGCACCTCTTGATCTTCTATTTGATTGCAACCATCTATAATTCGATTAAGATTTAATTAATTTTGTGAACCATAAAAAAAACTAATATTTAATTGTAAATACCATATCAATATTACCAATGGTATTGTTTCCATGACTGAATCTCCCTCTAACATTCTCATCATCATCAAGCAATGGAGTAGTGCCATCTATAATTCAATGAGATTAATTTAGTTATTTTTGAAAAATAATAATAATCATTTAACATATAAATATCAAAATTAAATCTCAAATGACCCTTACCAACAACTTGATCTTGCTCATTTATTTTGTTTCGCTTTAGAAGATCTAAAATCTTTAACACATGTTTGCATGTGTTTCCCTTCTTTGCCCACTGACAGTCACACACATGCAAATCTGGTCCATATTTTCTAACAAGGTACCATTTTGTTGGAGTTGTTTGGATTCTTATTTGGTATGTGTTAGGGACGATATCATATGGGCAACAATCTGTATCTAGTATTTTTTTGACCTCTCTAATGTAGTTGTGTAATATCGTTCTTTTTTGAAGTTAGTCAGAAACCCAGATAATTGCAAATATCTTTTATTTTTGTAGAATGGCTCTACCCTATGAAGAAGTGTATGGATAAGCCAATCCATTCTCCTCATGCACCTCTTAGCACGATCACTTAAATAGTGACTCTTGATGTGGCAGTGGTATGACTCTATGGAAGCATTGGTTTCTTGATTTGCATGAGGGAAACCTCTATAATTTTTTGCCCACATTGCTATACAAACCCACAAAATGATGTCTTAGTATAAATAAAAAACAAGTTAAACAATATAAATGCATACAAAATCATAATGAATAATTCAATGAGCTTACCAATACGAGTTTCATCATGACACCAAGTTTGTTGAAAGTAATCAATAAATTTCTTCTCCTCTTTGAATTCCTCCATGAAATTTGTTATTAGATGAGTAGTGATGTCTTCATCATCACTCATTGCATACATTATCTCACCCAATCTATTGAACATATTACTCCCAACATCCTTATTACTGACATACCTGGATTATAAAACATAATATCAAGCTATGAAATTCGAACATGAAATGTTCAGGTATTCCAAGTATTTTAATAAAAGAATGACTTACCTGTATACATTCTTCAACCATGCCCTACGTACATGCCAAATACATAAAAGTACCCGGAAATGAAAGGATAATCTACAAGTTACGAGGATAAGTGTAATGTTCAGCTTTTTATAAACTAAATATTAAGCAATTACAACAAGTTAACTTCAGTTTAAATAAAAGATTAAGGCCAATAAAAACCTGATTGCTTCAATCTCGGCACTAGCATCATCTGTCATAAATGCATTGACATTCCAATCTTCTTTACATTGTTTCCCTCTTTTATAAACTTTTATCAACCATTCATTTATATCCTCAACTTTATTTCTTGAGGATATGGCCCATGCAACAGGTATACCAGCCTCTTGTTCATCAAATACAAGCAAAGTATATAACTGATACTACACATGAATAAACCATAAATTATTATATTTTTAGTAGAAGAAATTAATAATTTCATTAAAATCCATAAATACAATTAAAATTGTTTTACTTACACCATATTTATTTGTTGAGAATGTGGAATCCATAGCAATAATTGCATTATGTGAATGTTTCACCATCATTTCTTGCATCCATGGAGTTTGGATGCCTACCATAAATGGAATATTTTCCACATTGTTTGGTCTTTTATAATAAAAAAGTTGTCTTTCTCCTCTATATGCCACATGCTTACACTTTTTGCATCATCTTCATTCTTTTGGGATCGAAGTGAGCGCACTCTATTCCATGCATTCAAGACATCTTTCCTTAACAAATATGTGTCCCTCTTATTCATCAACTGTGTCAAACTAGGGTCTAAATAGTGTTGTTCACATATTGTGTCAATTCCCACCCCCATTAGCAATAAGGATTCAATATATGATTTGCATTCATTTGACAACCTTGGTGCAACACTAATCCTTGGATCACCAGAAGGGTCATCTTTTCCATGACAAAATTCACCTTTAGCATCACAATGACTGAAATCATTATATGTAATAACCGCAACATCTGGTCTACCATACATAACCTTAACAAGAAAGTGGGTTTGACAACCCCTTTTTTGGATAAACCTTCGTTTCCTTTTCTTGTTTTCAGAGTTATTTTCAAAGTTGTTCTCAGAATTGTTTTCAGAGTTGTTTTCAGAGTTATTTCTGTTGTCCTCGGGGCCAAAAGCACACCAATAACTATTTTCACATGTACAAAATATATATATTAATTAATATAACAAATAGAAAATATAAGTTTTGACATGCTTCATTATTATATTAAATATAAGCAAACCTTGAGTACATCTTCATTGCCTGGTCATTAGGTTGTATCAAGTCGGTCTTTCTATTCAATTTTTGTACAAATGTTGTCTCTGTACTATCCAATAAACCTTCTCCTTTGACAAACTGGGGGAGTCTTTCAAGAGGGATTGCAGCACATATGTCTATCTGACTATTGCCACCTCCAATAGGTGTCCATTCAAGGTCAACACTTGAGAAATGATTTCCCTCGTTGGGAATGTCTTGCACATGTAGAGAAATAAGTGATTCCCATTTATTTGGCCTACCCATTCTGAATAATATTAGCATGGTTAGTGGACCTCTATCTTGTTCAAATATGTATTTAAAAAATTAAATCTTCTACCATAAATTCAAGAATATAAACAAACATGGGAATTATTATCATCCTAAAATTCAATTGAACCCCAACGAATTTACAAATAAGATCATTTCTCTAAAAATGACTTTTACCACAAATTCAATTTACAAATAAGATTATATGGGACAATGTTATGATTTGGGATGATTTAAACTACATGATTTGTTCCCACAACATAATTTTTACATTAACATGGTGTCTTAATAATAGACCTACTTGTACCCTTAACAATGACATCAATGATCCAAACCAAACATACAATTATTTTATACGATGACTTCAATTCCATTGACACAACACATTATTACTTGGATAAATTTGTGAAATTTCTTTATACACTAACACTCATAAGCCTAGGATTGTAAAGGAAGCTATTGGTATTAATGATGTAGATTCTTGGAAAGAGGCTATGGATGAAGAATTGACAACATTAATAAAAAAAGTTAACACATGGGAGATTTATTATATTTTCCAAATGGACATAAAATTGTTGGATATGAACATATGTTCAAGAATAGTAAAAGATAGTAAAAGAAATGAGGCTATTGGTAAAGGAAGCTGGTGATATTGATAGTAAAAGATCCATTAGTGATAGGAAAAGGTGTCTCAACTTTACATTCCTAATGCTCATTTTAATATATTTTCTATGCACTTGCTATTTCATATTCTAGTGAATTTTATTCTTGTGGGAGAGTTCATGTCCAATGCGGAGGATCCTAATTTTAAGTGTTTTTTTGGCCTCACCAATGGGATAGATAAGGATTTTATAATAAAGCATGCTCTCATTTTTAAATAATTAATAAAAAAGCCTTGAACCTCATCTTATTTTAATGTGAAACTCATAATAGTAATCAAAACTTGAAATCTTAACATATAATCATGAACTAGTTAGTATTTTTCTTTCTTGCATTGCATAATTTTAGAAACATTTGTCATGGATTCAATGTCATAATGAGAATGTTCGATATAATAATAGAATGAGGCAATAAATAATCATGTGAATGCTTGGTCATTCAAGGTTGTTGGAAACAATCTAGCAAATAACTTGTCCTTATGAAAATAAGTAGCATGAAGTTTACAAGGATTATAATTCTATTAATGGATTAGATCTATCATTATACTTATAAACATGGTTCTAGAAATCTACTTGGTGAGGGAAAGGGATTTATACCATATTTTGAAGGATTATGTAATATTCCATTACTATAATCTCTTTTTAAATATTTTCTCATAATGATAAATATACCATCTAGATTTTCGAACATACTCATGGTGGAGTACAAATAATGTGAAATATCATGCTCAACATGTCCAATAGCTTGATGTGTAGATAAATCACTAGTACTAGTAGGGGAGGATTTAAGAGATAAATCACTAAATAGTTGCACACAAGCTAAATAAATAATCTAAGATATCTTTACATAGTTCTCTTATTCAATGAATGTATACTCCATGTGTTTTCTCAATATGATATGTAAGACAAGGTACTCAACAATTACAAAAATATATATCATATAAAGGCATAAAAGGATTTGAAGGAGAAACCGTTGTTATAAAAAAGGCATATAACATCATGATATGCATGGACATGTCTATGAGACTCCCAAGGAAAGGACACCAAAATGTGAAGAACTATAACTATGTGTAACATTTTTATAAGAGTCGTGAGAATTATCATTAAAAAATAATGAATTGTCACCATGATAGTCACTTAATATATCATCAATATAGCATGAGCAACATGAATGACAAGAAAGAATACCAATCTTGTATGAAGCTAAAACATGTGTATTAGAAAAAGAGAGACACATGTAGGAAAACCAATAGAGATAAAAGGAAACTTTTTTGAGATGTACAAAATATATGCTTACTAGACAATATCACCACATGAAGGAATATCCCTAGATATTATGGGAGATGAGATGCACATAATATATGCTTACTAGGAAACATCACCATATGAAGGAATATACCTATATGTATTATGGGAGATTAGGACTAAAGTATCGCCATCTTTTATCTCATGAGATGAAGAATCATGACGAGTCATGGAGATAAATAAAGTAAAATCCTCTAATATAGATGGGAAGGCATGCATAAGTCTAAAAAGGATGGAACATTTCTCAAATACTCTACAATCTTATGCATGAAACATGTAGGATCATTTATGTCATAAAATAAGGAAAAATAATTAAGGATAAAAGGACGAGAATCAAGAAAGAATGAAAATAGCTCATAATCCATGATGTATGCATGAGGGAAACCCCAAAATAAAAATTCGTAAGGATCCATGGTAAATGATATAATAATGAAACTCAATCAATCAAAAGATGGGATGGTGGTGATGGGATATATATAAAATAATGAAAGCCCGAGACTCTAATAAAATCTGGAATAAATGACATAGTAATAAAAATATCAAATATAAAAATTATAGATATAAGAAAAGTCAAAACCTTAAGGTAAAATTTTAGAAGGTTTTGAGTGTTGGGTTCATTTAAATTTAAGGAAATACAATTCACCTTTGTACGAAAAATTAGGTTGAAAGAACATAAAAGAAATAAAATTGAATTAATCTAATTTCAAGTTACAATAGGTCATATCATAGAAATTAAAAGAAATAAAGATACAAGTTGATTTTAGAATTCAAAAGTTAGCTATCTACTACTTTGACCATAACTTTTGAACTAACTCAAAATCACTTATTCTCAATCATGTAAGAAATAAAATAAAAAAATATATTAGATCATTCTTAAACTTAATTAGATTGAATTCACAAATTATAAAAATAATCTAGATTGTATTAAAAATTCATTAATTTGAACCTTATACACAAATCTAAATTTGTAGTTATGAATATTCTATGCATATAACTCCACAGAAAAATTATATGCCTATAAGTACAATATACCAAAACATATTTTACTGTCCTATTTTATCATCTTAAAATAAGTAAGCTTTCCTTAAATTATTTGAACCTCAACTACTATATTATAAGCTCTATATGGTGGCACTTCCCTAGGGCTAAAAATGGGATTTTAAAATGATACAATTATCTCTTAGGAAAAATATGGATAGGCCAATATGATAAAGAAATAAAAAGAATGCACATTTAGTAAATAATTACCCAAACTAATGTGAGGAGCGGAAATTTAAAACAAAAAAATTATAAATATTAATATAGATATTTTCAATACATTTATCTAAATTATGTGGAGAAATTTCAATTTGAAATTATTTATATTTATTTAAAAATTATTTTATTTATTATACATAAAAACATAAATTTTATGTGCTGTTAATTTTGAAAATATTACGTTTATTATTAAATATAAATATTTTAATATGTAAATTAATTAAATTTAAAGTGAAAAATAATTTTTTTTTACTAATACATTCAGACTATTATAATCCACACCTTGCTACCATTATAAAAGGCCTCTTGACATTTATTATGACTAATTTTTTAAAAAAATTATGAAATATTTTTTTTAAAATGCCACTATTAACAATTTATATATTATGAATAAAACTTACTATATTAATAGAATTTTTTTCATTTACATTATAATATTCATAATATTTAATATTTTAAATATAAGTGTAAATTAATTAATAATAAATTATTCTAAAACAATTAGATTAAATTTTACTTATTACACTTTTTTTCGAACTTAAAATGTCAATAATCTTTAGAGTATAATTTGTCCATGTATCTCTTTTTACTCAATTTCCTCCTTTTCTTTAAAAAAAAATCCTAAAATGTTCAAATGGTGAAAATTGTATATTATAATATCATTTTTTTTATGGGTCTATTTTGATTAGAGTGTTCTAAATGTAATAATGAAGTGATTTATCTTTACCATTAAAAAAAATGAAAGTGTAGATGATAATAAGTAATTAAAATAATTAAAAAAATTAATTATTATTGTCATTTATTTATTCTAAGAAGTTTAATAATAAATTAAAAAAAATATAACAATCCACTTAAAAACTATTACATCATAATAATCATGGAAAAAAATCCAATCAATATAATATTCTTAATTTACATTACAATATTCTTAATTTTCCTCATAGATTGCTGCCAATTGTCCTCTGAGTAGGACTAGGGTCCAGCCAAAACAGGGGATTGCTGCTGTGGAGAACAGTAAGGATGGTGGGTCTCATTCGGAAGATGGGGGAACAAGTTTAACTACGCTTCTATTGTCACTAATTGAGGAATTTGTTTCTGCCGCATACCTTAACAGATTCAAAACATTTTGTGTGGCAGCAAATGAAGAACAAAGGTGAGGGAATAGTTCTTGGAGGGGCGCAATGAAGAAGCAAACAAAAAAAACAAACAACCCAATACAAAGAGAGCTCGAGAGATAGGGATGAGACGAATTCAAATTTAATGGATACAAATTTAATATGCGGAAATAAAGCCATGAAATTAACAAAATTGTTGATTAACTAATCCCAATTATGATCACAAGCTCTGTTTGGAACAGTCGGAAAAAAAGAAGACAAAAAAGAAAATATTGAAAGGGACCTGGTGCTGCGCTGTTCGTTTGGTGCAGCTCACGCTGGTCGGTCCTCTGGTAATGCCTGAATCGACTGTGTATGAATGTCCTCTCTCAACTGTGCAACAAAATTGAAAATGGATGGCACAACCTATTTTCAAAATGACCGCGAAAATGACATTGAAGGTGGTAGCATAGTTTGGTAGCCGCATTAAATCAAAGCATTTACGGTGAAGTTGGCAGCATGGCCAAGTTGACGGCGACGCTTGAGGCATCACGGTTGAGAAGCCGATAAAAGTACCTGTCAATAGTACCCTGGACCGTTATAAAAGTGCAAGAAATGCATGCATAAGCCCATGATGCCCATCCATGCTCGCCGGTGCAAATTG
>VDFB02072274.1:1963169-1991197 GCA_007258455.2 Sequoia sempervirens | reverse complement strand
CCCTTTGAATTTGTTAATGGAGTTAGGATCCCAAATGCGATCTACATGGATCTTTGTTGCAAACTTAGGAAGATATTCAGTATTGTACACCATGGTCTGGTATACCACATATCCCTCCACCATAGAACCCTCAGGATGTGCTCTCCTTTTTCTAACCAAAGCCTTCAAAAATTTCAAGTGTCTTTAACCATCCACATTACTGACCTTGTAGGTACAGTCCAATAATAACTAATCTCCTCAACTTGGTGTATGAGGTAGTGTTCTTGTGCATTGAAAAATGTTGAAGGTAGACACTTTTGCATTTCACACATTAGACGAGGAATTTTTCTCTTCCAATAATTTATATCTTCTTTATGGATTTCTTTAGATAATAGCCATCTACAAGTGATTCAAGGCGCAAATATATTAATGATATTTAACAAAAATATACAATATATTACATAACAAGTAAAACAAATGGCAATTATAAGATGTATACAGCGAATTAAACAAATCTTGCTACTTACCTCATGTATTTTCCAAGATCATATATAACTTGCTTAATATTGTTGTCAAAGTTTTCTGGGAGAGATAGAGGTAGAACGTACTGCAACAATTATAAAATGATCTTTTCATTATTTTTCCAAAAGTAGTAAACACAATACACTAAAAAGTAAATGCATTATACAAGTGTATATAATATACCAGAATAATTACCTTAATGAAGGTATACCAATCATGCATTTTCATCCCTAACCCAAATTCACCTTTCTTTGTTATTATATTGTTTATGTTCGCAGCAAATCCTGTGGAAAATCAAATTTTTTGTATGACTTCTTTTATAGCATTGCTTTGCTGCTCTGTTAATAACCAAGGAAGGGCACTTATATTAATTTGGTCTCCATCACTATTCAATTGAATGACATTTTTCATTGCATGATTGACTTCTTGAATGTCACTACAAATTTTGACAATTTTTTCTTTGTCATGCCTTCCATCCAATATTTTTCATAACATTTATGTTATATTCTTTCTGATATGCATTGTATCAAACAAATGCACAATTGGTAGCTTTTTATAGTAGGGAAACCTACTAAACTGTCTGGGATAACTTTTCACCGTGGAAGCTCTGGGCCATTAATGCCTCAATTTTAATCTTCATGAAGCATACATATGGTTAAACAAATTAACAATGACAATCATTGTCAATTACAACATGAGTAAACACAACACACATAAAATATAAATTCAAAACATATCATAGATGATAGATAAACAATTTGATCCGATGTATAACCTTGACGATTGATTCTATTATATTCCAACTTCCATAGGTAAGGTGACATTCTTCGTGGTTTTGATGTAGTCTCCTCTTTCCCATTGAAAAGATGTTTTTCAGTAGTTCGATACTTATGATTTCTATGGAGGAAGTGCCTATACTCATCAAACACCTACTTTCCTAAACTTGTTGAATGACTAGATTTCATCTTGGGACCACAAATTGGACATGCAAATTTTCCCTTTGTTTGAAGACCTGCAAGATGATATATAATTGGATTAAATATGTCAATTTTTATAATTATATATAATGAATAGATTATTTTAAAAACATGCATGATATCTACTTCTATCAAATTAAATATTGTTAAAGTGCAAATAACATTATAACATATCACAAAATGTGTTAGCCTTGGGGCATCATGAATTGTCCATACAAGCATTGCATGGAATTGAAATTGTCTTTGTCTTATTGGTCTAGAGACGTCATACATAGTGACGCCATTCCATAACTTTAGTAACTCGTCGATAAGAGGCTCGATATATACATTCATATCTTTAACTTGGTACTTACCTAGTTGAATGAACATAAACATTACATAATTATTATAACCATTTTAATGCAATATATATAAATTAATGTACATGACTATTGAATGAAAAAAATATAAGTCATTATGAAACAAATAAGACAAATGAGATGCTACTACGCTAAAGAAAATTGATGTAAACAAATACCTAGAACAATCATTGACAACATTATGTGTTCTCTTTATTGGACATCCATGGAGGAATGTTATTGTTGATAACAAAAATAGGCCACACTATAAATAGATCTCAAAATTTCTCCAAATGGATTGACAACTGCCTCAGCTCCCAATGAAAGCCTGAGATTACGAGGTTCTTCTTTAAAGTGTGGCCATTTTTCCTCCATGTCCCTAAATGCAGAACCATCTGCAAGCATTCGAAGAATGTCATCTCCACTTCTATTCCGTGCATGGTAATCCATCAATTGCACAAAGTTTTCACACCTAAATAATCGTTGCATACGTGGAATAATGGGAATATAACGAAGAACCTTGTGAGGCACATTTTTTGTTACTTGATCTATTCAATATCTATAGATATGACATTTCAGGCATTCTGTTGCAAATTCCTATTGTTTATGATATATAATATGATCATTGGGGCATGCATCTATTGTTTGATACTCCATTCCGATATCTTTCATAATGGCACATAAATCTCGGTATGAGCGAGGTAAAATATTTGATAGTGGTAACAAAAATTTACCAATCAATCTACAACAAAAAATAATTTGTTCATATAAAGAATATTAATGGTACATATTTCATCCTTTATTTATTAGTGATGAACTAACAATAATTAAAATAGATGAAAAAAGATGACATTTATGACATACCTTAACATCCGTGAGATTGCTATGTTTGATAAAACATTCATAACCTTAAAGTTCAATAGCAACAATATAGCAGAAAGAAGAGTTGTTTCAAAGTGTTCATAAAGGGGCTTGTATGCCTTGTCAAGTACAGGTAAATCATGAACATCATCCAAGTCATCTTGATCATCATGATCAGCTCTGCCACTAAATGTGGCTTAGATCAATGTATTCATACCATCATCTTCAACTGTGTTTTCTAGTGCATGATCATCTTCTTCCATAGGATCATTAACTTCATCTTCGATATTCACAGCTCCATGTTCATCCGCTTGCAAAACCACATTCACCGGGGCGTGATAATCCATATCATCTGCCCTAGGCGCCTCACCTTTATAATAATGATAGACACAAATAAACCACACGCATCAAGTGATTATATATATATATATAAAATACACAAATATGTCATTGCCACCAATCAATAAACACATATAATGAACAACTTACCAATGGTTGATAATCATGCTCTCCCTTCAACGTGGACCATGTTGCCTACAATGTTTAGTCGTTGTGATTAAAAGTCATTCGTCTTTAAGCCCTTGCAATTATTGCAAGGACAATAACATTTCCCATCACCCTTTCTTTTCAATCTATCCCACAATCTATCAAGTGTCTCTTCATTTTGTTCTGGACTAATATTATCTGACATGATTTTTCTTTACCAAGCTTGACTATTTAGATCTTCAAAAAATATCAAACTCACACTCCAATAATTTTATTCATAGACAGGTAACATAATCTAATAATTTCGATATTTTACACCAAAAAATTTTGGCATGCAAACCACCCTCAAAGAGAAGATAGTCTAAAGTTAATGACCCCAAAAAACACTTTACAATGCTAATTCCAAACTTATTAAATTCTGATTTTACTATGATTTCCAACCGTTAAGACTCCTAAAATCAGAATATTGAACTTGATCACAAAATTCCTACAACAATGGAGGTAGCGAGCTAGTAAGAGTAAGTGACCCATTCCTAAAGAGCAACGAGTCGGAATCATCATTGCTAATGTCAATACGGATTTATCATTTTAGTTAAAGATGCAATGTGTCACTTCTTATGACAAGTTTATCCCTAGGGCCCTCAACATTGAAGGGAGCCCTAATAAAAATGTAAATGTACATTGGTAAGAGCATGATTAGGGTACAAACCCTAGGCCTCGTGAGAAACATAAACAATAACCATAGGATTATTAGTGAGGTTCCACACTAGAAAGATTGAGACATTGTGGTGGTAATAACAAAAATCTGGTAATCTAAAAATTGTAACAAGCACACACTATGTAGCTTAACACATTTGTAAATGTAATTCACGTAAGAAGAATGACACCACTTGAGATGTGACAGTCAAAATAGGCTGGCAAAGGACAAGATAATAAAGCTCAAACCCTATTAGTAAAGTGGAGATTTAATAGTGAGTTTCCTCTTACCCCTTGCTGCTGACCTTTAAGGGTTTTTCAAATGCTTTGATAGTGTTAGACAAGGCAAAATGCAATCGTGGAATGACTTTCCAAATGAAGTAACAAGTTGGTAATCATAGGTTCAATGTTTCTTCTTAGCCATTAATATTGTGTATAATGGTGGTAGTGTGTGATTGCATGTTTGAGCAAAGGTTTTGAGACTCACCAAAGATGGGAAAATAGTTAATAATACCTTGTGGACTGTGAAGTAGTGTCAATAAGGTTGAAGGATCTTAAGAACTACAATACCATGAAACAATGAGTCCCCTGTAGTAAGTAGGCAGTCTATAGGGCATAGTTTGATTTTATAGAAAGATGCTCATGAAAGGAATCTTCAAGTGATAGTGAGTGAGTTGTTTGAGATTGCAGCTGAGGGTGCAATACTTAGTCTTAAAGGAAGTTAGCAAAGAAGTAAATGTGTAAGAAAATCAAATCATACACAACAAACAATTCACAATGTTATCTTCCATAATGCCTTGAGTTTGAAGACAAAAAACTCATTGTATCTTCATGATGAAAGTGGTGAGCTTAATGGTCAATCACTGGCAACCATGATTTTAAAACATGCTATTGTGCTTATGGAGGCAACATTTGGGCAAGCAAGGCAAAGGAGTGGTGGTTTGGAACAATGGAAGGTAAGGAAGGACTTGCTTTATATGCGTATCATGCGCCTAGCTTAAGACAACATTCTAGAAGAGATTGAAGGTGGATTATGGAACTCAAGGGTTACCATGAAAAGGGATTAAAGCAAAGACTCAGATCTATTTAAAAGCCACAAATATGAAGATATTAAAGATGTCACATGCAAAACCTAGTAGCCTGAGTAATGAATACAGTACAAAGAGGATAGTGTGCTGGGGAAGATTTAGGAGATCTCCACATTATCTAATTATAGGGAAATACATCATTTATTTATTTTTTAATTAAAAGAAATCATTCTAAACCCTATATAGGATACATTGATACTTCAAAAGCCTCTGAAGGAATTTCAAATTATGCAAATATATGTCAATTAACATTCATAAGGTTTAGAAAATCTTGATCACTCTCTAGAATAGCCCATTAAACATGGGTTGTGCTTGAATGCACTACATAATTGATATAACACAACCACTATGCATATCAACCAAAGTTATAGGCTATTTATTGCAGCAAGAGGTAATCACTCTTTGATCATGCTATAATTATATCCTATCCTGTTAAACTTGAGACAACCTGAATGCACCCAATGATGATTGACACCTACATTATACAACCTGAATTAACTACATTATATGAGTGCCTCCATTTCTATCACAACATAGCCACATTAAACTTGGGTCACACATGAATGCATCCTATATTTGTTATAGCACAACTGTGCCACATGACCAATACTGTTATGGATCACATAATTATAGTCACAAGAATCTGTTCCTCCGTTGTGATCTTATGGTGATTCCACACAACAAAATTTGGACATGAAATTCTCAAAACCCTTAACCTCTAAAAATGAAATCTTATGAGATGTTGCTTTAAAATATGATTTTCAAACCTGGAACTACAAATCTGACTTCACAACTGAATTCTGCAAAAAGAAAATGACTACCCTCAACCTGGTGATATCTTCTTGAATTTTTTCTGATTTTTCCCAAGAAAATCATCCTTAGTTCTCCAAAAATTGTCTCAAGTAGAGCAAAACATTGTCGCAATAAATCAAGCACGAACTCACTTTTCTTTATGTCGGCCACAATTTGATTTTTTTTAATTTTTCATGTTTGTCAAAAATTCAATGAAAATAATAGCCGACATTTCGATGAACCCCAGGTTCATCAAAATTTTAACGAACATCGGGGATAAACTTTCAAAAAATTGGAAATTACACATCAAATTTTACAAGCACCTGACGAACATCGAATTTTACGTATTTTGTCAAACAGTTTCATTGTATTTTGCAGTCAAATGTATTAGTGACATGTTACATCGACCGACTGGCACATTAAGATTCACTTCGGCCAGGCATGTTACTTTCAGTGTGAAGTCATAGCGATTGCACTTTGTCACACCAACTGGTGGCAGGAAGATACATCAGTAAGAGTTAGGGTTTTCGGCATGAGATCTCAGCGAGTGACCTTCAGTCTCACCAACATTACACATGGATTTTCACAAGTAGCTTTCGGCATGACTTCTCTTTTGTTTCGGCAATAGAAAAGGATCATATTGGCATAATTTATACTGTCAGAATGATGTCTAAGCGAACTCATCATGTCCCCCCAACCGAAAACAAAGGGTGCTCATCGGCGAAAGGTTTTTCTTCATTGTAACATCTTGGTGAGCTTACTTTAGTCTTGTCGACTGCTGTTGGAAAAATTGCCTATCGGCAAGAGGTCTGTAACACCCCTCCATTTTGGATGTTTGGATCGGCAGTGTTTTTTTTGTAATGATTGTGTTTGATTATGCTAACTTTGGAACTTGGTTACTTTTGACTGTTATCAATTAAGCGATGTATACATTATATTTTGATGTGATGGTATTTTATTTAGATGTTATCTTTATGGCACTTTTTGGATCAATTAAGTAGATATTTGATTTAATGATGTTTTATGATGTTGATCATATCATTGATGTTAGATGCGTCAGTTAGTGATATTGTATTGGTGAAGGGGAGGAGATTGTATCACTCGCTTGTGAGTGCCCTACAATTCTGAGATTTCCTCTTCACGGTGTGTTCAATCATATTATATATATATATGCATGTTTGATGTACTCTTTGTTGCAGGTTGACAGGTACATGACATCGACTCCACCTGGTTCATAGATTTGAGCATGTCCATTGACCAATGGAAATTGATTGGGAGATAGTAGCTAGTTTTGTCGTGCCAAGTCGTCACCCTAGTCATAGCGTGTCGTCAGGTTGTTGTCGAGTTAGTTGTCTTAATTTGGTCCTTTTCACCTTGAGTATTTATTTAATTTCAAAATATAAAGGTTATTAAATGGCTTGCATAGTTAAATTGATGTTTAAATGTATTTAGTTGCAATGTTGGAACACTATTTATTTTATTGATTGATTGGATTTAATTAATAAAACTAGATTGAGTTTATTGATTAATTGGATTAATGGTGGTAAATTATATAAAAAAGTTGTTTTGGAATTACTGGATAGTAAGATTAATTAAAAGAAAAGTAGAAATCATGTTTGGATAGTTGAATTAAATTAAAATAAATAAATAAAATGAAAATGTATTTTTAATTTCACTTTTGAAAATTGTTGATAAAGTAAATTATTTGCAAAGATGGTATTCTTTTGTTTTAAAGAATTTTGAAAATGCATGAGGTTTCAATTAGAAATTAGAAATTTGTTTTAAATTTAAAAAAATGAAAATATCCTCCAAATTTTGCAATAAATTTAGTGGGTGGGGATATTTTAGGGGTTTGACCAATTTGGGGAAAAACTCTATTTTAGCAAATGCAAATTCATATAATTTTTCAATTTCCAATTTGGGGGAAAAAGATTTCTTGGCTGTGGCTTTGTTTTGGATTGGTAAAGGAATTGGAGACTCTTGCTTGAGCTGAATTCAAAGGAGGAGTTGAAAACACCATTGGAATCTTCAAGCTTTGGAGGAAAAATCAGGTTCTTTATTTTTGTTTTGTTTCATTTTGAAAAGAATTCAATCCTTGTTTTGTTGTTTGAAAATCCATGAAAAATGCATTCAAATTTGCAAATTGTGGTTAGATTTGAGAAAGAAAACCAAAACAAGAATTTACAGAATGAAATAGGAAGAAAACCAAAAGAAAATCTCCTTTTCAAACTGAAATCTTAAACCCTTTGTGTTTGGACAAATTTATTTCTATTCTTGCAAGCTATGTTGATCATTTGCACAATTTGAACTAGAAATGAAATCTTGGTATATATTTGTAAATATACTATATATATATATATATATACTCATACATATAAATACAATTATATTTACAAAAAAATTGGGGATTTAATCTCTTTTAAAAAAAAAAATTAGGGTTTTGAATTATACAAGGAATGCCCTATTATCTCACCATTTGAAAAATGGAATGAAACTAATAAATAATTTTTTTTAGGCATGGAGGGGAGGGCCAAAGCCCCACACCCCCCCCCCCATGTGCCCACAATGGGAGGCACTACCCACACAGCATTCTCCACGCGAGGAAGGCTGCATGGCAGCCGGGCCACTCTCACATGGGAGAGGCCGCGCCCAAATTAGGGCGTTGGGTTTTTTCTTAAATGAAATTTTAAATTTCTTTTTTATTTTTTATTTTTTATATATATTATTTAAATATTATATATATATATTATATATAATTTTATTTTTTTATAATAATTTATTTATATATATAGATTTTAAAATAAATTATTTAGCTTGGTTAAGCTGTTATATATCAATGTGAATTAGATATTTAAATATATAGATCTATAATAGGATATACATTGAGTATATACATTCATGAATATTTATTTGGTATATGGTTGTATTTAAGAATTGATAAAATATAGTTGATTAATTTATGCTATGTTGAAATAAAGATTAATTGATTTTAATTAAAATGTTTTATTTATTAAAATGTTTTGATTATGAATATAATTGTGAAAGTTGAGTTAATAGATAAATGTTTTATTTATTTCAATGTCGTGAAATGAAATTGGAGTATTTGATTGGATAAATGCAAGTAATGAAAACTGTGATTGACTGGATTTAGGAAATCCTAACGTTAGTTTATTTGATTGCTCGAAATGCTTTTAGTGTTTACTTGTTCTTTCTCGATGTTGTGAAAATAGAGTAAACGTTTTAAATTCTTCCAGATAGGGGTTCGATTATTGGTATGGGTTGTCGTGATAATAGTCAACCTTTAGATTGTCCTTGGTTTTGTGCCTCCTTTGGATTAGGAGTGGGTTTTGAGTTTTGTGTCTCCTTTGGATTAAGAGTGGAGTATGTGTTTTGTTTCCCCCAGTGCTTGGAGAGGGTTTGACCTTTGTTTCCTCCAGTGGTTGGAAAGGGTTTTGACCTTTGAGGCCTCCAGTGTTTGGAGAGGGTTTTGTACTTTTGTTTCCTCCAGTGTTTGGAATGAGTTTCCTTTATTATTGCCTCCTTGGTTTGGAGAGGTAATCTTATCCAGTTACTCATTGTGGTTTATATCGTGTAGGTTGTTGATAGGAGAGTGGCTCTTTGTGGTGGTCTGGCACACAAAAGTGTGCCAAGGTAACTCACATAGGGTTTAAGTAAGTGATAACATAAAAATAATTAATGAAAAACTCTCAAACTAATTAAGATAATTAATGCCTCTCTCATAACTCATTCGCTTTTAAGGTTTGAGATGAGACGAGAAGCGTAGTTGGTATGAGGGTCCGGTGACTGGTAGAGTTGAGCCTGGATAGCCCAAGATGTGGGTTCGGTTGCCTTAGACAGTTGAGCCAAGGTAACTCATAGCAGGTGGAATTTGTAATCTGTAATCATGCTTATTGGATTTATCTCATTCGAGGAATGAGTGTTGTAATCATGTTGTAAATGATATCATTGGAATCAAGTGGTACTTCATATTCTTGATGCAAATTATTATGTATAGAATATATGCGTTCTTAATGCTTTAAGTAATCAAATGTGTTAGTTAATTCTTTTTCCCTATTTAGGTTTAAGTAACTCAGTCTTGTAACCTTAGGGGATTGGTTGGCAACGGTTAGTTGACTTGCATGTTAATGGTTCTAATTGTTCTTATTAAAAAAAAAATTAGTTCATTTGTGTAGTAAATTGCAACTTCCCCTAGGGTTGTGTGGTGGTGCATTACGCATGGTATCAGAGTCCAAGTTTAAACACTGGGTACTCTAGGATAATGTGGACCCATTAAGCTGTTAGTTGTGTAGGTCTATACTCTGGGCACTATGAGCCATGGTGTTGACCTAGATGCTCTATTCGGTAGTTCTGTTTTCCTTTTGGGTTAATCTCACTTGTCTACACAGAAGTTTTTGTGAGGTGGTGTAGGTCCAATGGTGCAGGAGGCCAGTGGAAAGGATAGGATCCTTGGTGTAGTGCACAATGCACCGATATCCTTCCTACTAGAAGAATGCATTAGGGACAATTGTGTAGTGTGTGAATTTGGTGTGTTGTGTATGGTGGACGACAACCAATTTTGTTGTTATTTCTGCCCTTGCATGTCTTCTTGTGCTTTATCTAATTGTGCAAGTGATTTCCTGATTTACCCTATGTGGTTTTGGAGTTGCTTGGCATGTTATATTGTTTTGAAATTATGAAATATGATAATAGACCATGAATGATCATGTTGTTTGTTCATAGAGATTTGTGCATACCCTCATCTGGTTGATGCATTTGTGTGAAAGTGATTGTGTGATGATGAAACAATGATTGCATTCGTTCCTATGTTAGAACAACAAATAACTCTTGTCTTCTCTCTCTTCCCATTGGTTTAATGAAGATGTTTGTCCTTGAGTGTGTGGTGTATTGAAACCATGGTATTTTGTATCTTATGAGAAAATTCTTATGTATGCATGAAGGTTTGTTTCATTAGATCAAACTTTGGGTAAAGGACCTAAGTCCCCAAGTTGCATTCATAATCATGGAAAAATGTATAATATGAATATAAAATCATTTTGCAGTAAGTAAAAGTTTAGAGAAAAGGGATGAGTAAAACCATTGCATGTTAATGGAAATTGCATAATAGGTGCATCCTGTTGGTGAGGCCTATAGTCCCCAAATTTATTGTTGAGTCTTAAGAAATCATGTAGATGTTAAATTATTGCACCTGGATTCAAAATGCAAAATGTTAAATGAATGTTGAAGTGATAATGTTGCATACCTTGTTCTAAGCAAACATTGTAATGATATCACTCTATGTGTGGCCTTGTGATGATTATTTGGTGATGTGTATTGGTGCATATGTGTATCATGTATGTTAATCCTTGGGTATGTGTTTTGGAGTGTTGGTTGGTGGTTGCTTCACCATGTTGGTTTGCATAGATTGACAATGTGCTTGATTGGGTTGATTATAGCATGGGTTGCCGTTGTTTTATAATGAGGTGTGGAGTGGTTCAGTATTCGAACCATTGATTATGTGTGATCTTATGGAGTTTGTGCTAGGGGTGCTTGCAGGCTTCCAGGAGTAAGCCTGACCCTAGGGGGGAGGATGTAACACCCCTCCATTTTGGATGTTTGGATCGGCACTGTTTTCTTTGTAATGATTGTGTTTGATTATGCTCTGACTTTGGAACTTGGTTACTTTTGACCGTTATCTATTAAGCGATGTATACATTATATTTTGATGTGATGGTATTTTATTTAGATATTATCTTTATGGCATGTTTTGGATCAATTAAGTAGATATTTGATTTAATGATGTTTTATGCTATTGATCATATCATTGATGTTAGATGAGTCAGTTAGTGATATTGTATTGGTGAAGGGGACAGGATTGTATCACTCGCTTGTGAGTGCCCTACAATTCTGAGATTTCCTCTTCACGGTGTGTTCAATCATATTATATATATATATATATATATGTTCGATGTACTCTTTATTGCAGGTTGATAGGTACATGACATCGACTCCACTTGGTTCACAAGTTTGAGCATGTCCATTGACCAACGAAGATTGATTGGGAGATAGTAGCTAGGTTTGTCGTGCCAAGTCGTCACCCTAGTCATAGCATGTCGTTGGGTTGTTGTCGAGTTAGTTGTCTTAATTTGGTCTTTTTCACCTTGAGTATTTATTTAATTTCAAAATATAAAGGTTATTAAATGGCTTGTGTAGTTAAATTGATTTTTAAATGTATTTAGTTGCAATGTTGGAATGTTATTTATTTTATTGATTGATTGGATTTAATTAATAAAATTAGATTGAGTTTATTCATTAATTGGATTAATGGTGGTAAATTATATAAAGAAGTTGTTTTGGCATTATTGGATAGTAAGATTAATTAAAATAAAAGTAGAAATCATGTTTGGATAGTTGAATTAAATTAAAATAAATAAATAAAATGAAAAATGTATTTTTAATTTCACTTTTGAAAATTGTTGATAAAGTAAATTATTTGCAAAGATGGTATTCTTTTGTTTTAAAGAATTTTGAGAATACATGAGGTTTCAATTAGAAATTAGAAATTTGTTTTAAATTTAAAAAAATGAAAATATCCTCCAAATTTTGCAATAAATTTAGTGGGTGGGGATATTTTAGGGGTTTGACCAATTTGGGGAAAAAAACTCTATTTTAGCGAATGTAAATTCATATAATTTTTCAATTTCCAATTTGGGGGAAAAAGATTTCTTGGCTGTGGCTTTGTTTTGGATTGGTAAAGGAATTGGAGACTCTTGCTTGAGCTGAATTCAAAGGAGGAGTTGAAAACACCATTGGAATCTTCAAGCTTTGGAGGAAAAATCAGGTTCTTTATTTTTGTTTTGTTTCATTTTGAAAAGAATTCAATCCTTGTTTTGTTGTTTGAAAATCCATGAAAAATGCATTCAAATTTGCAAACTGTGGTTAGATTTGAGAAAGAAAACCAAAACAAGAATTTACACAATGAAATAGGAAGAAAACCAAAAGAAAATCTCATTTTCAAACTGAAATCTTAAACCCTTTGTGTTTGGACAAATTTATTTCTGTTCTTGCAAGCTATGTTGATCATTTGCACAATTTGAACTGGAAATGAAATCTTGGTAAATATTTGTAAATATACTATATATATATATATATATATATATACTCATACATATAAACAAATTGGGGATTTAATCTCTTTTTTTTAAAAAAAAAATAGGGTTTTGAATTATACAGGGAATGCCCTGGTATCTCGCTATTTGAAAAATAGAATGAAACTAATAAATACTTTTTTTTAAGGCATGGAGGGGAGGGCTGAAGCCCTACACCCCCCTCACCCATGTGCCCACAGTGGGAGGCACTGCTCCCACGCAACACCCCCCGCAATGGGAGGCACAACCCACACAACATTCCCCACGCAGGGAAGGCTGCGTGGAAACCAAGCCACTCCCACATGGGAGGGGCCGCGCCCAAATTAGGGCGTTGGGTTTTTTTTAAATGAAAATTTAAATTTTGTTTTTATTTTATTTATTTATTTTATATATTATTTAAATATTATATATATAATTTTATTTTTTTATAATAATTTATTTATATATATAGATTTTAAAATAAATTATTTAGCTTGGTTAAACTATTATATATCAATGTGAATTAGATATTTAAATATATAGATCTATAATAGGATATACATTGAGTATATACATTCATGAATATTTATTTGGTATATGGTTTTATTTAAGAATAGATAAAATATAGTTGATTAATTTATGCTATGTTGAAATAAAGATTAATTGATTTTAATTAAAATGTTTTATTTATTAAAATGTTTTGATTATGAATATAATTGTGAAAGTTGAGTTAATAGATAAATGTTTTATTTATTTCAATGTCGTGAAATGAAATTGGAGTATTTGATTGGATAAATGCAAGTAATGAAAAATGTGATTGACTGGATTTAGGAAATCCTAATGTTAGTTTATTTGATTGCTCGAAATGCTTTTAGTGTTTATTTGTTCTTTCTCGATGTTGTGAAAATAGAGTAAATGTTTTAAAGTCTTCCAGATAGGGGTTCGATTATTGGTATGGGTTGTCGTGATAATAGTCAACCTTTGGATTGTCTTGGGTTTTGTGCCTCCTTTGGATTAGGAGTGGGTTTTGAGTTTTGTGTCTCCTTTGGATTAGGAGTGGAGTATGTGTTTTGTTTCCTCCAATGCTTGGAGAGGGTTTGACCTTTGTTTCCTCTAGTGGTTGGAGAGGGTTTTGACCTTTGTAGCCTCTAGTGTTTGGAGAGGGTTTTTTACTTTTGTTTCCTATAGTGTTTGGAGTGAGTTTCCTTTATTGTTGCCTCCTTGGCTTGGAGAGGTCGTCTTATCCGGTTACTCATTGTGGTTTATACCGTGTAGGTTGTCGATAGGAGAGTGGCTCTTTGTGGGGGTCTGGCACACAAAGGGGTGCCAGGGTAACTCACATAGGGTTTAAGTGATAACATAAAAATAATTAATGAAAAACTCTCAAAATAATTAAGATAATTAATGCCTCTCATAACTCATTCGCTTTTAAGGTTTGAGATGAGACGAGAAGCGTAGTTGGTATGAGGGTCCGGCAGCTGGTAGAGTTGAGCCTGGATAGCCCAAGATGTGGGTTCAGTTGCCTTAGACAGTTGAGCCAAGGTAACTCATAGCAAATGTCATGTGACACTCTTTCTATGTCAACCAGAAGTCAGTATTGTTGTACTGCATAAAAGATCATTCTTTGGAAGCATTGTAACTTTGTGTTAAGTGATTTTGTGGTTGTAGTTGTTTCAGTTCAGTTTATGTTTTAGCCTGTGTCTAGGAGTGGATGGTCTTGTCTAGAATTCCTGGTTACTATCTCCTACCACGGGGGGTAAGCCTTTGGGTATCACATGGTTGGGTGGAACGTGCACCTAATTCCGTTGGGTTTCTTCTTGTTCATGTGGACGAGATTTCCAGTTGGAGAGCTTGTGGGATCCAGTTTCATGTCATGCTTTATCCTTTCAGTTGTATATTGTATTTATTATCCCTCATTGTTTTTGAGGTGGAATTTTCAATATGTAATCATGCTTATTGGATTTATCTCATTCAGGGAATGAGTGTTGTAATCATGTTGCAAATGATATCATTGGAATCAAGTGGTACTTCATATTCTTAATGAAAATTATTATGTATGGAATGTATGCATTCTTAATGCTTTAAGTAATCAAATGTGTTAGTTAATTCTTGATCCTTGTTTGGGTTTAAGTAACTCAGTCTCGTAACCTTAGGGGATTGGTTGGCAATGGTTAGTTAACTTGCATGTTAATGGTTCTATTCTTATTAAAAAAAAATTAGTTCGTTTGTGTAGTAAATTGCAACTTCCCCTAGGGTTGTGTGGCGGGGTGTTACAAGGTCTCAACTTTGATATAATGTCATAGTGAATCCGTCAGGTCTTGCCGACTAAGTCTTATGAGGGGCTTTTGGTAAGAGGTTGGTATTGTCTCAGTGACTCATAATGGATAAATCCTTTTGGTGAAACATAATGATATCTACATAACATCTCCCCGACAGCAGAATGTCATAGTGACAAACAGGGGGATGACTAATGGCAATAAAGTTTCCTTTGGCATAGGTATTGAATTATCACGGTGACATGTTTGATCACGAGGGCTCTCGAAAAAACAAAGACTTGTCTACAAGATGTCTCTCCGATATCAAAAGGCTATAGCGATAGTGAATGAAACAAAATGGCATCTCGATGAGAAACTTGCTTATGTCTCAGCAATTGGAAAGAACATAACACATGGCTCTTGGCGTGATATAGTGTATTCGTTATGACTTCTCCCCGACTCTGTTGGGTCATGGCGAAAGCGATAACTAAGAGGAATGTCTGGTGATTTAATTGCCTTCAGCAGAACTATCTGGATTTCTTAGCGAATGGTTAATGAAGTCTCAAACACTGTGGCCGACATCATTGATTGGCATTGAAATCTCAGAACCGTTACATGGCAGAATATTCATTGAGTTTCCTTTTTGAGCAGTTGCATTTTTGAAATAATGGATGATTTGCAGCTCTCTGGATAAGCATTACTCTTTATTTTTACCATCTACAAACTGTCATTATTCAGCTAAAATTAGCAAGTGAGTTTCAGATTCTGATGAAAAATGCATTCTCTGAAGACCTTCTTATTGACAGACATAATTGAAATGTATATAAATACTAGTGTTGAAAATAGTAAAAATCACTGGTTGTAATTCTAAGAATATCTTTCCTTGTCTGTATGGAAATGTATGAATAAACTCTGATATGAAAATTTCTTCTCTATATAGTATTTTAAGGATTCAATTATCGAATCCTTAGGGTATTCTGTAGATGAGAAAACAAAGAGATATGTGCTTAACTGAAAATAGAGAAATCCTCTGAGTCATTATTATTGTTCAAAACATAATTTGAGGGGTTGGTACTCCTTGAGATGGGTGTCTCAAAATGAGGGGTTGGTGCTCCTTGAGTTGGTGCTCAAAAATCAGCCTATAAGGCATTGTGAACAACTGATTAAAAAGATTAAGCCTGCAAGGCATTTCGGGAGTGGTTTTTATACCCCAGGAGGGTTTTTCACTTGGAAAAATCTTGTGTCTCTTTTTTCTTCTATGTGCTCTCTTCTTTACTATGTTGTTATTGTTTCAGTTCATTGTTGGGATTATTACTTTTCTCAATTATGTTTATGAATGATTACATTCAACTCATGAATGCTTTAATCAGAGTAATATTGAGATCAAATCTAAGCTATGTTTTTGAATTAATGAAAATTGGTCAAATCTGTTAAGACACTGATTCACCCCCCCTCTCAGTGTCATTTTAACTCAACACAACCATATATATATATATATATATATATATATATATATATATATATATATATATATATATATATATATATATATATATATATATATATATATATATATATATATATATATATATATATTTCCAACTAGAATTCCAAATACATTCACATATGCAATAATTTATCCTAACATAGTAATAGTAAATAGGTAAAAGCACAACGGGGTGTAACAGTTTAGATGCATTTTGTTTCATGATTTATTTTCTCATTGAAATGAGACTTGAGCTATGGATGTTAGTTTTGGAAGGATTATTTGAGGATTGCATGACATGAATTAATTTTTCTTTTTCTTCTCACATGAATGAACCTTAAGCTATGAATGCTAGTTTTAGAGGGATTATTTGAGGAGTGTAGAGAATAGTTATGGTTTTATTCCCTTGGTTTTAGGAATAGATGTTTTGGTTTGATATTCCTTTAAATTTTATCTTTGTTGGTCTATAATTGGATATTGATAAGGCTTTTCTATTTCGGGTTTTGTGAAGGGGATCATACTTGTCATGACTTCAGTAGTTAGAGGTGTTCGTATAAGGACATGATACATATTTTGATTTGTATGTACTCTGGTCATGTATTTCTTCATAGAGGTTTGTGTTCACATGAAATTAGAGTCAAGGATTGTGTGGAGCTAGTATGATCACTATGTTTTTGGTTGTGTTATTATTGTACTTCATTATTTTTAGTAACAATGTGGAGTCTCTTTAATCTCTTTCATTTATTGAGTTTTGAAAACCTCGGAGAGTTATGAAGACTAGTGGTGATATTTGTGTTGTAATGGTTTTATTTGTAAGTTTGAATAGCATTATAGATATTCCTTAGTACAACATGACATTGATTATATTGGCTAAGACCTCTATGTGAGTGCTATTGGTGGAATTTTGGATGCCTTTATTGTTTTTAATTTTGACACTACTTGTACAATGAGAGTTCCAAAATATATGTGTTCTTTGTTGAATGTTCTCATTATACTATAGTGTTGAGGTTCTTTATCACATGTTTATGTGTTGTTATCTTGCAAGACGTATTTATGCAAGATAATGTAAATACATAGAATTGTGATTGTGGATTGGATTGGATAGGTTGATGACATAAGGTTTAGCTTTTATAGTGAGTATATCATGGATTTTAGGTATTGTTAGTTGGATTTGGTTGCAACTAGTTTTTATTTCTATTCTACCTATGGTGATTAATTCTTGGGAACTACTACAGCCTATTTATTCCTACTGGACTTATTGTTTTCATTTTGATATTTATTTGATGCATAATTCATTCTTCTATGTGATAGTTGGTGTGGCATGTATTTGTATTGGATCTTTTCTTTTTGAATTGACATGATGGAGGATGAGAGGACTCTTGTTTGACATGGTATTCACCTTGGTTATTATTGCAAGTATCTTGATGGAACACATGGAGCATTTGGATGTCTTGATGGTACATGTTATAGTGATTGTTTGATTGATGTTTGATTTTACTTTTGATCCCTTATGTAATGTATACAACAAGTGGGATAATGTTGGTAATGTTGGGAAAAATGTGTTATTCACCTTGCATAGTATTTATAATATAAAATTAATATTATTTATGGTGCACTATGGAATCTATGGATGTGTGCATCACATGGGTTAGCTTTTGTTGGAAGTACTTTGCATGTTGTATGTAACATTGGGATACATATTTGATATTGGGAAAATTATTACCAAAATAAAAATTAGTAGAAAAAAGCAACTAGGGGAAACACTTTGTAAGCTCGTGGTATTAGACACATGGTTTATATAATATAAATTGGTATTTTTGTAAATACTTATTTATATAAAATCAAGCACATGAGCAGTTGTTTTGGTTGGCTACAATAACTTTTCAAAAAATTTCTAAGGTTGATTGAGCATCTCTTTTAGTTTGCATATGTAGCAAAGGAAACATAGATTGAGATGTTTAGTTACATGATTCTCATTTTATTATTCACATGGAGTGAAATTATGGGAGCTTGCTATTCCATAAGACTTGTATGGAGACTCTACAAGTGTACCATAATCTGTGTTCATGAGATAATACATTGAGTGTGTGAATACTTTTAGAAGATGGGATTTTTCCTTTGTGGATTTTCCTAGGGTATATCTTGTGCCATCTTGATGGTATGTTTATTCTCTTGCATAGTGGGTTTTGAATACTTGTTTGTATACGTTTTCTCTCATTGGCTTATGTGGAAATATTTTATTATAGATGAAAATTTCCTTTCAAAACATAAAGAGGAATCACTCTAGGATGCCCTTGAAAAGGTATGAGTTCCATTGCTACCAAGTACATAGTTTTGAAATATTCCTTTTTATATTTTGTTCCTATGTGTAGGAATCAAAAATTTGGATTATTATTTGCACAAAAAGAACCTCATGACAGATTACTAGAAATATAACAAAAAACCCCTTTCTTGTCTTAGCCAAGTGACTTCTTCTTCATGGGTTTTTTATTTCATGTGTTCATAACATAGTTTCAATGAAGTTAGTGCTCTTTTCACTTCAAAAAAAATGTATTTTGGTTTTGTAAGAGGCACAATCATTTATTATTTATTGATATTTTGATCATTCTGGCTTATTTCTCTTCATTAATTTTTTTATATTAGAAACATGCAAGTTTTGAATTTTTATAGTGTTGTTCAAAAAATAAAAGAACAAAAGATAACTTTCAATAAAATTTGATCTTCTATAAGGTCAACATTTAGTATATCATTTTTGGGTTGTTAGGTTGATGCCTCAAAATAATTGTACCATTGGATTAACTCTCCACATTAATTAAATAGTCCCTATTATTTACACAAATAGAAGAAAATGCTAGAAAACCACATGGCAGAATTTCATGCCTCAAATAAATTTTTAATGTGAAAACTTAAAGATTTTGCACCATACTATTTTATTTTTTTATCGATAATAAGAGTTTATTTTATTAAATTTAAAAGGAGAATACAACAAATATTCCAAGTTCTCACCAGAAAGAAACACCGAAAGACTCCACATGAAAACAACAGACACCACAAATTAACAAATACAACCAAAAGACTCTGAATCCGAGACTTTTAGCACAATTACAATTTTGCTCACGATAAGGCCTTCCTTTGGTCTGAGATCGGAGGACCATAGCAAAGATTTTCCTTTTCAAATTCCTATCTTTCCTCCCTTTGATGACTTGCCAGCCATCCTCCACCTTTGCAGCCTCCTTCTGCCATTCCCTTCCCTTCGCTACACAACCGCCCTGCACCATTTCTACCTCCTCTCTCTTCCAATCCTTGGCTACTTCGTGAAGCATCCATGATTATTCCTCCATTGGTTGCTCATTCTTCCTTCCCTCCCCCCACAGTTTACCCCATTGTCCTTCGTCTTTACCAGGCCTGATTTCTCCCTACATTCTGGTGTTTTGGCTCCCTGTTGAGTTTCTGTTGCTTTCCCTTCTAGAACAATGTCCATATCAGCATCTTTCACTCTAAGAGTCTTAGGTGAGCCAGTCCCCCTCATTGGTTCTAAGTCCCTTCCTAACTGGTGCATACCAGGTTTATCCACCGCCTCAGAGGTATCCTTAGCCTGTTGTTCCAAACTACCACCCTGCTTTTCAACTGCATAATGCCTACATGAGACTTCCTTCCACCAAGTAGCAGGTTTAGTCCATCTAGGTTTTGCACATTGTGCAACAATATGACCAGTTTGGAAGCATCTCCTGCAGTGAAATGGTACCCCTTCATAGTCTAGGGGTTGTGCCCAGTAGCCTTTGGAAGTTTTAATTGAGACCTCTTTTGGAAGATGGTTTGAAACATTCATCTCCACCAAAATTCGGGCATAGGTGGAGTGTAAAAGATTAAAAGATCCTTCATCAACCATCAAAAATTCCCTTAAAGAATTTCCAATGGCCTCTAAGCAAGACTCAAACCACAGATGTAGAGGCAAGTTTGGGAGTCTTACCCACATAGGGACTTTATCAAAAGTCTCAAAGGCTGGGTTAAAAGATGGATGCCAAGGCTTCAAGGACAGAGCATACTTCTCCTCCCAACTCCAAAAATATTCATACAAAACTTTATTTTTGTCACCCACAGACTTAAACACCATATTAAAAAAACCCCTTGCATCAAGGTATATCTGGATACAACCTTCTACAATGGGTTCCCATTGCTCAGATATCCATTTGTGCAAATCGTAGAGCCAAGGCCAAGAACCCCTGAAATGTCCTATTAGCCCCAGATGAGAGAAAACTTCAACATTGTGCAGGACCTCCGCCTCAAGCTCTTCCTACAAAAAAACTATTAGTTTCTCTACCTTGGCATCAGCATTTGGTTTCCCAGGTGTTTGTTGAAGAGGCTCAAGATGATTTTTCACTCCCCCTACCCGACCTCCCCCTGCTATCAGACTAGAACATGGGTCTGCAGAGCCCTCACCCCGCTCACAGCCTTTCCCTACTCGCTGCCCTGACCAATGAAGCCCTGCATTCCTCCCTTTGCCCGTGCTTCTCTCACCGTCTTCAAATTTTCTAGAAGCTTGAACAAAGCCCACAAACCCCACTCCCATCACATTTTCTCCACCACGCGGAATGAAGTTTGGAGGCCCGACGGAAAGCCCCTATGAGCCCTTCATGTCCAGGCATGGTTCAAGAGGAACCCTAGCCTCTGCTCTCAACCGCAGTTGACTGTTGAGCTCCATAGGGCACCATACTATTATATCTATAGGATCTCTCCTTTTATCTTAGGTTGGATCCAAGATCTAATGAAATGAAACACGACAAGGACTTGACATGCCACATGGAAGTTTTCTTGTGATCTAGAGAATTCATTAGTTTGATAGCTTTCTTTTGGTATGTGATTGGTTGGTAATGAATTTGGTGGAATTGGTGGGCCCCTTCTTTCTATGGCTTCATAGGAACAAGGATAAACTTTAGAATTATTTAATATTTATTGAGATCATTGGTGTACACATTATATGGAAGTTATCAACCTAAAAATTTTAATGTCCCCACTATTCATCTTGTGTCTAATAATGTGGCAATATAATTATAGGACACATGAAAACACTACATAACCTTAAATATTTTCTAGCCTAACATCTCTCTCCTATTGTGGCATTGGTCATAATCAATACAACATGATAATGTCATGGGGACGTTTCTTGTTACCAAAAAAACACACAAACCAATAGGGAAAAGTAGAGCATTGTACTCAACATGCCACATGATTTTTTTGGTCATTTTAAAGATGGTAGAATTGAAAACATAAGGTCATTACAAAATTAGCAAAAGAGATATGAAGGATATAATCTAGTTGCCAACATCCTCCATTTTCTATTTTTCATAAAGAATGATATTCAAACAACTATATTTTTCTAAAAGGAAAATCAATTCCGATAAAACAGAAAAGTGTGTCATAGCTTTGAATTTTTTTTGAAGAATTTCTATATTTATAGTGTGCATAATATTTGAGGAATTTTTTAAAATCTCATGTCAATATTTCAGTATAGTGATCATTAGATAAGAATCAATCTAAAAAGTTATTTATTTCAGTTTTGAAATTTTGGTGTAGCCATGCAATTCTTTCATATTGTACACAACTATAATTTCCCCTAATTTTTTATATCACTATTTCTGCTTTTACTTAGATGTTTTTATAAATAAGAGCTTTGTGATAATTTCTAACTAGATTTTATTAGGAATTCTCATGCCATAAAAGATCTATAAACTCTTGTATTTTCTAAAATATTTGTTGATGGTAACCACCCATATATGTTAGAACTTATTTGAAGTAATTCATGTATTGTAATTTGCACTTTCAATTAATGAATATATGAAGTCTTGTCAATTCTATCCCTTTATTGTATTCATGTGATAGCCTTGTTTTATTTCGTAATATTTGAATTATTTATTTTATTAATTATAATTGTTCAAAATTTGTTATAAAATAAAAATTGATCCAATGAACATTTATATTATTCATATAGAATAGCTTTAGGATTTCAAACTTGTATTTCCTTTGTCATACATTGATCTAAAGGAAGGTTAATTAAAAAATCTATGAAGAGTCAACTTCTAAAATTTTGAAGGTTATTTTAGAAACCACATGTATCACATTTGTAACCTTCCCATGTTGGGTAAACTTTACATGAGTGTAGATTTGAATGTCAACACAAGGCATGCCAAGTGCTTAAATAATATATTATTACTTAATGTTTTCTAGTTTTTTAAAATCTATACAAAGTTTTATGTCAAATATAGTTAACCTCCTTTAGTAATTATATATACCATAAGTAGTTGTAGGAGTGAAAATTTGCATATTCATGTTGTTTCCCATTTTATTTTGTGTCCATTTCAAATAAATATCTTGATACATGTATATATTTAATCATTATTGAGTAATTCTAGTTATGGATTTATATCTAAACTAATGTCTTGAGGTGTAGTATATCTATAGATGTAAGAACAATTTTCTGATGAATCATAAATGATGTTTTTGATATAAAAAGCAGCAAAAATAGGGTGTTGTCCCTTTAGTACAAAGCCCAAGAGGCCATCAGCAGCAGAATGAACATCAACAACACACAAACAACAAGGTCAAAACACCAAACCAACCACCCTAAAAAGTCTATATCAAAAACCACAACAAAATCACCATTGGAGTAACCATATAACCAATAAACACCATGGAAAAACTAGCCATCAACCACTTAGTATCAACAAAATGAAAAGTGTATCTTGCCAAACTATAGAGTTTACTAAAACTAAAGTCCATCACGAAACCATGATTTAAAACAGTCTTAACCAATGACCACCAGAGGTCATACCAATCAGCATAAAACATATAAACCATGAAATTATCCCTAGAAAAAACAAAAAGAAACATTGGCCAGAGAGGCCAGTCCAAGCCAAAATGTTGATCATCCCGCATCCTAATCCTTCTTTCCATTGCATGGTTGATCAGAGTTATCATAGCCCAGTCTTCAGTGAGAACTTAAGAAGTTCTTTGCAGGTAGCGTCCTCCTCAGCCTTTTCCATGAAATTCTCCTTTTGTAACATGCACAAAGTGGTAGCAAATTTTTGCATGATCTTCAGAGCAAAGCGAGTGACATCATGAAGCCTTTTCTCAACATGATTACACATAAAAGGACTTGAGGAGGCTATATTTTCTAGCATGATCCTTACATTCTTGTTTCTTGTTTAGAGTCATGATGAAGATAGAAAATTTTTCCTAAATAACAATCTATAAAATTATACGAATTGATACCAATATGTGACCAATAAAAGTATTTGGATGTCTAAATTTAACCAATTGAATATGGTCTCCAAGTAGCCTTGGTGCCAACTATAAGGTTTAAGATTATACTAACTATAAAAGTAATTGTTATCCTCTTTATATGTAATAGACAACTCAATGGTAAATATACATCTAAGAGCCTACATTTATGATTTCCTAATATCTTGATGACTATTGGTGAAGCCAATCCCTAATTCTCTAAGGCCTCAATATCTTCCTAATTGTATCCCTAAGTTGGTTAATGTATAAGGAAAGTGCCACAATTCTGCAATGTTCTTGTAAATCAAGTTGATATGATTATAATCAAAATGTATGGACTATGGCTCTAAGCCTAACAATTATTTTAAGAATTTATGTATTGATGCCATGGGGATTTCATAGATACCACAAACCTTATTGTCAAGGTCAAATCCTTAATTTTATATTCATTAATTTCTCCTAAATAAGTTTGATAAGTCTCTAGGCTATGTTTTATAATAGAACATTGTTATCCTTTGCTCAAGGATTTTTTTTTTTTTAATAAGATCTAGTCAAATTGAGCTCTAAAAATAGTTATCTAAATATCTTGCCAAGTCTCGATGTTTCCTTTCCAATAATTCGATTAATTGAATTTTATTCAAAACTTAAGTATAATTTTATTTGATATTTATTTTTTTGTAGAGTTTCTATGATTCTAGCTATTAATCTACAAGGGTAATTTAATATTTTTTAATTACCAAGGAAGATTTTGACCATAGATCTATTGAGGTGGTTCTTGACTATAATATTCACATCCATTCACTAGTGGAAATTATTGTTAAGCTAGACCCAAGATCAAATTTATGCTAAAACATAAAAAAAAGTATCATGTAGATACCAAATCTTTGAAGTTTAGAGATATAAGAACTTCATACCTAAAAACTCAAGTAAGCCAAAGTTTAATAATGTCCATGTTTGTATTTTTTTTTAAATATAATAACATGTCAAGTCTAGAACCTTGAAAGTTGATAAAATTAGAATCCACATAACTCCTCACATTTGAAGGGAGGGTTTAAGCACCTAGAAGTCTAAGAAAGCCAAGATCATGAAACCAATCTAATCAGAGTTGGCTAGTGTCCTCTTCATGGAGCTTAAATAACTTAGACAAATGAAGTCCTTGAGTGTGTTCATTCAATTGATCGACCATATAACACTAGAATTAATTAGAGATAACCAAGTCTCATTGATAAAATACTTGTATGACCTAATAGAGATTGGTCTAAGACCATGTAACTAAGATATCATGTGCAATTCAATCCACACTAGAATTTGAAACCAAAATATTTCTCAAACATACTATATAAGCTTTTTATGTACATGAATTGAATGCTAAAGTACCAAGAAAGCAAGTGCTAAGATATCTTGAAGAGTGAAAAATAAACCTCGTATTCTATCACAACTTAATTCATAGTTATCGTGCTTTTAAAATTATTGTTGAGTAAAGTTGGTATGGAGTGATGTGGATAGAAGCATGAAAATGCTTACCACATATTTAATCCCATCATTTTCATCCACAAATATTTATTTCACTTTATTCGTTTAGTGCTTTTCATGTTTTGATGGAAAGGGAAATATAGCAAATTGCAATACTTTTTCTAATTTTTTAAACTACTACATACTATTAGAATTCTCTATTTAGTTAAAATATTATTTATTTTTTAAAAATTAAAAGATAGTTTTTTAATGAAGAATAATTAAAATATAAATTGATCGATTTTTAAAATTTATTATTTACAATTTTATATTTATATGATATGAAAATTTATTTATTATTAGATATTTTTTATTTTTAAATTGGTATGAAATTGTGTTAAATATGTTCAACATCTTTTATAATTAATTATGAAGGTGAATGTATTATATTGTGGAATATTTTTGGTTTATTTTCTATCAATTTTAATAAAATACACATTTCATTACATCATTAAGCATAAGTGAGAGATTGATATTGAAATTTTAAATGAATTTGAGATGGTGAGGGTTTTTGTGGACCAAAGGGTTGGGACATGTTTAGGGATAGAAAAACACTTTTTCATCCAAACTAAGGTTTGTAATCTTTCTATGATGCTCAAATGTTTCATGCATTGTAATGCTTGTACCTATAAATATTATCTATAATTTTATATTTTCAAGGTATGACAAATGCTTAAAGCATTTATTATTACTTAAGTTTTTCTAGTTATTAAAAAACTGATATAAAATTTTATGTCAAATGTTGTCACCATCCTTCATTAATTATATATACTATAAGTATCTATAATGGTGAAAGTTACATACCCATGTTGTTACCCTTATTTTTTTGCACATATTTTAAGGAAATGTCTTTATACATGTAGATGTTGATAAATGACACAATCTTGTGTGAAGTTGGGTTCATTCGCTTAACCTTTTACTCATTTATATATGCATATCCTCATGCATTTATCTCTCACCTTATCATTACAATCGCATACACATTTAAGGTAATATTTACAATTACATATTGAACCCATCATCATGGATTTGACCTCAACCTTTTTATATTTTGGTTTTAGCTAATTGCCCCCTTTATTTTCCCATCCTAAGCCAAGTAACTACATAATTTATAAAATTTGATTGTATGTGTTGCTAATATTTAAAGATATTTAATTGTATTTATTTTAGATATCTCATCTCTCAAGCATCATCTATCATTCTAAAGAATTAAAGGAGCAATCAATTTTGATTTGGCACACTAAAAATATTAAGAAATCTACATACATAATTATAAAAACCTTGCTTGTCATCTTCAAACATTTTCACGCATGTTTGTAGGGGTTGACTTAGGAGAACATGCCTTCTTGTAACACAACAATGATTCCATGATATTTCTAAATACCAAGTCAACCCTAGATAAAATAAAGATTTATTAGGTGAATTGTAAAGAAAAAATTTACACCATGCAAGGTTGAGAATAAAATCATAAGATAAATTCATTGTGGTGAACTTGACCTAGAATTGTGGACATGATCCCTAACAAAGCATAGAACCAATGTAGGTCCAAAGGTACATTTTGATATTGATGTCACATTCCCCAAAAATATACCAATATAATTTTAAGAATCTTCAACAAATTTGTAGCATTCTACAATCATAGAGTTAAGTATCACCTTCCATCAAATTTACTTTAATAAAATAATTATTGTGATTATCTATTCATCAATCCTAGTTGTCATTATTTAATCTAGATTTATTTGTATTTAATTGATTGCATTACTTTAGTTAGCCTAGATTAAGCTTAGGTAAAGTTTATTTTGATAATTATTCCTTGATTTGACCTCTTATAAGTGCTTGGTTATGTTAGTAATTTGTCTCATCCCATTGTAATTTAGACATGGAATCTTGACTTTGGAGATGTATTAGGCTATATAAGATAATGGTATTATGACATATTATTTATGTACTTGTTCGTTCAATAAAATAATTTATGTAGACATTGGTGATTTCATTAAATGTCAAAATTTAGATTTTTTTCAACAAATGTAGTTTAGATATCTAAAATCATCCTAACATCATATCAATGTTATCTTATGTAATCCAATTCCATACTAGTTTTTTTGTCATCATTAATTAATTACATAATTTAATTATTTAATTAATCTAATCTACTACTAATTAATTAAAATTTTATATTACTTAGTTCGTCTAACACAATAACACATCTAATTAAATAATATTATTATTTAATTACTTCAATTTCTACCTCACATGAATAATTAAATTAAATAATAGTTTCTTATTTAATTAACCTATATTCACTCAACCATTACTAAAAATAAATGACCAACTAATTGATGTTCCCTCTCATTTTCTCTTCTACCTAATTATTTATTAGTATTTCTAGTTTTAGCTTATTTAATCTCATCCATCCATCTTGAACAAACTAAATCAGCACCCTTCATCTTCTTCTTGATTCAAGGGAATTCCTCTTATCCACTTTTTACTAGATCAATCTTCCAAAAAATCAACATTCATTCTTACTCCCAAAAAATTATAAATGGAGGTGCAAGTTACCCAAAATGGATCAACCATCTTGATAGATATATGCTACAAAAAAAGTGAGTGTTCAATCAACCACTTCCTAAAGCC
>VDFB02072274.1:1913277-1963069 GCA_007258455.2 Sequoia sempervirens | reverse complement strand
AATCTCCCCGTCCACCTGAACTAGGTGTGGCCTGATCAGGGCCATAGCATACTTGATGACAACTAGTACATATATGGGGGATGAGCCTTGTCACTCTTAGAGTGGTACTTGAACCAGCTCCATAAAAAACTCCTCCATCATCATCGTCTCTATGCTCCCCACTCGCTATTGCAAAAGCATGTTGATCAAGGTCTCCTGCGAGTGTACTAAGGGAACCTAATGTTGAGACCAGAGCTTGATGATGTACAGGTGTAGGAATGGGAGGACCAAGAGCAACAAGGGGTTGCGCATGCACGGGGCATTGGGGATCAACCCTTGCCCTTAATCTTTGTTGTGGAATGCCATCACCAACACCCTGAAATGATCTAAAATCAAAATAATTGGGCTTTTGCCCCAAAACAAACTCGACATACAGTTTTCTCAAAAAATACAATGGGAACTCCCAATTAGCATGTGGGGGACTATCAAAAACCATATACCATCGATCCCAAAAATGTGCACTCATATGCGGATGTATGCACCACCTCATGGATATTCTAGATTTGTTGGGTGGAATGGGTTGTTGAGTAACGAGGTCAAGAAAGTAGGGGGCTAGATGGGCTTTCATTATTTTAAGGTTTAATATTTGTTTGTAAGAGAGACCATCAGAATAAAATTGTCTCATTTGTTCTCTCTCTCTCGTCGATGCCTATCAAGATTAGAATCGATCATCCTGATGGCATCAACAACGTTTTGCATCACAAATGCAAAATGTCTCACATGTGGAGGAATCAATGCTTGACTTTACATAGAATTGATTTGATTTTGTAAGGATGCAACTTGATCATTTATTCGTGCTCTCAAGCGAGCCTCATCAGATGCGATAAGTGTTGGATGTGGCATATTAGGTGGAGGGGGAGGGGGAGGTGGATGTGGCTGTGGTTGTGGCTGAGGTGGTGGATTGATGATATCATCAATGTTAAAATCATCCATGATATGCTTGATATAAATGTGCACCTACATTAAGTCATAAAAAATAGTCCATGTGCATACATATATTAAGATCATATATTTAATTGAAATAGGATGAGCAACATATATATTAAGATCATATATTTAATTGAAATGCACATATATATACATTGATTGTTCAACTCAAGAGCATGTCCATACAAAATTCAAAATTAAATTATAAGGTACATGTACATTTAAAATAAAAATATGATGCATAATTTGCATGCATAAATCATTAAACTAAACTATGTACATACATACAAATTTCAAAATTTAAGAACTATATATGCAAAATTTTTAATACATGCACATGTACATACTAAAAAATAAACTTTGAAACATCTCACAAAGTTTTCCATTTTATGTCTAATATATTTTAAGAAATAAGTCATATTGGGACTCTTTAAGAAATCGACCACGATTTAGGTGATAGGATGGCTTAAGGATCTAATACGCCTCTAATGAGGTCCTAGGAGAAAATGACATGGCTCAAGTGAATAAAATTTGGTGAAGTTGCCTAAGGCAACCAAATTTCAATAAGAGCCTTTAAAGAAAAAATTATGGCTTTAGGGTTTAGGGTTTAGACTTTAGATTTTAGGGTTTAGGGTAATAGGATAGCTTAAGGGGATCTACATGTAGTAAGATCCTAGGAAAAAATTAGATGGCATAAGGGAATGAAATTTGGTGGAGCTGCCTAAGGCAAACTAAGCTCATTAAGGAGCCTAAGAAAATGATGGCTTTAGGATTTAGGTTTAGACTTTAGAGTTTAGGTTTAGGGTAATAGGATAACTTAAGGATATATGTAGTAAGATCCTAGGACAAAATTACATGGCATAAGGGAATGAAATTTGGGATTTTCCTAAGACAACCAAATTTCACTTTATGTCCTGTAGGACAAAATGAATGGTTTAGTGTTTAGGGTTTAGAATTAGAGTTCATGGTTTAGGGTTTACAAAACTTAGGGTAAAGTTTTGGTGCCCCTTGGAATATTTAATGAACTTTCAAGTTAGTGAAGAACATTTTCTTGTGGAATAGTTGATTGAGATCTACTCTTGCTTAACTGACCAAAATAGATCATGGTATCTCATTCATATTATAATCTTGCAGGATCTTATTATTGTTAAATTTGGTTGCCTTGGGCAACTTTGATCACCAAATTTTAAGAACTTCTTTATCCCCTTAAGAAATTGAATTACGCATTTAGGGTGACAGGATGGCTTAAGGGGATCCACGCCTAGTGAGGTCCTAGGAGAAAATGGCATGGCTCAAGTGAATAAAATTTGGTGAAGCTGCCTTGCCAAACCAAATTTCATTAAGAGCCTTTAAAGAAAAAATTATGGCTTTAGGGTTTAGGGTTTAGACTTTAGAGTTCAGGGTTTAGGGTAATAGGATAACTTAAGGGGATGTACATGTAGTAAGATCCTAGGACAAAATTACATGGCATAAGGGAATGAAATATGGTGGATTTTTCTAAGACAACCAAATTTCACTTTAAGGTGTTGGGTAGGACAAAATGAATGGTTTAGTGTTTAAGGTTTAGATTTTAGAGTTCAAGGTTTAGGGTTTACAAAACTTAGCATAAATTTTTGATGCCCCTTGGAATATTTAATGAACTTTCAAGTTAGTGAAGAACATTTTCTTGTGGAATAGTTGATTGAGATCTACTCTTGTTTCAACTGACCAACCTAGATCATGAAATCTCATTCATATTATAATCTTGCATGATCTTATTATTGTTAAATTTGGTTGCCTTGGGAAACTTAACCAAATTTTAAGAACTTCTTTGATCCCCTTAAGAAATTTGTCATATTGGGACCCCTTAAGAAATCATCAATTTACGATTTAGGGTGATAGGATGGCTTAAGGGGATCTAGATTTCTAGTGAGGTCCAAATTTAGTCATACCATAGCCTCATTGGTTCCATCTAGCTCTGGGTCAAAAGTGTTTACCCCTCTAATAAAAAAAAGCATCATGTTAAAAATGAATCAATCTATACATATCACAAAAATAACAATAATCTTAAATGTAACCCATACTCTAACCATAATAGAATGCTAAATGATCCCCACCCCTAACCATATCCTAATTGAATTGTAAACCTAATTGAAACTTAATTAAATTATAACCTTTACCTAATCTTAAATGTATTCCTATATTATATTATATTTTATTATATTTTTTATATTATATTTAAATTAATTTATATTTGTATTATAATTATATTAATATTTATTATATATTCCTAATTGTAACCTAACTATTTACTACAAACCTAATTGAATCTTGAGCCTAATCCTCATTAAAACCCCAAGTAAATTGTAACATTACCTATCCTTAATTGTAATATTATATTATATTTTATGATATTAATTATTTATATTATTTAATATATTATATTATATTAAATAATATAAATATTTAATTATATTTCTTTTATATGAATCCTCCTCCTATCTCTAAATTGTTATAATAGCATGTAGTTCCTCCAACCTATCATCATGTACCTCCTCCCTTTCCCATGTAATAGGTGTACCTTCTAGGTGTTAAATGGTTCCATCTTGGTCTCCTTATTGATGCATTTCTATCCTTCCACATAAATCTATATAGTATCAAAATATAGGTCATTTTATGGTTGTTGAATCTCTCTTAATTGCTAAAGAATCCATTATGATTGAGGATAGGTGGGTTATTATCTAGGATCACATCTTAAAAATCCTATAGAGGTAAAGTGGTATGTGTTTCTTAATACATATATTCCCATACAAACCTCTTTCCATGTATTATCAACTCTCCTATATAATAGACACCTTACTAGATTTAAATTTCATATGATATATATGTACCCAAGTGTTTCCAATTGGAATTGCTATAATTATACTTTTATGGAATTCTAGTTATTCATAATAGTTTTCATAAATCTACCAAATAGACCCATTCTTGACATTGAACCTACATAATTTTAGGTATGTCCAATGAAAGAAACTTTACCCATAGCACTCTCACTTGCGCTCTCCTATCTTGTGGATATAATAGAATAAAGTTTTCTTCCAATGATTTAGATCCCTAATGATCATGTCTAAGTGTCATAGAGAGTGATCATCCACTCTTCATAAACTTGTAGAAACCAAAAGGTTTTATATTATGTGTTCAAATAAGTGAAAACATTACAAAAAGCTCTACTAAATGGTGACAATAGAGGGTTTTTTAAGGCAACCAAATTTCATTTTAAGGTCCTAAGACAAAATTCAAATGCTTTAGTGTTGAGGGTTTAGATTTTACAGTTTAGGGTCTAGGGTTTAGCAAACTTAGGGTGAAGTTTGGGTGGCTTGGCATAATTTAGACTTGCAAGTTAGTGCCAATTGGAATCGATTGTATGCGCTTAGATTTAATTTGCTAACTAAATTTGCAAACAAACATCAAGATAAACTTTATGAATTTTAACTATTCTTTAACATATTGTTTTCTAATCTAATTATAATTTAACATTGAAACTAAAGTTTAACATATCATTTTTTCCATACAATGCAAATAAAATTTAAAACATTTAAGCAATGCAAAAGAATTTTTTTGAGCTCGAAATTACCTAGTTTTCAAAATCAAAATGATTTGTTTGATTTCAATTTAGGATTTTAACAAAAAAAATTGTTCCAATTCAATTTAGGGTTTCAATTTCTAATCAATTAGGGTTTTTAATGCAATTTTTTCATTTCAATTCAAACTAGGGATTTCAAATTCAATTTTTTTGTTTGATTTGAATTCAGGGTTTCAAAAGCTTGATTAGGGTTCTAAATGCAATTTTTTTATTTCATTTCAATTTCTAGGGTTTTGAAATGCATTTTTTTTGTTTTGTTTCAATTAGGGTTTTCAAATTCAATTTTTTTTGGTTTAATCGTACAATTTAGGTTTTGAAAGTTAAATTTTGTTTGTAAAACACAATTCAAGGTTCATTTTTTCATTTTTATTAAAAAACCTTCAAGTTTCATTGCATTTTTTCATCTATTTTTACAATTACTCATTTCTACTATAACAGGAAAAAAAATCCTCAAAACATGAAATAAATTAAAAAAACATGCCAAATTCACTTATTTTCTTCACAATTTCAATTAAAAATAGAAAAATGCAAAAAAGGGGGGCATGGGCGGGTACCTATAGCTGTTTGTGGGAGTCGATGTCACCAGTATTCGAGATCCCGTCCGCTATGTAATGAACTCTGTTTGTTTTTAAAGAAATAAATAGCATTATAAAACAGGATCCCAATTTCTACAAAATGGGATCCTGATTTCTACAAAATATGATCCCGATTTCTACAAATTGGGATCCTATTTCGTAGTAATCGGGATCCCATTCTTTTTCCATTGGTTCAGGATCCTATGGGAAACGGGATCTCAATTTTTAAAAAGTCAGATCCTGTTTCGTGTCAGGCTCAGGATCCTGAAGTTGAACGGGATCCCGATTTTTAAAAATTGAGATCATGTTTATTAAAATCAGGATCCCGTTTTATCAAAGCCGATTTCAATTTTTTGGTTAAAGAAAAAACTTCCACATTTCATGGACTCAACTTTTTGCACTTACCCAAGTGCTCCCAAAGGTTGCCAGAGGATTCGAAGGAGGTCAAGCCACTCAACTATAGACGTTACACTTTGACGAAGCAAGATGCAAGAACGGCATAAGAGTTGGGATATGTTTAATATCCCCACACAATGAAAAGACACTGAGGTCTTTCCACTTCCAGTTTGCTTGCTCAAACAATGAAGCTAAATACAAAGGATTAGTATAAGGTTTAAGCCTTGCAAAGCGAATGGGAATCAAGCAACTAATGGTGTTCGGAGATTCTGAACTGGTGGTCAACCAAGTCTGTGGAATTTCTGCAACAAAGAATGTCTACATGAGATCCTATCGACACTGAGTTTGGGACCTAGTTGAGGGTTTTGAAGCCTTCAACATCCAGACCATTCCCCAAGAACAAAATAGTGACGCAAATCGCATGACAGTGGTTGGATCGTAATTTGGTCCTGCCTCTAACCTCATTCACAACAAGCACTCTGTATGAGTGATAGTCTGACCGGTGATACCTGATAATGATCAAAGTTGGAAAGTGTTTGAAAGTGATGAGCACGTTGCCTCGTTCATCCAATAGTCAGGAGAATTCACCGATCAGCTCCAACCAAAGGTTGTTGAGGCCTATGAGGGAGAAATCATTTAGCTAAAATCTAACAAGCTTCCAAGGGAATTGGTCACTCTCGAAAACCTTTTTGATTATGACAATGCAAGAAATGACAAGAGGAAGTTTGTGGCAGAAAAAAGCGACTACGTAAATCTTCAGGTTGCAAATGGAAGAAAACTTAAAGTCGGGAAGGATGTCCCACATAGTGATAAAGAAGGGCTCATCATTTTTTGCAAGAAGTATGAAGGAGTATTGGCCTAGTCCTATGATGATATGAAGGGATACAATCCCAAAATCATCCAACACACAATCGAGCTAGCGAAAGGTGAAAAACCAATCCAACAAAAGTAGAGGTTGGTGAACCCAAAGATTGAAGCGCTAATGGCACAAGAGCTAACAAAGCTAATCCAATCATGGATTGTCTTTTCAATCAAGCATAGCACGTGGGTATCCAACCTAGTCCCAGTTTGAAAGAAGAATGGAGATATCCGCTTGTGTGTGGACTTTCGAGACCTCAACAAAGCATCCCTGAAGTATCATTATCTATTGCCTTCTATGGAGTCAATCCTGCAAATGGTGGTAGGGTCATAAATGTTTTCCCTGCTCGATGGCTTCTCAGGTTATAATCAGATCTGGGTTAAAGAGGAGGATCAACACAAAACTACATTCACTACAAAGTGGGGGACATTCGTGTATGCTAAAATTCCTTTTGTCCTATCCAATGCAGGGGCAACCTTCCAACGGGAAATGGATCATATCGCCAAAATCCCAGCCAAAATGTTGATCATCTCTCATCCCTAATCCTTCTTTCCATTGCATGGTTTGATCAGAGTTATCGTAGCCCAATCTTCAGTGAGGAACTTAAGAAGTTCTTTGCAAGTAGTGTCCTCAACCTTTTCCGTGGAATTCTCCTTCTGTAACACGCACAAAGTGATAGCAGATTTGTGCATGATCTTCAGGGCGAAGCGAGTGACATCATGAAGCCTTTTCTCAACATGATTACACATAAAAGGACTTGAGGAGGCTATATTTTCTAGGATGATCCTTACATTCTTGTTTCTTGTTTAGAGTCATGATGAAGATAGAAAATTTGTCCTAAATAACAGAGTCTATAAAATTATACAAATTGATACCAATATGTGACCAATAAAAGTATTTTGATGTCTAAATTTAACTAATTGAATAGGGTCTCCAAGTAGCCTTGGTGCCAACTATAAGGTTTAAGATTATACTAACTATGAAAGTAACTGTTATCCACTTTATATGTAATAGACAACTCAATGGTAAATATAAATCTAAGATCCTACATTTATAATTTCCTAATATCTTGATGACTATTAGTGAAGCCAATCCCTAATTCTCTAAGGCCTCAATATCTTCCTAATTGTATCCCTAAGTTGGTTAATGTATAAGGCAAGTGCCACAATTTTGTAATGTTCTTGTAAATCAAGTTGATATGATTATAATCAAAATGTATGGACTATGGCTCTAGGCCTACCAATTATCTTAAGAATTTATGTATTGATGCCATGGGGATTTCATACATACCAAAAACCTTATTTGCAAGGTCAAATCCTTAATTTTATATTCATTAATTTCTCCTAAATAAGTTTGATAAGTCTCTAAGCTATGTTTTATAATAGAACATTGTTATCCTTTGCTCAAGGATTTTTTATTTTTTTAATAGGATCTAATCAAATTGAGCTCTAAAAATAGGTATCTAAATATCTTGCCAAGTCTCAATGTTTCCTTTCCAATAATTCGATTAATTAAATTTGATTCAAACTTAAGTATAATTTTATTTGATATTTATTTTTTTGTAGAGTTTCTATGATTCTAGCTATCAATCTACAAGGGCAATTTAATATTTTTGAAGTACCAAGGAAGATTTTGACCATAGATCTATTGAGGTGGTTCTTGACTATAATATTCACGTCCATTCACTAGTGGAAATTATTGTTAAGCTAGACCCAAGATCAAATTTATGCTAAAACATAAAAAAAGTATCATGTAGATACCAAATCTTTGAAGTTTAGAGATATAAGAACTTCATACCTAAAAACCCAAGTAAGCCAAAGTTTAATAATGTCCATGTTTGTAAATTTTTCTTAATATAATAACATGTCAAGTCTAAAACTTTGAAAGTTGATAAAATTAGAATCCACATAACTCCTCACATTTGAAGGGAGGGTTTAAGCACCTAGAAGTCTAAGAAAGCCAAGAGCATGAAACCAATCTAATTAGAGTTGGCTAGTGTCCTCTTCATGGAGCTTAAAGAACTTAGACAAGTGAAGTCCCTGAGTGTGTTCATTCAAATGATCGACCATAGAACACTAGAATTAATCAGAGATAACCAAGTCGCATCGATAAAATACTTGTGTGACCTAATAGAGATTGATCTAAGACCATGTAACTAAAATATCATGTACAATTCAATCCACACTAGAATTTGAAACCAAAATATTTCTCAAACATACTATATAAGCTTTTTATGTGCATGAATTTAATGCTAAATCTAGTACCAAGAAAGCAAATGCTAAGATATCTTGAAGAGTGAAAAATAAACCTCGTATTCTATCACAACTTAATTCATAGTTATCGTGCTTCTAAAATTATTGTTGACTAAAGTTGGTATGGAGTGATGTTGATAGAAGCATGAAAATGCTTACCAGATATCTAATCCCATCATTTCCATCCACAAAAATTTATTTCACTTTATTCGTTTAGTGCTTTTCATGTTTTGATGGAAAGGGAAATATAGCAAATTGCAATAGTTTTTCTAATTTTTTAAACTACTACATACTATTAGAATTCTCTATTTAGTTAAAATATTATTTATTTTTGAAAAATTAAAAGATAGTTTTTTAATGAAGAATAATTAAAATATAAATTGATCAATTTTTAAAATTTATTATTTACAATTTTATATTTATATGATATGAAAATTTATTTATTATTAGATATTTTTTATTTTTAAATTGGTATGAAATTGTGTTAAATATTTTCAACATCTTTTATAATTAATTATGAAGGTGAATGTATTATATTGTGGAATATTTTTGGTTTATTTTCTACCAGTTTTAATAAAATACACATTTCATTACATCATTAAGCATAAGTGAGAGATTGATATTGAAATTTTAAATGAATTTGAGATGGTGAGGGTTTTTGTGGACCAAAGGGTTGGGACATGTTTAGGGATAGAAAAATACTTTTTCATCCAAACTAAGGTTTGTAATCTTTCTATGATGCTCAAATGTTTCATGCATTGCAATGCTTGTACCTATAACTATTATCTATAATTTTATATTTTCAAGGTATGACAAATGCTTAAAGCATTTATTATTACTTAAGTTTTTCTACTTATTAAAAAACTGATATAAAGTTTTATGTCAAATGTTTTCACCATCCTTCATTAATTATATATACTATAAGTATCTATAATGGTGAAAGTTACATACCCATGTTGTTACCCTTATTTTTTGCATATATTTTAAGGAAATGTCTTTATACATGTAGATGTTGATAAATGACACAATCTTGTGTGAAGTTGGGTTCATTCACTTAACCTTTTACCCATTTATATATACATATCCTCATGCATGTATCCCTCACCTTATCATTACAATCACATACACATTGAAGGTAATATTTACAATTACATATTGAACCCATCGTCATGGATTTGACCTCAACCTTTTTATATTTTGGTTTTAGCTAATTGCCCCCTTTATTTTCCCATCCTAAGCCAAGTAACTACATAATTTATAAAATTTGATTGTATGTGTTGCTAATATTTAAAGATATTTAATTGTATTTATTTTACATATCTCATCTCTCAAGCATCATCTATCATTCTAAAGAATTAAAGGAGCAATCAATTTTGATTCGGGACACTAAAATATTAAGAAATCTACATACATAATTATAAAAACCTTGCTTGTCGTCTTCAAACATTTTCACACATGTTTGTAGGGGTTGACTTAGGAGAACATGCCTTCTTGTAACACAACAATGATTCCATGATATTTCTAAATACCAAGTCAACACTAGATAAAATAAAGATTTATTGGGTGAATTGTAAAGCAAAATTTTACACCATGCAAGGTTGAGAATAAAATAATAAGATAAATTCATTGTGGTGAACTTGACCTAGACTTGTGGAAATGATCCCTAACAAAGTATAGAACCAATGTAGGTCCAAAGGTACACTTTGATATTGATGTCACATTCCCCAAAAATATACCAATATAATTTTAAGAATCTTCAACAAATTTGTAGCATTCTACAATCATAGAGTTAAGTATCGCCTTCCATCAAATTTACTTTAATAAAATAATTATTGTGATTATCTATTCATCAATCCTAGTTGTCATTATTTAATCTAGATTTATTTGTATTTAATTGATTGCATTACTTTAGTTAGCCTAGATTAAGCTTAGGTAAAGTTTATTTTGATAATTATTCCTTAATTTGACCTCTTATAAGTGCTTGGTTATGTTAGTAATTTGTCTCATCCCATTGTAATTTAGACATGAAATCTTGACTTTGGAGATGTATTAGGCTATATAAGATAATGGTATTATGAAATATTATTTACATACTTGTTTGTTCAATAAAATAATTGATCTAGACATTGGTGATTTAATTAAATGTCAAAATTTAGATTTTTTTCAACAAATGTAGTTGTAGATATCTAAAATCATCCTAACATCATATCAATGTTATCTTATGTAATCACATTCCATACTAATTTTTTTTTCATCATTAATTAATTACATAATTTTATTATTTAATTAATGTAATCTACTACTACTAATTAATTAAAATTTTATATTATTTAGTTAGTCTAACACAATATCACATCTAATTAAATAATATTATTATTTAATTACTTCAATTTCTACCTCACATGAATAATTAAATTAAATAATAGTTTCTTATTTAATTAACCTATATTCACTCCACCATTACTAAAAATAAATGACCAACTAATTGATGTTCCCTCTCATTTTCTCTCCCACCTAATTATTTATTAGTATTTCTAGTTTTAGCTTATTTAATCTCATCCATCCATCTTGAACAAACTAAATCAACACCCTTCATCTTCTTCTTGATTCAAGGGAATTCCTCTCATCCACTTTTTACTAGATCAATTTTCCAAAAAATCAACATTCATTCTTACACCCAAAAAATTATAAATGGAGGTGCAAGTTACCCAAAATGGATCAACCATCTTGATAGATATATGAAACAAAAAAAAGTGAGTGTTCAAGCAACCAGTTCCTAAAGCCTCAAAACAAATCCACTTGTAGTAATGAAATCTAACAACTTGTCTTGTTTCATTGTTTGAATTTTTATTATGTTTTCATCCAAGGTGAGAATCGAGTCTAGAAGAGGATTTAGTTTACTTTGGCATCGATTTATTCTTTGATTTGGTGTTTACATTTCTAGCAACCATGGTGGGACCAAGAACTTACAATCTCTTGCTCTTTGAATCCATTAATGGAGGACTAAAGAGGTTTTATTTACATTTATTTGAACCATTTTCTCGCTGCTATATTTGAAGTCTTGTTGAATATTTTTTGTAAGTATTGAGATTTATGAGGGTGATTTAACTTGATTGTTTCTTTGGTATTGTGTTGGATATTGCAATTAAGTCACACATATATAATATTTTATCTATATTATTATTTATATAACTTAGGTGTGATAATTGTCTAACTTAGCATCAAGATATTTAGTTCTTTTCACTTTTTTTTGTGATTTATCGCATGTGCTATTCTAATACCTTTTTCAGTAGTTGTTCAACTAGAAAACTTTACTTTTTGTTAGTTTATTCTCAATAATGATAGTATGTATTCAAAATATATATTTCTAATGGAATTCCACACCCCAAGTTGTGCATCTATTTCCTTCCTTCCACCTCCTTCACTTCTAAGCTACTATTACTCTCGATTCTTTCATTCATTTTGTAATGCAAAGCACTATTAGTCTATCTTGCTATATTATTCTCACAAAATTTATGTGATCATATTAATCAAGGGATTTGTTATTGATTAAAAATTTGGATTTGGTATTTCTAGTGAGTAATTAGATCTATTTTTAATCAATTGACCATAATTCTCTTCCATTGGACCAATAAGCATATACACTATATACTACATTTTTTATGTTTTTAATGTGTTGTGTTTTCTATATTATACTTTTGAGAATATACATTGTGGATTGGTGTGGTGTTTCAAATCTATTTAGATTTGTGTTTTAGTTAAGTGGAGAATGTATGTCATGCCCACACTCAAACTTGAGCTATCACTTGCAACTTCTTTAGTTTAAATCTATATTTTTGGCATATCTAATAGAAAGGTTATACATTTTTTTAAGGTATGTTACATTTGTTGATCAAGGGTATATTTAATTCATTACATAGAGTTATTTTTATATTAAATATATTTGTTACTACCATGATTGATACTCATGTTGAAGTTACATACTCGTCTGAGCTAATTTCATTACCATCTTAGTCTCTATGATTTTTTTTCTCATTGCATATTGTTCTATTTAGGAAATCTATCATTTATGTTTACCTTAAAAGTTCCATTTTGATGTGGGTTATACTACTCTATTGAATTGTATATTTTTAATTGCTTCAAATCTATGGATTTGGGTCCTAGCACTATGCATTAGATTCATAGTAGTAGGATTATTAATTTATTTCAACCCTAGTTAGAGTTCCTCTTTCATTGTTTCTTGTTTTTTTATATTTACCTATTTTGTATCATAGTATATCAAGACTACATTGGTGCATTATTACTAATAGTGCCTCCCTACTTAGACATTCCTAGCTATTGTTTATTACTGATATATTTGTCTTTTTGTAGCCTCCTTAGTTTTATAATTTTCTAATGTGATTTTTCTAATTTTGTAAGTGTTTATAATGTTGTTATTGGGTATATTAATGGGTTTTATTTATCTATGTTAGTACAACTAATTAGTTTTTAAATTATTAATCCGTATATAATTATAATAGCTTACATGAGTCAAATATTAAATTCCTTAAATAACATTTTACGTGTAGGTTTTGTGAATAAATATTCATCGAGCTCCCTGTGAGCTTTATTTTGTTGAAGTATTGGTTCGCACATTGCATTAAAGGTCATTTGGCCATTTTTTGATAAACACCACGACCTTTTCCATGTGTCCACTCTGCACTCTCTGAAGGATCTCTTCCTTTCGCATTTCAAAATGGCCCCGATGCGCTACCACGTGTCCACTTTGTGCACATTTGAAAGTTGCTTCCCTTCGATTTTGAGTCGGGCTCCGTCTACATGCCATGTGGCTTCATCTTCACATATTTTAGTAAGCCCCATAGTCGATACCAAGGATAAGGTGGGTTACACATATCTACTTGGCGCAAGTTTTCAACAACAAAATAAAAAGATGAGCACAGGCTGTGCAATGTCGACACGTGTCTTTTTGGTGGGTGTTTCTTTTGAATCATGGATAGAACAAGCTAGGGACCATGACATTTTTCAGCATTTCATAACTACCTTAGCAGGGTAGTGACGCTTGTCTACACAGCCTTGTTGGGACCACTACCATCATTTGCAGAGGATGCACTTGAACTTGGAGCGACCGGATACTTTGGCCAGAATCTTTTTTGTTGCAATGGTCGGGAGGAATCTTTGAATTTGCATCATTTCCAAGGATTCACAAATCTTTTCTACTACTGCTCATCATTGTGGTGGGAGCATTTGGCTATATATACTCCTCTATGTTTCAGAGGAGGGGTTCTAGGATTTTGTAGAAAGAACATAGATTAAGAAAACACACCAGGTCTTTGTTATTATTTTTTTAATTATTGCAAAAAAGACTCATAGACTGTGCCAATCATTCAGCCTTTTTTCTCTTCTTATGATATTTGATTAACTTTAGACTGTGTTGCTATTGTTGGATGATTCATTCGTAGAAATTCTATAAATTGAATACAAGTTTGTTGTCTTAGATCATGTCCTGTGACTCTTCTTGTCAGTAAATATGTGTGCAAAGTTATTTCATGTCAATGAATGAATTTTTTATACTTTAATCTTTGGTTTATGCTTTTCTGGGATATTGCAAATTGTTGATCGGGCCCATAGATCTATGATTTATCGTGCCTATTATCTACGTTTTGGTGCATCGCCTTAGGTTAGATTTTATTTTAATATATCTTTTTCCTTTTCCCTTTCCAAACCCCCAATTACAAAAGAAGCTGACTTCTTTATAATTTGGAGGTCACTCAATTTAGCACAATAGGTCCACCATAAATTGAGTTTCCCATAAAAGGGTTGTTACCTTGCCAACTTTTGGCATCAACAATTTATTTTTTTCTGGCACGCCTAGTGGGACCCGAGCTTAAATGAATTTGTGCTTAAGGAGGGTGTATGAGTCATCAGCCTGTAATTGGATCCCAAACCACAAAAAACCCTAGTCTACTAGTACCGCCATTAGGAACAGTGCAGGCCACAAATCAATTGGTAACCGTTCCACTTCCTCCACCCATTCCGCTAACCATGTTGCTAGGCGCTAATAGGAACTATGTGGCATGGGATGCCAAAAGTCCCCTCGTAGTGTCAATAGCGCCTATTGTATCAGCTACTATCCCGACCTCAGCTTTGAAGGCTATACCCAAGTTTACCGGAGATGGCTCAAGAACACTCGCAGAACATTTGCAAGATGTGGTAGACATATGTCTGGTGCATGGAATTACTGCTCAGAATGTAGCACTAAGGCTCCTCACAACTTCTTTCCAAGGCAAGGCACTGGATTGGTACCAAACCTTGCTAGCTAACACTATCCATACCTAGGATGAGCTTGGAGAGCCGTTCTATGAGAGATTTTCAAACGATGGGGATCGCTCCTTATTGTACTATCAACTATCTACCATAAAGTGAGCCCCCCAAGAGGCTATGATGGAATTCAATGCCCGATTCCACACAAATTGGCAGAGGATCTTGGTCATTATCCACCCGCCTCCTAAGTTGGCATTCATATTCTACCTAAAATCTATCAACCTCGACATTGCCATTATGATCTAGTATTTGGGAGGGACCACTCTACTAGGCACTTACAACGTCGTCGTTTAGGTAGAGAATAATTTGATAGATGCCAAAAAATTGCCACCTCGGCCCATCATGTCGATATTTCTTGAAATATCGATGCTTTCCTAGGGATTCGCATCAACTAGTACGCTCGCATATGCCCAGTCAATGTACACATATGCAACAGCACCACAAAGTGTTGCCTCTACATTTGACTCTTCTAAGGATGAAATGAGTGATCTCAAGGAATTGCTACGAACTATGGAAAATGACATAACTACCCTCAAGTGCAACTAGGCTACACCTCTGAAGCCTACCTACCAAAATTATCAAGGCGGAAGATCCTCTTACCAACAAAATCAATTCCAAGGAGGTGCTCAAACAAATTCGCAGGCGCAAACAAATCAAATGGTACTGATACCCACTCCACTATAGAGCCATAGCTTAAGCTCGAGCAGAGAGTTGACCGTGAGTCAAAATAATTTAGCAGATTACACCAACCCATGGTGCTTTCCTTGCAGTGATTCACACATGCCTCGAAATTTCCTGCACAACAACCTACAACAAAAGGTGGTAGAGCGGCGCAACCAAACTACAATGTCAGCCCCCAAAATCTACGTGTCTACCTCTTCACAAATGGACAATGCGGTGCTAACCACGCAGATGCAAGGGATGTCACTAGAGAAAGAAGTGGACATCACTCCCAACCACACACTCTTTTCATGGATGGAAGAAGAAGAAGCAGTGTTTGCTAATGATACATCTACATCTAAAATGTTGTAAGTAGAATCCAACTACAATACTCACTCAAAGAGGAGATTTATAGGAAAATCAGTTGTTCTGCAACTAGCCAGTCTACAAAATAAAAGTGCTTCTGACCAAACGCTTAGTACCTTGGTAGTAATGCCGCAATATCAGCCACAAAAGGAAATTATTATAACAAGAGAAAAGGAGCAGAAATCTATGAATCCTCCACCTTTCAATTTAGTGGAACAATTGAAGAAATCCTCTGCTAATGTGTCTTTGTGGGACATCCTAGCTATCCCAGAGCAGAAGACGCTACTACATAAGGCTCTCTAGGAAGGGGTCAGTGCAACGCTGATAGAGCAGTTGCCTAAAGCAAAGGTTGTTGATCAACCATCTCCTGCCAAAGTTCTTATGAAAAACACAGCGAAAACCCCTACTGGAGTTAGAGATAAGCCAAAGCCTCAACCCTTCTTCTTAACTCTCATTATAGGGGATAAATTATTACATAATGCCATGATTGATTCTAGTGCTAACACCACAGTTATGCCTAAACAAATAGCTGAAGCTTTAGGAATCAACTATGAACCCTTAAAAAGGGGAGTGATGCAGCTTGATGGGAATAGAGTCAAAACTGTAGGTGTCATCAAGGCACTCCCCTTAACTCTATTTTCTTGCCCTTGTATCATAGTTCTGCAAGACACTATGATCATAGATGTTATGTTTAGCCTTTTCCTATCCCAAGAGTTTACTTCAAAAGTGGGTGGATATCTGTCCCTGGATTGGTCACATTTGATCCTTAGAACCAAGCATGGTGCAAAGATGAAGATAGAATCTAAAGCTTTACACTTAGAACATGTAGCCGATGAAGCTATGATCAATTTTGAAGTCTTGCATAACTCTATCACCAAGAAAGAAATGTATTGCACTGAGTTAATAGAAGATGAAAAGGTGATGGGAGACCAGAATGATCAAGAAGATACTCTCTTGAATGAACATATGGATAGCGACCCTTTCGGCAACTACCAATCTACTAGGTTGGGAACCTTTTTCATCTATGATGGATATCAAGTGCTCCCAAAGGTTTCCAAAGGATCCGAAGGAAGTCAAGCCACTAAATTATGGACATTACACTTTGACGGAGCAAGATGCAAGAACGTTTTAGGAGCTGGGATATGTTTAATATCCCCACACAATGAAAAGACACTGAGGTCTTTCTACTTCCAGTTTCCTTGCTCAAACAATGAAGCTAAATACGAAGGATTAGTACAAGGTTTAAGCCTTGCAGAGTGGATGGACATCAAGCAACTAATGGTGTTCGGAGATTCCAAACTAGTGGTCAACCAAGTCTGGGGAATTTTTGCAGCAAAGAATGTCCACATGAGATCCTATCGGCATCGAGTTTGGGACCTAGTTGAGAGTTTTGACATCTAGACCATTCCCCAAGAATAAAATAGTGACGCGGATCACATGGTAGCAGTCGGATCCCAGATTGATCCCGCCTCTGACCTCATTCACAACAAGCTCTATGTATGAGTGATAGTCCGATTGGCGATTCCCAATAACGATCAAAGCTAGCAAGTGTTTGAAAGTGATAAGAACATTGCCTCTTTCATCCAACAGTTAGGATAATTTGTCGATCAGATCCAACCAAAGGTTGTTGAGGCCTATGAGGGAGAAATCATTCAACTAAAATCTAACAAGCTTCCAAGGGGATTGGTCACTCTCGAAAAACTTTTTGATTGTGACGATGCAAGAAATGAAAAGAGAAATTTTGTGGCGAACAAAAGTGACTATGTAAATCTTTAGGTCATAGATGGAAGAAAACTTAAAGTCGAGAAGGATGTCCCACATCATGATAAAGAAATTCTCATCAATTTTTGTGGGAAGTATGAAGGAGTAGTGGCATGGTCCTATGACGATCTAAAGGGATACAATCCCAACATCATCCAACACACAATTGAGCTGGAAAAAGGTGCAAAACCAAACCAACAAAAGAAGAGGTTGGTGAACCCAAAGATTGAAGTGCTAATGGTGCATAAGCTAACAAAGCTAATCCAGTCACAGATTATGTTTTCAATCAAGCATAGCATGTGGGTATCCAACCTGGTCCCGGTTCGAAAGAAGAATGGATTTATCCACTTGTGTGTGGAATTTCGAGACCTCAACAAAGCATCCCTGAAGGATCATTATCCATTGCCTTCTATGGAGTCAATCCTACAAACAGTGGCAGGGTCAAAAATGTTTTCCTTGCTCGATGGCTTCTCAAGTTATAATTAGATCTGGGTTAAAGAGGAGGATCAACACAAAACTACGTTCACTACAAAGTGGGGGACATTCGTGTATGCTAAAATTCCTTTTGGCCTATCCAACATAGGGGCAACCTTCCTATGGGAAATGGATATTTCTTTCAGTGAATTAATCAATAAGATTATCCTAATCTATTTAGATGCTCTTATTGTGTTCTCTAAATATAAGGATGATCATTTTGATCACTTAGAAATGGTTTTTCAAAAATTCTAGGAGTTTGGGGTTTCCCTAAATCCAAAAAAATGTGTATTTAGAGTACCACAAGGCAAGCTATTGGGACACGTGGTGTCCAAAGAAGGAGTTTCAATTGATCCTGAGCAGGTGAAAGCCATCAAGGAGCTTCACCTTCTGATTAACAAGAAAGGTGTCCAGTCTTTCCTAAGGAAGGTAAATTTTGTTAGCAAATTTATTTCTGACTTCGCAAGAATAATCAGGCCAATCACCCTAATGTTAAAAAAGGATCAAGCATTTAAGTGGAAAAAGGAAGCCATAGAAGCCTTTGAGAAAGTTAAGGATGCTATTTCCTCAACTCTTGTACTGGTTAATCCAGACTTATCTAAGGACTTCATAATGTATGTATTCAATAGCAAGTCAAGTATAAGTAGTGTCTTAACTCAAAAGGACAACAAAGGAAAGGGAGAACATCCAGTGGTATTCTACTCCTGGACCCTGAACAAATATGAGACAAATTATAATTTCGTCGAAAGGCAAGCATTTGCAATAGTAAAGGGACTTAAGAAGTTCTGCCATCTAATCTCCTACAATAAGGTGACAGTTTATGTCACACATTCTAGTGTGTGTGAATACATCATGGAGGGAGAAATCACAGAAAAAAGAGCTAATTGGATCACCAAGATCCTTGAATATGACATTGAAGTCAAACACACCAAAACTATCCGAGGAAGAGGTGTTAACTACTGAAATTACACCCTAACTAAGCTGCAATATTTGACAAGTTAAGTTGTAAGACTTAGCTTTTCAGATAAAACATGGGATGACCTCTAATGTTGTGGGTTACTTGTGAAGAGAGGTCAACCTCCAGAGAAGGCCGACTTCCTCTTGGTATCGCCTATTCTACTGACTTGTAAGGAAAATGGAGAAGGATTAAACTTAAATGAAAACTGATAAAATATTATTCTATGGTGATACACCTAAATGAAATAACCTAACTTGTAGACAACTTTTCCACACAAATTAAATAAATGATAAGACTCAATTCACACAACTCAGCTTCATATGCTTCTTGCATAATTACTTCATAAGAAGATATTTGAATTGCTAAACTCTTAGAGGGAAATTTTTACTATCACAACTAAAAGCATTCACAAACTTTGATACAACTTATGACCTGCAATATGTATATATTTCTGTAAAAGGTGCTAACTTTAAGACAAAAATTACAAGGAATTTGAAATCATTCACAAGTAACTTCATTAATTAAACTCATGCACACAATAGAACAGATGAACTAAGAAGGTAAAACACTTAACTTTATTGCTTAACCATGATATCTGATGTCATATTAGCCAAACAACTGAGTTACAAAAAGTCTGCAAAAATCTGCCAAAGGACTTCAAAAGTCACTAAGTGTAGAAACTGCATAATCAAGAAATGAGTTACAAAATGAGTCAAAAAATGACTAAGTAAGCAAGCTTCAAATAGTTGCACCAAAATAGGAATTGGAAGCTTCTTGGGTCAGATGGCTTCAAAAATCCAAAAATATAGCCATTAGATCTTCAACAAATGAGCTTAAAATGGTTGAAAAAGTCAAGCATGACTTGATCAAACCATAACCATTTCTAAAAATGCTCAAATGGAGTCAAAAAGCCTATATCCTCTCAACAAGGTGATGAATCACCCCTAAATTTCCTCCTCATGTTGGCAAACAAAACTCAACTTCCCTATATGCTCTCAAATGAGATGACTTAAAGCATATCTCTGGACTAGGTCATCCATATTTACATTAAAGAGTAACAAAAAGACTTAATAAGGTTTATAATTACACCTTATAGTCAATTGCTTTACATTGGATACTCATGCAAACAAGAATTTAAGGATATGTTAAGGCATGTACATTCATTGTTGAGGTGACATTTAAGCTGAAGTGTCATTAAGATTGCAAAAGATATTATAAGGCAAGATGAATTGCCTAAGGCATACATATCTTAAAGGGAAACCCATAGACTCATATTACTTAGCATTTGATTTTTTTAAAAAGAATGGAAAAAAAATGCCATTATCCTATCCATCGACAGATTAGGGTTAGCAACCCTAAAATCAAAAGGCAAAGAACAAAGCATCATTTTGTTCATTCTTTGGAACTTCTGAAAGAAGCTAGCTATGGCCAAGCTAGGGTAAGAAAACCTAAAGGAAACCTAAGGAAAACTCATTCATTCCTTTCGTTTATCTTCATTATGGAGATTTCACAACTCATGGAGGCACTGCCATAGATGAGCACATGTCAAGGGTTTTTCTAAAGCTTTTGTATGCAGATTCCATGTGTATTTTGGTAAGCATCATCATTTTTCCTCTTTTTTTTAAAAAAGAGAAAGCTTGAATTTTGGGCTCAATTTGCAGAGAAGTGCATATATATTTTATTCCTACTCCCTTATGCTCTTAATGTAGATATTTACATGTTCTTTTCTCAGAAATTTCTCAAACTTGACTATGGTTTGGCCTTTGTGGCTTTTCTTCATACCTGTTGAGAAATTTTATGGTAATGTCCTTTTTGTGTAGTTTGGCCTCTGTTGTTTTTACTGTTCCTTATGCTACTCGACCTGCATTTCAATGGTCACAACCTTGCTTGTCAAGGTTTTCATATATTTCAATGTATCTTTCTAGGTTTCTGCTTATTCTGCTCTCTGTGGTTTCTATCTAGCCGCCATGAATTTATATGCAAAAAATAATAGATATTTTTGTGTTTTCTATGTATTTATATGTGCATAATATGAATATTTCATGCATTTATAAATAGTAAATCATTGGATGTAGCATTGAATTTTCATTTCTTCAGGGTTATGGTCGGACTACATACTACAACCATACCATACCCCACAAATCTAGAATCATATTGAGTGTTATCTCCATGGCTGCAAGGTTCTTTGAGTTAATGCATTTGGGTATTCTCATTTTCTCCTGACTTGGTCATTGTAGAAGAAAATGATATGGTTTTTCAAAACCCTATAATATGATATGAGTTTTATGGATTTACTTCTGTGACTTATAACCCAATCTAGAGTTTCCATGAAAACTTGAAGAAAAATACACAATTTTGAGGGTGTGGACTATGTTCATCCTCCATATGCTATATCATGGCCACCCTACCATTTTGTAGATATGCTCGAGGGTTTCTGGATGCTAAAACTTAAAAGAAAATTCATTTTTGTAACCTGTAGCATCTGTGAGTTCTTCATTTGGAATTTTCATGTTGCCTCATGCTCCTTTTTCTTTGGCAACAATGTGTTATTCAAATTCTGGTAAGCAAATGCTCTACACCGGAACTATTGGAAGTCATCTCACTAATTACTTCTCTAACCTTTTATATTCAGTCAAACAACTCTTTGCTATCTTTTATGACTGTTTTCTTATCTTCATTCTTATTGAAATTCATTGTCATACATCGACATCATGACTTTAATTCAGAGTGACTTTCATCTCTTGAGTTGCTGCTATTATTTTTCCTCTTCATGATTGTGAAGTACCTTCACATTTCATGAAGCTCATTGTATTAAATCATTCTTGTCCTTTGCTAGTATATGTTGATTACACTTTGTGACTGTTATGTACTTATTATACATGTTTTAATCACAACATGGTGCATACTATGCTCATCCAATTTCAAGACTATTTCATATGAGTTTGGGACCATAATGTCTTTAACATTTTCTACATTACATGGAAATAATACTCTATACTTAGAATCAGATCTTGATTAGAAAATCAATATTTTAGATATTTCCTTGACTTATATTTAGTAGAAAAAACTAATCTCATGCTTCTTTATGCCTATGCTTAACTAAGATGAAGTTATGCATACCATAACTATGTTTTGTTCATGCCACAATGACATTTTTATCCATTACTAAGTTGACATACTTTTGTATATTTCTATGTAACAAAGTTCCAGGATGACATCCTTATGAACTGATTGTGAAATAAACTTTGTAAAGAATGGACTCAGTCTTGAGCTATACCCATTGTTCATCTTTTAAAAGAGCTTCATTACTAATTACATAGTCATCACTGTTGCTGTGTTCGAATAACTATGCTTCCATCTTAAGCTCCATGAGTGTGATGAATGTAAACAACCTGCATTTCTTAATCATCTTTACCCTTTCTCTATTATGAAATAACTACTAAAATGGAAGCATTTCCAATTATTGAGCTCTCTTCATTGTTTCAAAGAGCAAGTATCTAAAAGGTTATGCATAAATTATGAGATGGGCTCAACCCTCATGGGAGCCACATTTCCACCACTCATCTGAATTAAGATATGATTACACCTATAGCTGCACATGAAGAAAAAAAGTTAGAAAAATATGTGTATTCAAGTGTATTTGATGGCCTCAATGTTTTCTTCTAGGATATTCAGTATGATTTCTTATTTAATACACATTATGATAAACTTATGCATGCATAGGGTGAACGTGTATGCAATGTTTGTAATCAGTCATTGCTTAGAGTGTACTCTAACACCATTTTTTACTATTATGTACATGATTAGGAGTGGAAAGTAGATGGAAAAGGAAAACGAAGCTCGGGACAACACAGGGCAGCAACAGGATGATACAATGCCAGTCAAGACCAGTCATTCACAAGCAATGGTTGGTTACTTCTTTCTATGCACATTCATTGTTTTTTATTTTTACTTAATCATGTATGAGTTTTTTCATAATTTGTATTGAATAGGAAAAGGTTAGTCTCATGGCTTGTATGAGACAATGTATATTTATACATTTAATAAAGATTACTTTTTCCTTGAAAGATTAGAATCTTTCTTTTGTTATATGCATATGTATGAATGTAATGATCTGTAATTGTAATCTTTCTGGATTTTTTTCATTTATACATTTGAATGTAATTTAAGAAAGATAATACAATGTACCATTTTCTTTCAAATATCAATAGGCTCTACCTGATTGAGCCATAGGTGAAAATCTGGTAACAAGAGGACTATGTGAATACCTGGCACATGATGAAGAAGTGGACGTTTAAGAGGAGCAACTGAAACTTGTTCTGATGAATGAGTCAGAGTTTGGAAGCTGTTGGCTAATGGACATAGTGATATTTATGCAAATGGGGAAGTTCCGCCAGGTCTTTCCCCCCAAAAGAGGAGATACTATCGACTGCAAAATTGCGGATATGCACTAGTTGAAGGGTTCCTTGTCAAAAGGAACTTCAACGGTATCCTCCTGTGATGTGTTACTATAGGGAAAGCAAAGAGAATCCTCGACACTTTCCACAGTAGCACTATAGGCAAACACTTCTTCACTAAAACCACCACCCTCAAGATCATGTGTGTGGGTTACTTTTGGCCGACACTTTTCAATGGCTCGCACTCCTTGGTGAAGGCTTGCAAGGAATGCCAGTTCTTTATAGGAAGAAGAAAGAATTTCGCGATGCATCTCAAACCTATAGTGGTGGATGAGTCATTCGCACAATGGGTCCTGGACTTCATTGGGATGATTAATCTTGCTTCCAGCATCAGACACAAGTGGATCTTAATGACTACATATTACTTCACAAGGTGGATGGAGGCCACACCGCTTAAAAATGCAACAGAGGTAGAGATAGTGGATTTCCTCAAAGGACTGGTGACAAGGTTCAACCCTCTGGAAACTATCATTTTTGACAACGCCAAAGATTTTCTAGGTGCAAAGGTATGCCACTTCTCACTAAAAAATGGAATATTCTAGCCGAGTCAACAAATAAGAACCTGGTCTGACTCCTCAAAAGGATTGGTTCGAAACATTAGAAATAATGGCATAGAAACCTCTGAGCAATGCTCTAGGCAAACCACATAACTCCTAAGCAAGTCCTTAAGACTTCACCTTATGAGCTAGTGTATGGAAAAGAAGCATTGTTTCCTATATCCATGGAGATTGCAACGCACCAATTGTTGAAATCCCTTGAGATAGAGAAAAATGGTGCCATGGAGGTTTGGCTAGCCAAATTATTGGAAGTACAAGAAAAATTTGAGAAATCCCTAATAGCCATGACTAACTGCCAATAGGTGGTTAACCGATGGTTTGACAAAAGGGCGTCTGACCAAGGCCTAAAGTGTGGGGACTTAGTGTTGAAATTCAATGAAAGGGTTGTGAAGCCAGGTCAAGACGGGAAATTCGATAGCCTTTGGGAAGGCCCCTTTAAAATAATTAAGTGCAAAGAGAATAATTCCTTTGAATTGGAAAATATGGAACAAGAGGCATTATGAATTCTAGTCAATGGGGTTCATCTTAAATTTTTCCATTAAGTTGCATGCTTTTACTGGTGTAAATATGTTAATAATGTTTTTTATTTTTCTTTCCTTTTGTTTCTGTTGGCTAGTCTTTTTTAAATTAATTCATGCTTTGGGGTGAATAAATAACCCATCATTGTAGAGAGCAGGACAGATAATTCATAGCAAAGTGGACAGAGAAAATAATACCTGCATACAAGGAAAAATCAAACGCATATGTTGAAAATAACAAAAAATCATATTGCAAAATAGCAAGAATAAAAGAAGTCAAGGATATTATAAAGCTATATTTCATTATATATATGCTTATGTATTTACATAGAAAAATGGCTAAGGGAAGTAATTCAAAAATTATACGACTATATGTTGCTTCCTTTTCGTATATGCGATACACAGGCCTTTTTCAAGCATATATATAAAAACTAGGAAATGGGTATTGTATCTTTGAGAGAAGAAAACGGGGAAAGAGGCATTTTCAACCAACAGCGTGTGCAGTAGCAATAGATGCATCAATTGCAACATCCACTATGTCTTCATTAGTAGGCACACCGCCAACAACAACAACGACATCAACAGGAACAGCGGCCAGTGGCGGAGGGAACACTAGGTTCATGAAGTCTATATACCACTTAATGTCATAAAACACCACCACATTATAGATGCAAAATAGGTTATGGCATGCACGAGTGACCCTCTGACGGTGTTTGTTTTGTGAATGAAGGAGAAATCTGCTTAGGAGCGGTAGCCACGGGATGACTTCTTCTTCTTCAATATAGCACCTAAGGTCACTTGTCATGGGCAGGCCTACCCCATATGCAGGGTTATCGACAACCTCACCAAAACTATTCAAATACTTCTTGGGAAAAATCTCTTTAACCAGCTTCAACACCAATTGGCTAGGGATGTTGATATCCAACATGGATGCGACAAAGTGTGAGAAGATGTCAGTATTAACCCGATACTTGTCCTCATACTCTAGACAGTCCTAACCCAGAACCCACTTCATGGCTATCGAATCCAGGGAGTGTTTGTTCTTTGTCATTATTTTCAGACATCTGGTGGAAATCTCACCAAGAAAGGTCGTTTGGGACTTGTGTGACACTAGCCTAATGGGGGTGTTCATGGTAATCGCACACTGCAACTATCTACTAACTACTCCTGAAAGTTGCCTAAAGCCTAGCCTATGAAAATACTTCACCAATTACCAAAGCTTAATGTTAAGTCAATAACCTATTATTGAAGCTACTCAAATGCTAATTGTGATTTTGTTACCACTTAGATTCCTATTTATAGAAAAAGCAAGGAAAGGCATAGTAAGGGGCTTGCCAAACACGTGATGATAATCAAGTGCTAACTTGAGAACTGTGCCTAAGTTTGCTCAAATTTTCTGATCAATTGTGCCTACTAAGTACGGTTCAATGCATGCAAAGTTATTGAGAGCTAATTAATTAGCTTAAGATAGTGGCGTTCATCGACAGTGAGCTACATTGTCCTGAAGTTGTTGTGTCACTTCTCAGGAGTTTCCCAAAACCCAAGGAAAGATTCATATCTTTTCAGGTGTTGATCATCTGCTTTGGCTTAGTCATTTCGTTTAGGATATTAATTGCCAACGCATATGAATGCTAAGCTAAGAACAAATCACCAACCCAAGTTCCAAGGAAATCACGCCATATCACAGAGTTGCCTAATGCAATTATTAATTCTTGTCACTTCAAAATGGCAAGTAATTCATTTTCGCACGAGCCAAAGGGTGGGCAATACATGCCGAATTAAATACAAAAAACCACTTTTTTCTACCACCTTGAGAAAAGATAGCTAAGTATCACATGAAAAATTTTAAACGCCTAAGGGTATTTTCAAATACGCTAAGCCGTGGATCCTCCCCTTTTCTCACAACAAGCGAACTCTACAATGATTACTCCCTCGCCACTGCAACCCATGAGTCCTCCCTTCGGTTCACCAATGGAACCTTGGTGAATGACAAGCCCTTCTATTGGTTCGCAAACCGAGCTTTGGCATGTGGCTCATTTCTCCCTATAGACCATCACTCTCCGGAAGAAGAAATTTCCCAATCCTATTAAACTTACCTATCCATATGCCCTACCTCCCGGTGCTCCTTTTGCAAGCGGGCTAGTCCCGTTGCCAGCCCATTTTACTACACAAAATGATACTACAAAGGAGGCATGTGCCAGTAGAATTCAAAAGAAAAAATCCAAGGATGATCATAAGTTGGCGGAACTGAAGGTGCATACTATCTATAATGAGACTCAACAAATGCTGAAATTTGCAACCATGTACCCAACCGTGGCAAAGCAACAAGGGGAAATGTGTCCAGAAGATTATGATCTATATTTCGTGGGGCTTGACATGAAGGTAGCTCATCCATAGGATAAAGTTAAGCTCATGGAAGAAACTCAGTGAGTGGTCACCTCTGATTTCATTAAAACTGACTGCAAACTGAAGAAGATAGATGAGTAGCTAAAATCCTTGAAAGAAAGAGCTAGTTTCTTGGAAAAAAGGGAGAAATCCCTAAGATCGAATGTTGTGTGCTTGATAGAGAGAGTGTTGATAGTCAAGGTAGAGAGGAATAGACTTTAGGAGGAACTTGCAAAGGTTCAATCCATCGACCCCACTGTAATAAACAAGTTGTGTGCTAAGAATCAGGAATACCAGAGCCAATTGACTCTGGCGGAACAAAATCTATAGTTGAGGAATGAGGAGCTTGATTAGTGGCACATTGAACCTAAGAAGGAGATGATGTAAAAAGATGAGGTGCTAGATCAATAGTGAGCTCAGTATGAGCAAAAGCTACAGGAGAAGGATGTTGAATTTGAGGGTCACAAGGCCCAAATAGAAGAAGAGCTTCGAGAGGAAAATTCTTCCCTTGACATAGAACTGGAAAACCATAGCCAGGAAAAAGGAGAGTTGGACTAAAGAGTTAGCTCATGTTCAGGAAAAATTGGCATCCGCCAATAGGAGGATCATGGAGCTAATGCAGGATGTCAACGCAAGGGATGCAAAGATCACCCTTTTAAAGAATACTCCCTAGGCTCCTATTGCCCAGTCGGATCTCATCCTAATGGCACAACAATTGTACACTTCATACTGGGGGAAGGTCAAGTCTTATTGCCTAAAATTATAGCCAATACTCTGGTACATGTCTCAAGCGACAATTTTGAGCCAGGAGGTTCAGAGGGCTATGGGGGAGTTCCCGCAGTTCATCATGGAAAGGGTACTTGAAGCACATGGACTGCTAACCAAATTGTACTCAGTCTCTGATAAGACCTAGCTAAAGCAAGAATCAACAATCTAAAGGTTATTGCCAAGATAGTGAACAAGTTCATCCATTTCCACTCAACCATAAAATGAACCAGGGCATGCGCAACCACTTTGGGCATGACTCTAGATAATGTGCGAGAAAGCTTCTCCCAGCTGACTACGATGGGCCTGCCTTCCCCATTTCTTGAGGATGGATCTGTGACCACTGTTGAGCAGCTTGTAACAAAAATTGAAGAAAAGTGGCAGGACACAACTGCCTTTCAAAACTTCATCCAACCTCCTACAATAGTAGATATCGAAGGGATTATTGATCCAGTTGGTCGGTCTACCAGCAGAGCTACCTTATAAAGAAATGCTTGATCTTAGTGAAGTGCAAGAGAATCTACGCAACATATCAAAACCATCCAAGGTTGACTGGATACCACTGTAGGATGCCCTCTCTAAGCTCTAAAGTCATCACCCAATGGGTAGGACTCTGGTATGCAGCCAGAGAAATTTTGGGTTCTCCGTTCCTCAAGCGAAACACCCCTGATAGTCACCAAAAGTTGTGAATAAATATTCATCAAGCTCCTTGCGGGCTTTATTTTGTTGAAGTATCGACCTGCATGTTGCATTAAAGGTCATTCAACCCTTTTTTGATAAACATCACGGCCCTTTCCACATGTCCACTCTACGCTCCCTGAAGGATCTCTTCCCTTCGCATTTCAAAATGGCCCCACTGCGCTGCCATGTGTCCGCTCTACGTACATTTGAAAGTTGATTCCCTTCACTTTTGAGTCGGGCTCCATCTGCATGCCACATGGCTTCATCTATGCATATTTTAGTAGGCCCCACAGTCAGTACCAGGGATAAGGTGGGTTACACGTGTCTCCTTAGCACAAGTTTTCAATGGCAAAAGAAAAAGATGAGCACAAGTTACGCAATGTCGACACGTGTCTTTTCAATAGGTGTTTCTTTTAAACGATGGATGGAGTGAGCCAGGTATCATGACATTTTTCCGCGTGTCATAACTACCTTAGCAAGGTATCAACACTTGTTTACATGACCTTGCCAGGACCACTGCCATCATTTGTAGAGGATGCACCTGAACTTGGAGCAACCAGATGCTTTGGCTGGAATCTTTTTCTGTTGCAACGGCTGGGAGGAATCTTTGACTTTGCATCAATGCCAAGCATTCACAAATCTTTTTTGTGACTGCTTATCGAGGCAGTGGGAGCATTTGGCTATATATACTCCTCTCTATTTCGAAGGAGGGGTTTTATGATTTTGCATAAAGAACATAGATTGAGGAAAGACACCAAGCCTATGTTATTGTTTTTTAATTATTGCAAAAAAGACTCACAAACTGTGCCAATCATTCAACCTTCTGCTCTTCTTATGATATTTGATTAACTTTAGAATGTGTTGCTATTGTTGGATGATTCGTTCACATAACTTCTATAAATTGAATACAATTTTGTTGTCTTAGATCATGTCATGTGACTCTTCTTGTCAATAAATATTTTTGCAAAGTTACTTTATGTCAATGAATGAATTTTTTATACTTTAATCTTTGGTTTATGCTTTTCTGGGATATTGCAAATTGCTGATCAGGCCCCTAGATCTATGATTTATCATGCCTATTATCTACGTTTTGGTGCATTGCCTTAGGTTATATTTTATTTTTATATATTTGTTTCCTTTTCCCTTTCCAAACCCCCAATTACAGAAGAAGTCGACTTCTTTAAAATTTGGAGGTCATCCAGTTTAGTGCAATAGGTCCACCATAAACTGAGTTTCCCATAAAAGGGTTGTTACCTTGCCAAATTTTGGCATCAACAGGTTTCAATTGCCAAAGCTTGACAATAATGAAAATATCACACTTTATTTCCTAAAAACAAAAATTGCATGTATCATGTGTCATTTTTAATGATATAAACCATGTATTGCCTCTTCTTACACCTTTATGAAATATAGAAGATCAAAAGTGGTTTATTTCACATAAACTAGAGATTGAGTGTGAATGCTCTTCCCGCATATAATTTGACAATCTTGGGAATTAGAAACACCCATATTTTATTGTTTTTTTAGTGGGATTGGATTATATTTAATCACCAAGTTTTAAACCAAACCCTTGTTCTTAATGCTAGAGCATCCAGGTATGCCATTTATTTGCATCAATTTTTTATACATTTTTGGTTTCGATGTGCAAGAATTCAATATTTTATGGTGTTTTTTATATGCTCACATGGCATTCAATCTAGAAGTTGTTTAATAAAATTTAAAATCAAAGGAAAATCAACATTGGAGTTCATATTGACAGTGCAAATTAAAATGAATTAAAATTTCTTCATGTTATTATTGGTGCCCAAACTAGGGGTGACTTACCTTTGGCGTAGGAGTTTATTTGTTGAGGGAGTTTCAATGCCTTATCTTTAGTCAAAAAAAAAGACAAAAAGCATGAATTTTGAGCTTCTGTGTGGAAATGTGAGGAGCTAAGAAGTTTGGTGTAGCAATTGGAAGGAAGTTGAGGTGCCAAGAATCTGATGGAATGTAGCAATTAATGAAAGGAAAAACACTATGCATCGAACTCCTTTTTGGATGGAATTTTATGTAAAGTAAATCAACCTGGAAGGGAATGGAAGATTGGAGGGTTTTAAAATAGATAACGGTGCCAAAAACATTTGTTAATAATAGGGGAAGAAAAATTAATATTGGAGATTTTGTTTAGATCATTTCAATCTTTGAATTGGAAAAAAACAAATGAATAATTCATGGTGAGTTCATATTTGAGATTATGCAATTAAAATATGAGTGAAACTCTTTGTTATTCAGATGAATTGTTGGAACTAATCTCAGTCTAGTAAGACTCAGATTATTGTTATGCTTTAATTGGTATCAAAGCTAAGTTTAATCATGATGGGAAGTAAAATGACATATAGAGGATAGGGTTGCAGATGTAGAGGACCCAAAGGTATGAAGCCTGAGATTGTAGAATTAATAAGAAATTGCACAATGAAGGAAATTAGAGGTCTCACAACATGAATGGAGGCCATGAAAATGGCATGGAGAAGAGGAGTCCACACAGTTGACATAAGTGACGATGAATAAGAGAATATTGTTGAAGGAGGAGAGGAAGTAAACCAATTGGGTCTAGAACCAGGAGAAGAATGATTCATTAAAGCCACCACAAAAATAAATTTGGCCAAAATTTAATCCTCTAAATTTGAAAGGCAGTTTGAATGTAGAGGAGTTGTTGGATTGGATTGTCAAAATAGATAAATATTTTGAATACGACAATACTTAAGAATATCAAAAGGTGAAATATGGTCACACTAAGTTAAAGGGACACACATTCCTATGGTGGGATCACCTACAAGAAGACACACAGTGAAAGGAAAAATATAAAATAAAATCTAAATTTCTTCTAGCAAATTATAAAATAAATTTGTTTAGAAAACTCCAAAATTTGAAGCAAAAGGAGAGTAGTGTTGAGGAGTACATTGAAGAGTTTTACTAGTTAAGCATAAGAATCGGTCATGTAGAAGACAATACAAACCAAGTATCAAGATATTTAAATAGTTTGTGCATATCCATCTAAGTTGAAATAAGTTTGATTAATATGCATAGCGTGGAAGAAGCATATCAATATGCCTTGAAGGCAAAAGAAAAACTCAATAGGAAGCAACAAGATAACTCTCGAGGTAGAGGCATATTTTCACGTGGAAGAGGACCATTGAAGAATGCTAGAGGCTACCAAAACAAGCAAGAGGAAGCAAGCATATCAAGTGAAAGTATGAAAGAAGGTAAGGGAAGAGAAGATTTTCCTAGAGGAAGAGGAGACTGCTCTCGTGGAAGAAGTTCATTTGGAAGAGGTAGAGGAAGAGGCTTTAGTTTCACATGTTTCCAATGTGGAGAAAGGCCATCGAGCATTTGAATATTCATAAATCCAACATGATTTGGGAAAGAGAAAAGAGTCAAGAGTGCATGTTTCACAAGCTAAAAATGAAAAGGAGACTCCAACAAAGCATGGAGAAGACCCCGAAGATGGAGAATCATTGATGTTGTGAAGAATTTTGTTGAACCTTGAAAAGGAGAAACCAAAACCAATTTAGAGGAGAAATTAGTTTTGAACAAGGTGTAAGGTAAGTAGAAAATGTTGCAAAGTTATTGTGGATAGTAGTAGCACTGATAACATAGTATTAGAAGAAATGGTGAATAAGATGAAATTGAAGAGAATCAAACATCCTAGAACATACAAAGTTTTATGGTTACAAAAGGAGCATCACTTGTTGGTGAATGAAAAAATTTTGGTTAATTTTTAAATTGAAAATTACAAGGATGAAGTCATGTGTGACATAATTCCAATCGATGCATGTCATATTCTTTTGGGAAAACCGAGGTAATTTGATAGCCAAGCTATTCATGATAACCAATTGAATACATATGCAATCAAGAAAGATAGAGAATAATACATATTAAATCCATTGAAGAATAGAGAAGAAGAAAATGAAGACAAGCCAAAGGTATGCTTGGTTTCCGGAAAACAATTTTTAAAAGAGTTCAAAGGTGAAAGGGCATGTTTTGCAATAGTTCCCAAATTTGTAGGGGTTGGGACAATGAATAAAGAAGATAAAATACTTGTTACCTATTTTTTCTACTATCCCAAATAGGTGATGTTGTTTATGTTTTACAAGTAAAAGAAGGTACATTTTTTAAATTTCTATGTTACATTCATGTATATAGAAAATATCAGAAGACTAAGATACCACATTGCCTCATATAGATGCATATAACACAACATATGAAAAAGTGCACAATCTTTCCAAACTATAGCCTTTATTGATAATGATAAGTGTATAGTGTCTTGTTGATGGTGTTTTCTACACAACAACTCAGATAGAATACAAGTATCCTATCTCTCTTGAAAGGTAAATCTCTATCAGCAAGCCTCAAGAGATAACCCCAAGGTCTCTAATGTCAGGTCTTGAAAATGCAAAAACAACTAAGAGATAATGTGAAAATGCTGGTAATCACAAAGGGACCTTACAAACAGATGTTGGAACTTTATACTTATCGAATTTTGCAATGTAATGATACTTGAAATCCTAGATCTAACTCAGATAATAAAAGAAATATCAAAAGATAAAGAGTTTAGGGGAATCCTAAGATTAAAATTATTCCTAAGATCAACAATGCAAATGATAAAACACTCAAAATGGACCAATCCCTCAGAACTAATTCCTACTTAACCCAGATTTACTCTACAATCTTACAAAAATAGTGCAATCTTCTAAGGAATTAAATATTTTTTAGATCATGAGACATTCATTCACATCAACCCCTATTTTTGCAATTAAAATGAATAAATACCAACAATTGAACTAAGCACATAAATTCAAGACCCAGGTTAACTTTACACAACTACTTACAATCAACAAGTAGCTAAAAGTGTGGACCAAGGATTGCTCAAACACTTTGAATATCAAATCATAAACACCATTGCATCACATCTAACTTTTAAATACAACATATACCTAATGTTCTCAAAGAAATCTCCAAAAGATGGAATAACAAGGACCATGCAAGATAAACCAACACAAGAAAGAGTACCAAAGAACAATGTCTTTACTTATATTGAATCACCCAATGTTGCAAGAATTCAAGTATTCAGTGTTACAACACTTGCTCTCAGAAAATACTAACCCCTAGCTCTAGCTCTTGCAACTATCACTTAGTTTTTTAATTTCTAGCCCTTACAAATGAGGAAAAATTCCCTATTTATAGAATTTTCATGCTAGGTTGGCCCAATTAGGGTTACAAAAAGGTCGGCCAGAATAGGTTGGCCTAGAAGCTTCTTTCAATAAAATAATATTTCTAGTATTTAATGCTTGAGACTTCTTTCCAAGTCGGCTTGGATTAACCAATTATATCTTCATGTGGCACAAACTCCAAGGTCGCCTTGTCCATAATGGTTGGGGTCACATTTTTGGCACAAAAATCTAGTTGGCTGTCAGTTGGCTATTTTCTCTTTCCTTATCAACATCTAATTTATTGGATAATTCTCTAAATTTAAAACTGGAATAAATTTAATTCTTGTCTTATGATTTTCAAATTCTTCCAAATATTGGGGCATCTCTTTATTCCATTATACTTGTAACTCCTGATATTTATCCAATTTCGAAATGTATATGGCAGCATCCTCTAGATTTTCTTTAGAAATGAGAGAACCATTAGAATGAGCATATATCTCATGCCACCAACTCTGTAATTTGCTGACATTCATATTCTTTTGGCCAAACTTCTTCCTTCCAAACATTATTTCTAAGAAACTGATACAACCATCATTTATTTCTTTCACCTTACCTTGTATTTTTGTTATTTTCTTTATGACCTTGGATAGAATCTCCTTTCTATAATTCCATGCCTCAATCCACTCTTTTACCTTGTCAACTTCATCCTTAGAAAGGAAATCCAACCTAGCCAGCTCATTCTTGGGCATCTGCAAAATTTTATTATTATTTGTCTCATTAATATTATTGCAATATGTAATAACCTGTGAAATATGTTCTAGAAAATTAGAAGAATTATTCTATATCTTCAAGATTTGCACAATTGCTTCATCTCCTCTGTTGTTGACATCCTACAACCAATTCTATGTGGACTTTACAGAGGATTTCAAATTTTCAATTTCATCAACTGCCTCCTTGGGCAACAGTCCTTCTAGCAACGTTCCCTCACTACCCATGGTTTGCAGAGGCTTCATCAAATGTTGCACATACCTGTATACATCATCCAACCCCTTTTGAAACTTCTCCTTTTCTTCTGTCTCCTTGTCCAATCTCCTAAGAATGGCATGAGAGGAATCTTGAAACTCTTCATTTTCTTGTTCTTTCTTTGTAGGTCCAAGGTTAATTGTCTGCACCCTGTAATCTAAAGACCTGACTTCATCCTTAAACTTATCTAAAGGAGGGACGGCTGCATGAATCACCTTGTTATTTAATTCATCTCTTATGATTGTAGATGCATTCTTGGCTCTTTTCCTCTATTTAGGTTGTCCAAAATTCTCCAATAGTTTTTCCCAACTTGGTGCTTCTTCCTGTACAATGATTGGCTTTTTGCTCAATCTCCTTTCTAGCCAGTATGGAGTTGTGGGTTCTTCAGTTGCCACTTCCTTTTCAGGACTATCTATCACATTCACCTCAACATTTCTTTCAACCTTTGGTTGATCTTCTTGTCCTCCTTTGTCATGATTAGGACTATCAACAACATTCTCCTCTTTATCAGCTTCTTCCCCTAGATTATTTTGACTCATCCACTATTACCATCTCAGGAGACCCTTATACTCTCCCCTATACAACATCTAATTCTATATTCTTACTCTCAGCCCCTGAGGTTGATTGCTTCATTTCTTTGAAAAACTCTCTCCACTCTCCATTGTTAGGAGTAGAGATGTTATCATCTTCTTCGCTCAACTGTTCAGGGTTGTTTGATATATTGCCTTCTTCTGGAAAGGCTTCTTCATCAATTTGCACCTCTTGGTTTGAATGTGGAGAATGAATGGTGGAATTATCTCATGTAGTTTCTCTCTTCTCAAGATCATTCATAGGTGCCTCTTCATCAGGCAACTCCTCTTCTATTGTATTCCCTTGTTCTATTTGTGCAACCCTCTATTTTGGAGAATGTCTCCTTACATAAAATTGAGGTTTCTCCCCAAAAATTTCTAACTCTATAACTTTTGCAGCTAAGGGAGCATCTATGGTAGCTTCATTCTTCATGGATTTTGCAGCCTTATGCCTCTCAGTCACTATTCTTCTCTTCCTTATTGGTTGTTAGGTCTCCCTTGTTTCAATATGGGCTCTAGCCTAAGGAACTTTATTTGTTTTCCCTTGGCTCCTAGTTCTTCTTTTGATTGACACTGCTTATTGAATGGCCCCTTCATCATTAGGCTCAATAGAGTCATCCTGCTTATTAACTTCAACTTCTTCTTCATTATGGGATTCCATATCTCCCATCATATCATAGGTGAATTTAACACCATCTGCCTCCAATTCCAGAACTTGATGCTTGAACCACAATCTAGAATACTTCTTGACTAGTTTTGTGAGTTGATTTAAATTTGTTACCTCCTCCTTAGACCAATTAATTGGAGGCAAAGGCCTATTCTTAGATAGCTCATAATCGTGATGCTGAAGTAGATCTGCTTCATCATCTTCCACCTGGTCTGGTACTTCTACAATTTTGTACAATCTGATCAACTTCAAAGGCAGCCTGGAGAATCTTCTTCTAATCACTTCCAACTCATGTCTACAATTGGCCCAATAATCTTCAATATCATCTCTATTCCTGAAAGTTATATTTGCTTGCTTGACAACCTTCCCATAGGGATCAAAATTGCCTCTATTAGTATGGGAGTATAACTCAAATTGAGTCATCTCTTTCTCTAAATTTTGGGCACTCTGAATAGAGAGGTAGGCTTCCAATACTCCTATTGTTAACGATAATTCTAATCCCAATCCCTTCTTCTTTATGTTTCCTCTTTGTAGTATCTCCTCAAAGCCAACGATCTGTTTAGTCAATTCCAATAGGAGCTTGTTGGTGGGATATCTTGGAGACCTGAGGGGAACGACTGGTGATCCTTGCACTCTGATATATGTAAACCTTTGGAATTGAATAAACCACTGACCATAATTCTTTATCAAATCCATTGCATCTGCAAAGATCATCATGTGAAGGGAATCTTGTAATAATCTAGGAATGTACATGAAGAAAGCATCATTGGCCCTCCTATAATTTGATGTCTTATATTGCAACTGAGGATATACCTCCCATATTCTATCTTGCCCCAAGATTCCTTTATGGCTGAGACCTTTGTATTTTTTCTTGTGCTCCAACATATACACCAAATATGAAGTCATGGTGAACTTGTTGGTCTCCTGCACACTCCTCAATTGGGCATCTATATTATTGTTGATGATCCTCGCCCAATGGTAATGCTTGTTGGGAACAATCTGAGTAATAGGGTGGAACATCCAAGGTTGGAATATATGTGCCTCCTCCACTCCCATGACTCTACCCAGGAGATTTATGATATCATTGTACTCTTGCTTGAAATCACTCCTGTGTAGCTGCTTGGGTAACTTTGAATAATGTGGTTTTGGCTTTAGGATCTAAGAATTGTTCATTATCTCTAGGGATCTATTGGGTTCTTCCTCATAGAACTTGGTAAACTCTCCAATGTTTATCTCTTTAATCAACTTGTGATGGGAGGTAATGTTGAAAACCTCTGCAATAGATTCCTCTGTCAGATTTTCCATCACTCTGCCTTGAGGACCAACAATGATCCTTGTCCTAGAATAAAGTGCCTTGCACATTCCAAAACTAACTTTAGACACAGTTGTGTGGGTGGAAAGCCTATTTCTCTTGCCAGTCCTGTGTGGGTGATATTTTGTGCAAGTTCAATTGGTGCCTTCCCAAACATTCTTTGGTGGAAGTCATCATAATCTACGTGGCCCATGTTGGTGTCTGTGATCCTAGAACATGCAAAGGTAATCTTTTTCTCGGGCCAAATTCCCTTGAAATCATACTTCATTCTCTCTTGCCTCTTTCTAACTTCTTCTTGTGCCAGAGCAGCCTTGTTCTTGGTTGTCTTACCAGGACTCTCTATTGCTTGCATCTGTTAACACAAAACCACAATTACCAACAAGAAAGCATTGTAATTTTACCCAAATAAACCCCCTGAAAATTATCATTTTACTCATCATTAAAGCCCCAGATACTAATATAATTAATAAGATGATCATAAACATCAATTTTGAGCTCAACACGAGAAATTTGGAGAATATGAGCTTGCTCGGACTTTCCGACCAGATTATGGTTCGGTCAATCTGACCCTACTTGGAATTACTGAAGTCAGTCGAATGAACATAAACAACTCAAATTCATAAGATAAACTAAAACTCATGAGGCATGGAACATTAAATCATCTAAGCACAAGCCTACTCAAGCATCAAATTCATTGTGGAATCCAAGTATGAGCATCGATCATAAATTTAGGAGGAAATTAGAAATTTCAATATGCCTAGGATTACCCAAAGTTCAAAAAATCCAAGGTTGTGTGGAATTACCGAAACTGCATTGAACTTACCATTTTGTTGTGCAAGAACGAAGGACCTTCAACTAATCCAAGCTCCCTTGGATTATCCGAGCGGATTAAGGCTCAGGTAATCTAAGCTAGCTCAGATCCACCAAAGTTTTCCCAGAGCGTGAAAATTTCTAAGTTTCAAGCATTTCAAGTTAGATTCATGGAATTTGATCAATTAGTCTTCCATAACTTAGCCCTTAAAACCATTTACACCACCATTCTTGCAAGTTTCATACAATACCCAAGTCATTCTGATCTGTTTGTTCACATTTAACTCCTATGCTCGGGTTTTCCTCCTAGGATTTGTTTAGAATGGGAAAAGTGAAGGGATTATGTCCTCTTTTATGATTTAAATTTCTAATGCTCGACATGGATGAGTTCTCTTAATTTGTGTTTCCCAAAATCGTCCGTCAAGAAACCTTACTTGATTTAATGCCCTAGCAAAAACATGATACAGTAATAAATCCTAACTCCACCGTATGCCATTAATTGGTGCAAGATAAGGACCATTACGACCTCAAAATGGATCTAATTAATTCACTACTCATGAGTTCAAAGGTGAAATTTAGAACAAGACCAAAAAAAAGGAATTCCCTACCTTTAATCGCAAAACCCCGGAGAAGACACCAGACAAACTATAGAAAAGTGATGAAATCTGATGATGATCCTGATTCAAACAAGCAATCCTCTTGACAATGCCAGGATTTGATTCACAACAAAGGTTGTTGGATAACTCCTAAAATTCTCCAAATCCAAATGAGTAGAATGAGGGCCAAAATTGAATATAAAATTGAATTAGCGCAATTAATGACCCCTATTAATGACTGAAAAGACATTTTACCATTTTTCGGAAACACGACCTATAGGATGATTTTGGATAATTCGAGGCACCTTAGATTATCTGACTGGATTAAGGGTCAGGTAATCCAAGCCTGCTCAAATTTTCCAAAAATGCTCATCACTTAGATAATTTCGCCAATTTTCACAAATCTAAACTTGAGGGTGACTTTTAAGGGTTGAATTATGATTTCAAATTGCAAGAGAGCATCTCTAGCAGCTAGTTCATTAATGCACATGGGTGAATCAAGAATCAGACCGAGGGACTTATTCCTTAAGGGGATGAATTCAAGACCCTACCAAAATCAAACGCAAGAGAAAAACAATAAAAGAGAGGGTCCCTGCTTTCAGTGGGGCATGTGTGCAAAAACTGTACAAGAAATGATGACTCCTGCTAGGAAATTATCTAGAGCATTTCGATGAAAAAATGAAATCAAGGACCCAGAATCTTTGGTTTTAGTCCTTATACTAGGTCATTTATGAATAGGGCTTCAAAGTTTGCAAGAAAGCAGACCTTTCCTATACTGGGGTCGAAGTGTGTGCACATGTATTCATTTCCCTTCCTGAGTGGCAGTAGGAACCAACATTAGTCTAATTAAGCTACGTAAGGATTCTAACTCCAAAAGCATCTTAGATAGAGCCTTGTTTCCAGTCAGGCATCCATAGCCCCGACAAGGTTATGGTTGTGGTCCTCCCAAGCATAGCTCTACTACTAGTCAAGCATCCATAGCCCCGATGGAGATACTTGGGTCCTCCTGATAAGGTGAACGTTTTCCTTCTGATTTTTCAATACTTTCTTTTCTTTTCTTTTTCTTTTGATATTCTTATAAGATCTTTTAAACTTTCCCTTTCACCTCATAAGCAATGAAGCTTACTCTTAGGGCTAAGAACCATAGTGGCACTGAAGCAGAATATAATTTTTTTCACTTGAACAGACCTTGTAAGGACTGCACACAACCTCAAAATTCTTAAGATATGTATAGAGATATGAGACCCAAATACATTCTAGATTTAACTTAAGCCAACGACTCATCTACTCCAAGCATTAGCACACATGACACCGAATAAAGGACTTCTACTGACTGATTCTAGAAAGATGACTAGATTTTGTAAAGGAAATATTCATAACAGTCCCTAGTAATATAATGGTTTCCATGTATGTGCAACAAGCCCAGAAGAAGGCAAGAGAACCCAAAATAAAACAAAACAGAAAACAAACCTACCCTAAACCAAACAGACCCACGCTAACCAAAAGAAAAACAAAGAAAAGAAAAAGAAACCTAACCTAACTATGTATAAGGATGGAGTTGTGGATAGCTCGGGATTGGAAATAATGCTTCAAATACTTCCCATTAACAGGTAGTGGAATATCCTCTCTAGTGAGAGTTTTCAGGCGAAAAGTATTATCTCCCAATATCTCTAAAATTTGGTAGGGGCCAAGGCAAAGTTTGTCAAATTTTCCATGCTCCCTTTTTGATCGTGTGCTTTATCCCAATAAAGAACCAAGAAGAGATTCTAAAGGCTTTCACCTTGGCTCTTTTTTCAAACCATATCTTAACTACACCCTGATGTTTAGCAAAGTTTTCTAAAGCTTCATCTCTTTTCTCTTCAAGGCACAAAAGTTCAAATAAACAAGCTTCATGCTTATCCCCTTCATCATAATACTCATTAATGAAATGCAAAGTGGGGATCTCCAAATGGATCGGGAATACTAGCTCCAAACCATACACAAGGTGATAGGGAGAAGTTCCTAGAGAGGCCTTATGTCTAGTGTGATCTACCCAAAGAGGAAACCTAAGTTGGGTGTGCCAGTCCTTGGGATTCCTCTCCAACAACTTACAGATGATTGTTAAAATATTCTTATTTGAAGATTCGGCTAGACCGTTACCTTGCGGATAGTAATTTGATGTAAATTTAACAATGATTCCATGATCAAAAGCCCAACTAGAAAATTTTAGTGATGCAAATGCAGGGCCATTATCACAAACTAAATCAAATGGACAACCAAAGCGATTAATGATACACAATTCGATGAAATTGATTACCAATTTAGAAGTACATTATTTTCATGCAAGAGCTTCAGTCCATCTAGTAACATAATCAATGAAAGTGAGAATATACCTATGACCTACAGAAGAAGGTGGATTGATTGGACCGATAAAGACCATTCCCCATTGTGCAAATGGTTTTACCTCTATAACCGGTTGAAGTGGGAGAGTTGCATACTTTTCCTTGCTTGCTGTAGTTTGGCACACATGGCAAGTCCTCACATGGTTGTGAGCATCATTGAAAAATGTAGGCCAATAGTAACCGCCCCTCAAGATCGGATTTGCAGTGGAAGGGGCAGAGCCATGGCCTATCCCATATCTATCATGGAACTCAGCCATCACCCTTTCAGCTTCTTCCTTTCCTAGGCATCTGAGACAAATGCCTTCATGGTTATTCTTATATAGGATGGCACCTTTCAGCATAAAGCCATCACTTTTCAAATGTAATTCTCTTGTTGTACAGTATTGAGATGCTCAGGACATTGTTGATTCAAAATATAGTAGATGATATCATCATACCATTCACCAGGAGAAACATCCTGGAGGTGGTAGTACCGAGCTGTGAGATGGGGACCCATTTCTGCCATCATCTTAGTCAATCCTTGTCCTCTTACCAACTTCATGGGCTGGATCTTGATGTCATATTCCTGTAACATGGTCACCCACTTCACTCTGCACTCTCCTAATTCATTTTTCATGAGCAAAAGCTTTACTGCAGGGTCAAGCACTATTGCAAAGACCTTATTCCTCAAGATATAATGCCTGAATTTCTTTACAACTCTGACCAAGGCATATTCCTACTTTTCCACACATGGATATCTTAATTTTGCATCTTTTAGAGGAGCACTCATGAATGCTATGGGGTGTTCATTACCTTGATCAAACTTTTGTGTTAACATGCCAACACAAGAATGATTAGAGGAAAACAAATAAATGTAGAAGGGCTTGCAATAATCAAGACTCACCAATATTGGAGCTTCAACTATTGCCCTCTTAATTTATGCAAATGCCTCTTTTGCCTCTATATTCCATTCAACTTTTGCTTCCTACTTCAACATGGCATTCAAAGGTTTAACTATTTCTGCAAATCCAGTTATAAACTTCTTGACAAAGTTGATTTTTCCAAAGAATGACTTCATTTCCTTCTTACTAGCAGGTGGCTGGATCTTAAGGATGGCTTCCACTCGTTCAGGATCAATAGCAATGCCCCTCTTTGAAATGACATGTCCAAGTAACTTTCCTTCAGTAACTCCAAAGATACACTTCTTTGGATTAAGTGAAATGCCAAATTCTCTACATCTTTGAAACACTTTACACAAATTTGCAACATGATCTCCTCATTTCTTGGAAAATACTGTCAAGTCATCCATATAAATAATTATGCACTTACCAATGATGTCCTTAAAGGAAATATCCATAGCTCTCTCGAAAGTTTCTCTGGCATTAATCAGCCCAAAAGACATTCTCCTGTAAGAAAAAGTGCCCAATTTTGTAGTGAAGGAAGTCTTGTGCCTGTCCTCATATTGTACCATAACCTGATTATATCTAGAGTATCCATCTAAGAAGGACATCATTTGAGATCCATTGACAATCTGAAGCACCTCATCCAGTGATGGGACTGGATAGTTATCCTTTTCAGATGACCTATTGAGATTTATGAAATCAACGCAAAGCCTAATTTCTCCATTCTTCTTCCTCACTGGGACTAAATTGGCAACCCAGGTTGAATGCCTAACTGGAAATATGATATGGGCTGAAATTAGTTTCTACACCTCCTTTTGAATGATAGGCTCCAACAAGGTGTTGATTGGTCTTTTCCTTTGCCTGAAAGGTCTTGCCGCTGGCTTGATAGGAATAGTATGGGTAATAATTGAAGTATCATATGTCTTCAAATCTTCATAACTCCAAGCTATTACATCTTGATATGTATGCAATACATCAACAATTCCTCTTCTTTCCTCTGGAGTACATACTTTTCCAATAAAGACATTTTTCACATTATCTAGAGTTCCCATGTTGTATGTATCACATTGGCTACTAATGGACTCCTTCTTAGTCTCTTGCTCTTGATCCTTTACCCTATCAAGATCAAAAATCCTCTCTAGCTATACCATTCCCCTTGGAATAGTATTAGTCTTTAGATTGATGACTCCTTCTAGGTCCATCTCTGCTTCTTGAGGCTCAACTTCATCAATGATCTGTGAAGTAAACACATCAGAACTTGTGATAAAATCCAATATATGCTTTTCATCTTCAAATACCTGAAAGTTGGTCACATTGTTAGGTACTGAAGGTACTGGAGTTAGCTCCATAGTGAACTTCTTCAATCTAGAAAGTGACAGGGATTGCAAGGTACTAGCTGCATGAGCTAGAGAGTCTACAGTATGGTTCTTGTTGTTAGGTATCAACTAAATTTTGAAGGCATCAAATCCCTGAATAAGGTCCTATACTCTATGCCTATAATTGGTCATCCTTCTATCATGGCATGAATATTGCTTCCTAACTTTCCTAACCACTAACTCAGAATCTCCAAATACTTGCAGAATCTTAACCTTCTTTCTCAGTGCCATAAGCAATCCATGAATCAAAGCCTCATATTCAGCTACATTATTGGTACAATGAAATTGAAGTTTGTGAGCAACAAAGAAATTTTTACCTTTAGGGACGATCAACTCAAATCCTACTCTAGCACCTTGCTTTGACTTGGATCCATCAAATATTAATGTCCAACAACCAACAGCTCTAGACCTTCTTGATTTATCTTTTGTACTGCTACTTCTAGAGGGTTCTACAAAAGGCACTAAGTTTTTTCCCTTTGGGTCATCTTGAGTACTTTGCACCTTGATTCTAATAGTAGGGGTAGGGTTGATGCACCTCTGTATCTATTCTACAACTATTTGGCATAGGCAACATTCTAGTTATGAGTACCAACATTATGAACTCTGCACCAACTTGGAAGTAAAAACTCCTCAAAATTCATGTCTCTATCCAAGTGAATCTGATCTTCTATGCATTTATGAATGAATTCCTGGAAGTTGTCTAGCAAGCTGAGCTTCCCATTCTTAGGGTCATCATCTCCTTCAACAGATTCTACTAATTCCCCAGTACTACTGGACTCTACTGTGAATTCAACTGGTGTTGTATGTAACATGAAGACTTCCTTTGCATCTAACTCTTCAACAGGGGCTTCCAGAACATAATTTCCCATGCTTACTTATGATACCAATATTTCATTTGAAGTATTATGATATTCTGTGATTACATCATATGGGGTTCTCTTTCGATCCTAATTTAATTCGGCACCCCCTTCCAAGGAAGCCACATGTGGGATTGATTAGTTGATACATATCCATTTAAGGCTTTAGTAAAGTCTCTTCCCAGAATCAGACCATAAGTATCAGGTATGTCTACTACTTGTATAACTTTTTGAATTCTTGGTCTGAAGCAATCTGCATGGGAATCATGTTTAGTTCTCCCACCACATTTACTTCCATTCTATCTAGTTAAGTGACCTTCTTTTGAGAGATAATAGGGGTAATTCCTAGGGCTCTATAGATAGCAAAGGGAATCACATTCGTGGAGGCACCTAAATCTAGTAGGTAGTTGTGCAAGTTCTTCCCAAGAAGACAAACAAAAATCAGAAATAGAGGAGTTTTTGTTCTATCTTGGAATAAAGTTAGATGGGTATCAACCTGATTTTTATCCTTTTCTTTCCCTTTGTCCCCAGGTTGTGTTTGAACTTGCCCTTGATCTTTCGATACTTGAGAAATAGGTACTTGGCCAGTTGTTCCACTAGCTGCTCTATCTTGTGATACTGGATTTGTATTATAAGCTCTTAAGACTACATTTCTAATAGTAGGGACTCTCAATAGTTCAAATGTAGAAAGAATTACCTTTAGTTTCTTAAGTTCCTCTACCACATATGCAGCCAGCTGCTCTATACTCATATCAGTAGGAGCATCCTTGAGATATTCCACCACCTTGTCTTTACTTGCTTCAACACTCCTTCCTTTTGATGACTCAACTTGTCCTTTCCCATCCTTGGATAGGTATTGTCTGGGAACATGAGGATATGTTGGATTATTGATGGCATTGGGATCAGGAGCTATGGTGAAATTGTTTGGAGGAATAGAAGTAGTAAACAAACCTCCCGCTTGTGGACTTCTAGTTGTCCTATTCCTTAAATCATACTTTTTAACAAGTTGTTGGAATGTCTGCACTTATTTGATACTCATCTCTTCTTCATCTAAAGGTCCATTGTCATTCTTAGTGCTTTCATTGAATAACTGTGAAATATCATCTCCATTTCACACTCAATCTATCTCTTCTTTCTGCTTACTTGACTCCTCTTCAGGTCCATTTTCTTCACTTCATGGGAAAGAAGCATGATTCAGCACCAGCACTGGAGATTCATAAGGAGTGGATGGTACTGAGTCCTGATTATTGGAATTGTTCTCTACCTCATACTGAAAGATATATGCAACAATTTGGAACTCTAGGCAGTCCAACTCAGAATGTTGACTTATCTTGTGAAGTCTACACCAACCAAATAAAGTAGCTTCAGCTAGATACAAACCACTTGGAGGCTTTTCCTAGTTAGCAGGTTGATCCAATGGGGTAGGGACACCTCCATTGTTTAGCCTCATACTCCATGTTCTATTCTACCTAGGTGGTTGTCTTTTGTCAAATCCTTGTCCACCTATATGTCCTCTTTCAAATTTTTGGCCAGAAGATTGTCCTCTCTCAAAATTCTACCCTCTGTCAAAGTTCTTCCCTTGTTGGGAATCCCTATTCTCCCTATTATAATTGGACTACATATTCCTCTGGGCAGCCTGGAGTTGACTATTCTGATTTCTTAGATAGGTGACCTCCATATTCAACTTTTTTCACCTGTTCAGTCAACTCATCTAATCTCTCCTTATCAGCATTACTATAAGGGGTCTGATTCACATTGTTTTGAGGATACTCTCACACAACACCAGAGCTTAGGGATTGATTCAATACTTCATAATTTTTTAGATATGTAGGGAAACCAGCCTTTTGTTGTGGGTGAAGGGGCTGATTGACACTTTGTTGAGGATAATTAGGCATGGGCGGAACTTGATTCATTGGAGGTCCTGGATGTGAGACTATAGGAAATTGTGGCACTAGGTTCATAATAGGGGTATGATTGGTGAGTGCCTGATTGAGATCCTAGACTTGCCCTGGATGAGTAGTGGGTCCTAATGATGGTAAAATCCCTTAAAAGTGTTGTCGCAAATCAGTACTAACTTTGACAGCCTCAGTGTATGCATCAAGAAAAGTAGCTGGAGCGTTAGTCCTCCACTTTAGGAAGGTGGTTGTGAGACTATCCAAAGCTTCATAATAAACTTCCAAAGCAGTAGCATCGTCTACAACATAAGGGGACTGCAATATAGTGTAGGCACAATGAAATCTACTATTAAAGGACCCTATAGGCTCATTAACTTCTCTCTTAACCTTGGTGAACTGTAAATAAATTTCATTAGAACTAATGGGAATCTTAAAATTCTAAAAAAATGCAACTTCCAACTCAGTCCAATTATGGATTGATCTAGCAGGAAAATGATTATACTAGTAAAATGCATCTTCTCCTAGGGAATAAGGAAAGTGCCTGCATGCAACATCCTCATGGTTAATTCCCCTATCCCTAAGATAGGTCTAGAAAATCCTGATGTGTTCCTTTGTAGTTCTATTAGGGTCATTAGTATGAAACTTGGAGCAAGAATGCTCAGGGTTCTTTGGCATGACATTGTAATTGTTAAAGGATAATGGAGATGGGTTATTAGCTAGGAAGGCCATTGGTGGAGGTGGAGGTGGTAAAGCTTGATCTATGACTGGTTGAGGTTGTTGAATGGGAATAGCTTCAGATGAATATGAAGATGGACTTGATGAAGGTGAGGATGGTGGGGATGATGGAAGTGGTTGGGTGGATGATGATTCTCCCCTTCTTCTAGTCCTTCTTGACCTTGTAGGAGCTTGAAATTCTTGAAACTCTTCTTCTCCTAGCATAGATCTGGTTCTTCTTCAAAATATTTTAGGAGAAATGGCAAATAGAAAATGATCCAGCTTGTTTATTTAGGCCCTCCTTCTAGCGTTAATCTGTTGATGGTGTTTTCTGCACATCAACAACTTAGACAAAATACAAGTATACTATCTCTCTTGAAAGGTAAATCTCTATCAACAAGCCTCAAGAGATAACCCCAAAGTTTCTAATGTCAGGTATTGACAATGCAAAAACAACTCAGAGATAATGTGAAGATGTTGGTAATCACAAAGGGACCTTACAAACATATTCTAGAACTTTATACTTATCATATTGTACAATGTAATGATACTTGAAATCCTAGATCTAACTTAGATAATAAAAGAAATAGAAAAAGATAAAGATTTTAGGGGAATCCTAAGATTAAAATTATTCCTAAGATCAACAATGCAAATGATAAAACACTAAAAATGGACAAATCCCTCAGAACTAATTCCTGCTTAACCTAGATTTACTCTACAATCTTACAAAAACAGTGCAATCTTCTAAGGAATTAAAGATTTTCAGATCATGACATTCATTCACATCAACCCTATTTTTGCAATTAAAATGAATAAATACCCACAATTGAACTAAGCCCATAAATTCAAGGCCCAAGCTAGCTTTACACAGCTACTTACAATCAACAAGTAGCTAAAATTGTGGACCAGGGATTGCTCAAACACTTTGAATATCAAATCATAAACACCATTGCATCACATCTAACTTTTAAATCTAACATATACCTAATGTTCTCAAAGAAATATCAAAGAGATGGAATAACAAGAACCATGCAAGATAAATCAACAAAAGAAAGAGCACAAAAGAACAATGTCTTTACTTATACTGAATCACCTAATGCTACAACAATTCCAGTATTCAGTGTTACAACACTTGCTCTCAGAAAATACTAACCCCTAGCTCTAGCTCTTTCAACTATCACTTAGCTTTTCTAATTTCTAACCCTTACAAATGAGGAAAAATTCCCTATTTATAGAAATTTCATGCTAGGTCAGTCCAATTAGGGTTACAAAAAGGTGGTCCAGAATAGGTCGGCCTAGAAGCTTCTTTCAATAAAATTATATTCCTGGTATTTAATGCTTGAGACTTCTTTCCAAGTTGGCCTGGATTCTCCAATTATATCTTCATGTGGCACAAACGCCAAGGTCTCCTTGTCCACCCTAGCTGGGGTCACATGTCTGGCACAAAAATCTAGGTGGTTGCCAGTTGGCTATTTTCTCTTTCCTTGTCAGCATCTGATTTATTGGATAATTCTCTAAATTTCCCCAATACATCTTGTGTATCTTCTAAATTTAAAACTGGAATAAATTTAATTCTTGTCTTATGTTTTTCAAATTCTTCCAAATATTGGGGCATCACTTTATTCCATTCTGCCTGTAACTCTTGATATTTATCCAAATTCAAAATATATATGGTAACATCCTCTAGATTTTCTTTAGAAATGAGGGCACCATTAGAATGAGCATATATCTCATGCCACCAACTCTGTAATTTGCTGACATTCATATTCTTTTGGCCAAACTTCTTCCTTCCAGTCATTATTTCTAAGAAACTGATACAACCATCATTTATTTCTTCACCTTACCTTGTATTTTTTTTATTTTCTTCATGACCTTGGATAGGAGCTCCTTTCTATAATTCTAGACCTCAATCAACTCTTTTACCTTGTCAACTTATCCTTAGTAGGGAAATCCAACCTAGCTAGCTCATTCTTGGGAATCTGTAGAATTTCATTATTAGTTGTCTCATTAATATTCTTGCAATTTGTAATAACCTGTGAAATATGTTCTAGAAAATCATAACAATTATTGTATATCTTCAAGATTTGCACAATTTATTCATCTCCTCTGTTGCTGACATCCTGCAACCAATTCTAAGTGCATTGTATAGAGGATTTCAATTTTTCAATTTCATCAACTACCTACTTAGGCAACAGTCCTTCTGGCAACGTTCCCTAACTACCCATGGTTTACAGAGGCTTCATCAAATGTTGCACATACCTATATACATCATCCAACCCCTTTTGAAACTTCTCCTTTTCTTTTGTCTCCTTGTCCAATCTCCTACGAATGGCTTGAGAGGACTCTTGAAACTCTTCCTTTTCTTGTTCTTTTTTTGTACGTCCCAGGTTAATTGTCAACACCTTGTAATCTGAAGACCTGACTTCATCCTTAAACTTATCTGAAGGAGGGACTGCTACATGAATCACCTGTTATTGAATTCATCTCTTGTGATTGTAGACACAGTCTTGGCTCTTTTCCTCTTTTTAGGTTGTCCAAACTGCTCCAATAGTTTGTCCCAACTTGGTGCTTCTTCTTGTACAACGATTGGCTTTTTTCTTAGTCTCCTTTCCAGCCAATCTGGAGTTGTGGGTGCTTCAGTTGCCACTTCCCTTTCAGGACTATCTATCACATTCACCTCAACATTTCTTTCAACCTCTGGTTGATCTTCTTGTCCTCCTTTGTCCTAATTAGGACTATCAACAACATTCTCCTCTATATCAGCTTCTTCCCTTGGATTATTCTATGACTCATCCACTATTACCATCTCAAGAGACCTTGATACTCTCCCCTATACAACCTATGATTCTAAATTCTTACTCTCATCCCCTGAGGTTGATTACTTAATTTCTTTGAAAAAATCTCTCCACTTTCCACTGTCAGGAGTAAAGATGTTATCATCTTGTTCATTCA
>VDFB02072274.1:1884577-1913177 GCA_007258455.2 Sequoia sempervirens | reverse complement strand
TGTAATTTTACCCAAATAAACCCCCTGAAAATTATCATTTTACTCATCATTAAAGCCCCAGATACTAATATAATTAATCAAGATGATCATAAACATCAATTTTGAGCTCAACATGAGAAATTTGGAGAATTTGAGCTTGCTCGAACTTTCTGACCAGATTATGGTTCGGTCAATCTGACCCTACTTGGAATTACCGAAGTCAGTCGAATGAACATAAACAACTCAAATTCATAAGATAAACTAAAACTCATGAGGCATGGAACATTTAATCATCTAAGCACAAGCCTACTCAAGCATCAAATTCATTGTGGAATCCAAGTATGAGCATCGATCATAAATTTAGGAGGAAATTAGAAATTTTGACATGTCTAGGATTACCCAAAGTTCAAAAAATCCAAGGTTGTGTGGAATTACCGAAACTGCATCGAACTTACCATTTTTTTGTGCAAGAACGAAGGACCTTTAGCTAATCCAAGCTCCCTCGAATTATCCGAGCGGATTAAGGCTCGAGTAATCTAAGCTAGCTCAGATCCACCAAAGTTTTCTCGGAGCGCAAAAATTTCTAAGTTTCGAGCATTTCAAGTTAGATTCATAGAATTTGATCAATTAGTCTTCCATAAATTAGCCCTTAAAACCATTTACACCACCATTCTTGCAAGTTTCATACAATACCCAAGGCATTCTGATCTGTTTGTTCACATTTAACTCCTATGCTTGGGTTTTCCTCCTAGGATTTGTTTAGAATGGGAAAAGTGAAGGGATTATTTCCTCTTTTATGATTTAAATTTCTAATGCTCGACATGGATGAGTTTTCCTAATTTGTGTTTCCCAAAACCATCCGTCAAGAAACCTTACTTGATTTAATGCCCTAGCAAAAACATGATACAGTAATAAATCCTAACTCCACCGTATGCCATTAATTGGTGCAAGATAAGGACCATTACGACCTCAAAATGGATCTAATTCATTCACTACTCATGAGTTCAAAGGTGAAATTTAGAACAAGACCAAAAAAAAGGAAGGCCTTAACTTTAATCGCAAAAGCCCAGAGAAGACACCAGACAAACTATAGAAAAGTGATGAAATCTGATGATGATCCTGATTCAAATAAGCGATCCTCTTGACAATGCCAGAATTCGATGCACAACAAAGGATGTTGGATAACTCCTAAACTTCTCCAAATCCAAATGAGTAGAATGAGGGCCAAAATTGAATATAAAATTGAATTAGTGCAATTAGTGACCCCTATTAATGACTGAAAAGACATTTTACCATTTTTCAGAAACATGACCTATAGGAGGATTTTGGATAATTTGAGGTACCTCAAATTATCTGACTGGATTAAGGGTTGGGTAATCCAAGCTTGCTCAAATTTTCCAAAAATTCTCATCACTTAGATAATTTCACCAATTTTCACAAATCTAAACTTGAGGGTGACTTTTAAGGGTTGAATTATGATTTCAAATTGCAAGAAAGCATCTCTAGGAGCAAGTTCATTAATGCACATGGGTGAATCAAGAATCAAACTGAGGGACTTATTCCTTAAGGGGATGAATTCAAGACCCTACCAAAATCAAATGCAAGAGAAAAACAATAAAAGAGAGGGTCCCTGCTTTCAACGGGGCATGTGTGCAAAAACTGTACAAGAAATGATGACTCCTGCTGGGAAATTATCCAGAGCATTTCGATGAAAAAATGAAATCAAGGACCCAGAATCTTTGGTTTTAGTCCTTATACCAGGTCATTTATGAATAGGGCTTCAAATTTTGTAGGAAAGCATACCTTTCCTGTATCGGGGTCGAAGTGTGTGCACATGTATTCATTTCCTTCCCTGAGTGGCAGTAGGAACCAACATCAGTCTAATTAAGCTATGTAAGGATTCTAACTCCAAAAGAATCCTGGATAGAGCTTTGTTTCCAGTCAGGCATCCATATCCCCGATGAGGTTATGGTTGTAGTCCTCCCAAGCATAGCTCTACTACTAGTCGAGCATCCATAGCCCCGATGGAGATACTTGGGTCCTCCTGATAAGGTGAACATTTTCCTTCTGATTTTTCAATACTTTCTTTTCTTTTCTTTTTCTTTTGATATTCTTATAAGATCTTTTAAACTTTCCCTTTCACCTCGTAAGCAATGAAGCTTACTCCTAGGGCTAAGAACCATAGTGGCACTGAAGCAGAATATAATTTTTTTCACTTGAACAGACCTTGTAAGGACTGCACACAACCTCAAAATTCTTAAGATATGTATAGAGATATAAGACCCAAATACATTCTAGATTTAACTTAACCCAACGACTCATCTACTCCAAGCATTAGCGCACATGAGACCGAATAAAGGACTTCTACTGACTAATTCTAGAAAGATGACTAGATTTTGTAAAGAAAATATTCATAACAATCCCTAGTAATATAATGGTTGCCATGTAGGTGCAACAAGCCCAGAAGAAGGCAAGAGAACCCAAAACAAAACAAAACAAAACAGAAAACAAACCTACCCTAAACCAAACAAACCCATGCTAACCAAAAGAAAAACAAAGAAAAGAAAAAGAAACCTAACCTAACTATGTATAAGGACGGAGTTGTGGATAGCTCAGGATTGGAAATAATTCTTCAAATACTTCCCATTAACACACAGTGGAATATCCTCTCTAGTGATATTTTTCAGGCGAAAAGCATTATCTCCCAATATCTCTAAAATTTGGTAGGGGCCAAGGCAAAGTTTGTCAAATTTTCCATGCTCCCTTTTCGGTCATGTGCTTTATCCCAATAAAGAACTAAGTCAGAGATTCTAAAGGCTTTCACCTTGGCTCTTTTTTCAAACCATATCTTAACTACACCCTGATCTTTAGCAAAGTTTTCTAAAGCTTCATCTCTTTTCTCTTCAAGGCACAAAAGTTCAAATAAATAGGCTTCACGCTTATCCCCTTCATCATAATACTCATTAATGAAATGCAAAGTGGGGATCTTCAAATGGATCGGGAATACTAGCTCCAAACCATACACAAGGTGATAGGGAGAAGTTCCTAGAGAGGCCTTATGTCTAGTGTGATCTACCCAAAGAGGAAACCTAAGTTGGGTGTGCCAGTCCTTGGGATTCCTCCCCAACAACTTACAGATGATTGTTAAAAGATTCTTATTTGAAGATTCAGCCAGACCGTTACCTTGCGGATAGTAATTTGATGAAAATTTAACAATGATTCCATGATCAAAAGCCCAACTAGAAAATTTTAGTGATGCAAATGCAGGGCCATTATCACAAACTAAATCAAATGGACAACCAAAGTGATTAATGATACACGATTTGATGAAATTGATTACTAATTTAGAAGTACATTATTTTCATGCAAGAGCTTCAGTCCATCTAGTAACATAATCAATGAAAGTGAGAATATACCTGTGACCTGTAGAAGAAGGTGGATTGATTGGACCAATAAAGTCCATTCCCCATTGTGCAAATGGTTTTACCTCTATAACCAATTGAATTGGGAGAGTTGCATACTTTTCCTTGCTTGCTGCAATTTGGCACACAGGGCAAGTCCTCACATGGTTGTGAGCATCATTAAACAATGTAGGCCAATAGTAACCGCCCCTTAGGATCTGATTTGCAGTGGAAGGGGCAGAGCCATGGCATGTCCCATATCTATCATGGAACTCAGCCATCACCCTTTCAGCTTCTTCTTTTCCTAGGCATCTGAGACAAATGCCTTCATGGTTATTCTTATATAGGATGGCACCTTTTAGCATAAAACCATCACTTTTCAAATGTAATTCTCTTCATTGTATAGTATTGAGATGCTCAGGACATTGTTGATTCAAAATATAGTAGATGATATCATAATACCATTCACCAGGAGAAACATCCTGGAGGTGGTAGTACCGAGCTGTGAGATGGGGACCCATTTCTTCCATCGTCTTAGTCAATCCTTGTCCTCTTACCAACTTCATGGGCTGGATCTTGATGTCATATTCCTATAACATGGTCACCCACTTCACTCTACGCTCTCCTAATTCATTTTGCATGAGCAGAAGCTTTACTGCAGGGTCAAGCACTATTGCAAAGACCTTATTCCTCAAGATATAATGCCTGAATTTCTTTACATCTCTAACCAAGGCATATTCCTACTTTTCCACACATGGATATCTTAATTTTGCATCTTTTAGAGGAGCACCATGAATGCTATGGGGTGTTCATTACCTTGATCAAACTTTTGTGTTAACATGCCAACACAAGAATGATTAGAGGAAGACGAATAAATGTAGAAGGGCTTGCAATAATCAGGACTCACCAATATTGGAGCTTCAACTATTTCCCTCTTAATTTATGCAAATGCCTCTTTTTCCTCTATATTCCATTCAACTTTTGTTTCTTGCTTCAACATGGCATTCAAAGATTTAACTATTTCTGCAAATCTAGTTATAAACTTCCTGACAAAGTTGATTTTTCCAAAGAATGACTTCATTTCCTTCTTACTAGCAGGTGGATGGATCTTAAGGATGGCTTCCACTCGTTCAGGATCAATAGCAATGCCCCTCTTTGAAATGACATGTCCAAGTAACTTTCCTTCAGTAACTCCAAAGATACACTTCTTTGGATTAAGTGAAATGCCAAATTCCCTACATCTTTGAAACACTTTACACAAATTTGCAACATGATCTCCTCATTTCTTGGAAAAGACTGTCAAGTCATCCATATAAATAATTATGCACTTACCAATGATGTCCTTAAAGGAAATATACATAGCTCTCTGGAAAGTTGCTCTGGCATTAATCAACCCAAAAGACATTCTCCTATAAGAAAAAGTGCCCCATTTTGTAGTGAAGGAAGTCTTGTGCCTTTCCTCATATTGTACCATAACCTAATTATATCCAGAGTATCCATCTAAGAAGGACATCATTTGAGATCCATTGACAATCTGAAGCACCTCATCCAGTGATGGGACTGGATAGTTATCCTTTTTAGATGCCCTATTGAGATTTATGAAATCAACGCAAAGCCTAATTTCTCCATTCTTCTTCCTCATTGGGACTAAATTGGCAACCCGAGTTGAATGACTAACTGGAATATGATATGGGCTGAAAGTAGTTTCTACACCTCCTTTTGAATGATAGGCTCCAACAAGGTGTTGATTGGTGTTTTCCTTTTCCTGAAAGGTCTTGCCCCTGGCTTGATAGGAATAGTATGGGTAATAATTGAAGTATCGTATGTCTTCAAATATTCATAACTCCAAGCTATTACATCTTGATATGTATGCAATACATCAACAATTCCTCTCCTTTCCTCTGGAGTACATACTTTTCCAATAAAGACATTTTTCACATTATCTAGAGTTCCCATGTTTTATGTATCACATTGGCTACTAATGGACTCCTTCTTAGTCTCTTGCTCTTGATCCTTTACCCTATCAAGATCAAAAATCCTCTCTAGCTATACCATTCCCCTTGGAATAGTATTAGTCTTTAGATTGATGACTCCTTCTAGGTCCATCTCCCCTTCTTGAGGCTCAACTTCATCAATGATCTGTGAAGTAAACACATCAAAACTTGTGATAAAATCAAATATATGCTTTTCATCTTCAAATACCTAAAATTTGGTCACATTGTTAGGTACTAAAGGTACTGGAGTTAGCTCCATGGTGAACTTCTTCAATCTGGAAAGTGACAGGGATTGCAAGGTACTAGCTGCATGAGCCAAAGAGTCTACAGTATGGTTCTTGTTGTTAGGTATCAACTAAATTTTGAAGGCATCAAATCCCTCAATAAGGTCCTATACTCTATGCCTATAATTGGTCATCCTTCTATCATGGCATGAATATTGCTTCCTAACTTTCCTAACCACTAACTCAGAATCTCCAAATACTTGTAGAATCTTAAACTTCTTTCTCAGTGCCATAAGCAATCCATGAATCAAAGCCTCATATTTAGCTACATTATTGGTACAATGAAATTGAAGTTTGTGAGAAACAAAGAAAGTTTTACCTTTAGGGACGATCAACTCAAATCCTAGTCTAGCACCTTGCTTTGACTTGGATCCATCAAATATTAATGTCCAACAACCAACAGCACTTTGCACCTTGATTCTAACAGTAGGGGTAGGGTTGATGCACCTCTATATCTATTCTACTACTATTTGGCATAGGCAACATTCTAGTTATGAGTACCAACATTATGAACTCTGCACCAACTTGGAAGTAAAAACTCCTCAAAATTCATGTCTATATTCAAGTGAATCTGATCTTCTATGCATTTATGAATGAATTCTTGGAAGTTGTCTAGCAAGCTGAGTTTCCCATTCTTAGGGTCATCATCTCCTTCAACAGATTCTACTAATTCCCTAGTACTACTGGACTCTACTGTGAATTCAATTGGTGTTGTATGTAACATGAAGACTTCCTTTGCATCTAACTCTTCAATAGGGGCTTCCAGAACATAATTTCCCATGCTTACTTATGATACCAATATTTCATTTGAAGTATTCTGATATTCTATGATTACATCATACGGGGTTCTCTTTCTATTATAATTTAATTCAGCACCCCCTTCCAAGGAAGCCACATGTGGGATTGATTAGTTGATACATATCCATTTAAGGCTTTAGTAAAGTCTCTTCCCAGAATCAAACCATAAGTATCAGGTATATCTGCTACTTGTATATTAATGACTTGTTGAATTCTTGGGTCTAAAGCAATCTGCATGGGAATCATGTTTAGTTCTCCCACCACATTTACTTCCATTCTATCTAGTTGAGTGACCTTTTGAGAGATAATAGGGGTAATTCCTAGGGATCTACAGACAACAAAGGGAATCACATTCGTGGAGGCACCTGAATCTAGTAGGCAATTGTGCAAGTTCTTCCCAAAAAGACAAACAAAAATTAGAAATAGAGGAGTTTTTGTTCTATCTTGGAATAAAGTTAGATGGGTATCAACCTAATTTTTATCCTTTTCTTTCCCTTTGTCCCTAGGTTGTGTTTGAACTTTCCCTTGCTCTTTTGATACTTGAGAACTAGGTACTTGGCTAGTTGTTCCACTAGCTGCTCTATCTTGTGATACTGGATTTGTATTATAAGCTCTTAAGACTACATTTCTAATAGCAGGGACTCTCAATAGTTCAAATGCAGAAAGAATTACCTTTAGTTTCTTAAGTTCCTCTACCACATATGTAGCCAGCTGCTTTGTACTCATATCAACAGGAGCATCCTTGAGATATTCCACCACCTTGTCTTTGCTTGCTTCAACACTCCTTCCTTTTGATAACTCAACTTGTCCTTTCCCATCCTTGGATAGGTATTGTCTGGGAACATGAGGATATGTTGGATTATTGATGGCATTGGGATCAGGAACTATGGTGAAATTGTTTGGAGGAATAGAAGTAGTAAACAGACCTCCCACTTGTGGACTTCTAGTTATCCTATTCCTTAAATCATACTTTTTAACAAGTTGTTGGAATGTCTGCACTTATTTGATACTCATCTCTTCTTCATCTAAAGGTCCATTGTCATTCTTAGTGCTTTCATTGAATAACTGTGAAATATCATCTCCATTTCACACTCAATCTATCTCTTCTTTCTGCTTACTTGACTCCTCTTCAGGTCCATTTTCTTCACTTCATGGGAAAGAAGCATGATTCAGCACCAGCACTGGAGATTCATAAGGAGTGGATGGTACTGAGTCCTGATTATTGGAATTGTTCTCTACCTCATACTGAAAGATATATGCAACAATTTGGAACTCTAGGCAGTCCAACTCAGAATGTTGACTTATCTTGTGAAGTCTACACCAACCAAATAAAGTAGCTTTAGCTAGATACAAACCACTTGGAGGCTTTTCCTAGTTAGTAGGTCGATCCAATGGGGTAGGGACACCTCCATTGTTTAGCCTCATATTCCATGTTCTATTCTACCTAGGTGGTTGTCTTTTGTCAAATCCTTGTCCACCTATATGTCCTCTTTCAAATTTTTGGCCAGAAGATTGTCCTCTCTCAAAATTCTACCCTCTGTCAAAGTTCTTCCCTTGTTGGGAATCCCTATTCTCCCTATTATAATTGGACTACATATTCCTCTGGGCAGCCTGGAGTTGACTATTATGATTTCTTAGATAGGTGACCTCCATATTCAACTTTTTCACCTGTTCAGTCAACTCATCTAATCTCTCCTTATTAGGATTACTATAAGGGGTCTGATTCACATTGTTTTGAGGATACTCTCACACAACACCAGAGCTTAGGGATTGATTCAATACTTCATAATTTTTTAGATATGTAGGGAAACCAGCCTTTTGTTGTGGGTGAAGGGGCTGATTGACACTTTGTTGAGGATAATTAGGCATGGGCGGAACTTGATTCATTGGAGGTCCTGGATGTGAGACTATAGGAAATTGTGGCACTAGGTTCATAATAGGGGTATGATTGGTGAGTGCCTGATTGAGAGCCTAGACTTGCCCTGGATGAGTAGTGGGTCCTAATGATGGTAAAATCCCTTAAAAGTGTTGTTGCAAATTAGTACTAACTTTGACAGCCTCAGTGTATGCATCAAGAAAAGTAGCTGGAGTGTTAGTCCTCCACTTTAGGAAGGTGGTTGTGAGACTATCCAAAGCTTCATAATAAACTTCCAAAGCAGTAGCATCATCTACAACATAAGGGGGCTGCAATATAGTGTAGGCACAATGAAATCTACTATTAAAGGACCCTATAGGCTCATTAACTTCTCTCTTAACCTTGGTGAACTATAAATAAATTTCATTAGAACTAATGGGAATCTTAAAATTCTACAAAAATGCAACTTCCAACTCAGTCCAATTATGGATTGATCTAGCAGGAAAATGATTATACTAGTAAAATGCATCTTCTCCTAGGGAATAAGGAAAGAGCCTGCATGCAACATCCTCATGGTTAATTCCCCTATCCCTAAGACAGGTCTAGAAAATCCTGATGTGTTCCTTTGTAGTTCTATTAGGGTCATTAGTATGAAACTTGGAGCAAGAATGCTCAGGGTTCTTTGGCATGACATTGTAATTGTTAAAGGATAATGGAGATGGGTTATTAGCTAGGAAGGCCATTGGTGGAGGTGGAGGTGGTAAAGCTTGATCTATGACTGGTTGAGGTTGTTGAATGGGAATAGCTTCAGATGAATATGAAGATGGACTTGATGAAGGTGAGGATGGTGGGGATGATGGAAGTGGCTGGGTGGATGATGATTCTCCCCTTCTTCTAGTCCTTCTTGACCTTGTAGAAGCTTGAAATTCTTGAAACTCTTCTTCTCCTAGCATAGATCTGGTTCTTCTTCAAAATATTTTAGGAGAAATGGCAGATAGAAAATGATCCAGCTTGTTTATTTAGGCCCTCCTTCTAGCGTTAATCTGTTGATGGTCTTTTCTGCACATCAACAACTTAGACAAAATACAAGTATACTATCTCTCTTGAAAGGTAAATCTCTATAAACAAGCCTCAAGAGATAACCCCAAAGTCTCTAATTTCAGGTCTTGACAATGCAAAAACAACTCAGAGATAATGTGAAGATGTTGGTAATCACAAAGGGACCTTACAAACATATTCTAGAACTTTATACTTATCATATTTTACAATGTAATGATACTTGAAATCCTAGATCTAACTTAGATAATAAAAGAAATAGAAAAAGATAAAGATTTTAGGGGAATCCTAAGATTAAAATTATTCCTAAGATCAACAATGCAAATGATAAAACACTAAAAATGGACAAATCCCTCAGAACTAATTCCTGCTTAACCCAGATTTACTCTACAATCTTACAAAAATAGTGCAATCTTCTAAGGAATTAAAGATTTTCAGATCATGACATTCATTCACATCAACCCTATTTTTGCAATTAAAATGAATAAATACCCACAATTGAACTAAGCCCATAAATTCAAGGCCCAAGCTAACTTTACACAACTACTTACAATCAACAAGTAGCTAAAATTGTGGACCAGGGATTGCTCAAACACTTTGAATATCAAATCATAAACACCATTGCATCACATCTAACTTTTAAATCTAACATATACCTAATGTTCTCAAAGAAATATCAAAGATATGGAATAACAAGAACCATGCAAGATAAATCAACAAAAGAAAGAGCACAAAAGAACAATGTCTTTACTTATATTGAATCACCCAATGCTGCAACAATTCCAGTATTCAGTGTTACAACACTTGCTCTCAGAAAATACTAACCCCTAGCTCTAGCTCTTTCAACTATCACTTAGCTTTTCTAATTTCTAACCCTTACAAATGAGGAAAAATGACCTATTTATAGAAATTTCATGCTAGGTTAGTCCAATTAGGGTTACAAAAAGGTGGTCCATAATAGGTCGGCCTAGAAGCTTCTTTCAATAAAATTATATTTCTGGTATTTAATGCTTGAGACTTCTTTCCAAGTTGGCCTGGATTCTCCATTTATATCTTCATGTGACAGAAACTCCAAGGTCTCCTTGTCCACCCTAGCTGGTGTCACATGTCTAGCACAAAAATCTAGGTGGTTGCCAGTTGGCTATTTTCTCTTTCCTTGTCAGCATCTGATTTATTGGATAATTCACTAAATTTCCCCAATACATCTTGTGTATCTTCTAAATTTAAAACTGGAATAAATTTAATTCTTGTCTTATGATTTTCAAATTCTTCCAAATATTGGGGCATCACTTTATTCCATTCTACTTGTAACTCTTGATATTTATCCAAATTCAAAATATTTATGGTAGCATCCTCTAGATTTTCTTTAGAAATGATGGCACCATCAAAATGAGCATATATCTCATGCCACCAACTCTGTAATTTGCTGACATTCATATTCTTTTGGCCAAACTTCTTCCTTCCAATCATTATTTCTAAGAAACTGATACAACCGTCATTTATTTCTTCACCTTACCTTGTATTTTTTTTATTTTCTTCATGACCTTGGATAGGAGCTCCTTCTATAATTCTAGACCTCAATCAACTCTTTTACCTTGTCAACTTATCCTTAGTAGGGAAATCCAACCTAGCTAGCTCATTCTTGGGAATTTGTAGAATTTCATTATTAGTTGTCTCATTAATATTCTTGCAATTTGTAATAACCTATGAAATATGTTCTAGAAAATCATAACAATTATTGTATATCTTCAAGATTTGTACAATTTGTTCATCTCCTCTATTGCTGACATCCTGCAACCAATTCTAAGTGCATTGTATAGAGGATTTCAATTTTTCAATTTCATCAACTACCTACTTGGGCAACAGTCCTTCTGGCAATGTTCCCTGACTACCCATGGTTTACAGAGGCTTCATCAAATGTTGCACATACCTATATACATCATCCAACCCCTTTTGAAACTTCTCCTTTTCTTCTGTCTCCTTGTCCAATCTCCTAAGAATGGCCTGAGAGGACTCTTGAAACTCTTCCTTTTCTTGTTCTTTTTTTGTACGTCCCAGGTTAATTGTCTAGACCTTGTAATCTAAAGACCTGACTTCATCCTTAAACTTATCTGAAGGAGGGACTACTACATGAATCACCCTATTATTGAATTCATATCTTGTGATTGTAGACACAATCCTAGCTCTTTTCCTCTTTTTAGTTTGTCCCAACTTGGTGCTTCTTCTTGTACAATGATTGGCTTTTTTCTTAGTCTCCTTTCTAGCTAGTCTGGAGTTGTGGGTGCTTTAGTTGCCACTTCCCTTTCAGGACTATCTATCACATTCACCTCAACATTTCTTTCAACCTCTAGTTGATCTTCTTGTCCTCCTTTGTCCTAATTAGGACTATCAACAACATTCTCCTCTATATCAGCTTCTTCCCTTGGATTATTCTGTGACTCATCCACTATTACCATCTCTAGAGACCTTGATACTCTCCCCTATACAACCTATGATTATAAATTCTTACTCTCATCCCTTGAGGTTGATTGCTTAATTTCTTTGAAAAACTCTCTCCACTCTCCACTGTCAGGAGTAGAGATGTTATCATCTTCTTTGTTCAACTATTTAGGGTTGTTTGATATATTTCCTTCTTCTAGAAGGGCGTCTTCATCAATTTTCACCTCTTGGTGTGAATGTGGAGAAGGAATGGGGGAATTATTTCCTATAGCTGCTCTCTTCTCAAGATCATTTGTAGGTGCCTCTTCATTAGGAAAATCTTCTTCTATTGTCTTCTCTTGTTCTATTTGTGTAGCCCTCTATTTTGGAGAATGTCTCCTTGCATAAAATTGAGGTTTCTCCCCAGAACTTTCTAACTCTATAACTTTTGCAGCTAAGGAAGCATCTATGGTAGCTTCATTCTTCATGGCTTTTGTAGCCTTCTACCTCTTAGTCACTATTCTTCTCTTCCTTACTGGCTGTAAGATCTCCCTTATTTCAATATAGGAACTAGCCTGAGGAACTTTCTTTGTTTTCCCTTGGCTCCTAGTTCTTCTTTTGATTGGCACTACTTCTTGAATGGCCCCTTCATCATTAGGCTCAATAGATTCATCCTACTTATTAACTTCAACTTCTTCTTCATCATGAGATTCCATATCTCCCATCAGATCATAGGTGAATTTAACACCATCTGCCTCCAATTCTAGAACTTGATGCTTGACCCACAATCTAGAATACTTCTCAATTGGTTATGTGAGTTGATTTAAATCTGTTACCTCCTCCTCAAAACAATTAATTGGAGGAAAAGGCCTATTCTTATACGGATCATAATCGTGATGTTGAAGGAGATCTGCTTCATCATCTTCCACCTAGTCTGGTACTTCTACAATTCTATACAATCTAATCAACTTCAAAGGTAGCCTGGAGAATCTCCTTCTAATGACTTCCCACTCATTTCTACAATTGGCCCAATAATCTTCAATATGATCTCTATTCCTGAAAGTTCTATTTGCTTGCTTGATAGCCTTCCCATAGGGATCAAAATTTACTCTATTATTATGGGAGTATAACTCAAATTGAGTCATCTCTTTCTCTGAATGTTGGGCACTTTGAATTGAGGAGCAAGCTTCCAATACTCCTATATTTAATGAGAATTCTGATCCCAATCCCTTCTTTATGTTTCCTCTTTATAGTATCTCCTCAAATATAGCCATCTGTTTAGTCAATTCCAATAGGATGAGCTTGTTGGTGGGATATCTTGGCAACCTGAGGGGAAGGACTAGTGATCCTTGCACTCTGATCTATGTAAACCTTTGGAACTAAACAAACCACTTACCATAATTATTTATTAGATCCATTGCATCTGTAGATATCCTCATGTGAAGGGAATCTTGCAATAATGTAGGAATGTACGTGAAGAAATCATCATTGGCCCTCCTTTAATTTGATGTTTTATATTGCAACTGAGGATATACCTCCCATTTTCTATCCTGCCCCAAGATTCCTTTACAACTGAGACCTTTGTATTAGTTCTTGTGTGCCATCATATACACCAAATATGAAGTCATGGTGAACTTGTTGGTCTCCTGCACACTCCTCAATTGGGAATCTATATTATTGTTGATGATCCTCACCCAATGGTAATGCTTCTTGGCAACAATTTTAGTAATAGGGTGGAACATCCAAGGTTTGAATATATGTGCCTCCTCCACTCCCATGACTCTACCCAGGAGAGTTATGATATCATTGTACTCTTGCTTGAAATCACTCTTGTGCAGCTGCTTGGGTAACTTTGAATAATGTGGTTTTGGGTTTAGGATCTAAGCACTGTTCATTATCTCTAGGGCTCTATTAGGCTCTTCCTCATAGAACTTGGTAAACTACCCAATATTTATCTCTTCAATCAACTTGTGATGGGATGCAATGTTGAAAACCTCTACAATAGATTCCTCTATCAGATTTTCCATCACTCTACCTTGAGGACCAACAATGATCCATGTCCTAGAATCATAGTGCCTTGCACATTCCAAAACTAACTTCAGAAATAGTTGTGTGGGTAATCTTTTGTGCAAGTTCAGTAGGTTCCTTCCCAAACATTCTTTGGTGGATGTCATCATAATCTATGTGGCCCATGTTGGTGTATGTGATCCTAGACCATGCAAAGGAAATTTTTGTCTCAAGCCAGATGCCCTTGAAATCATACTTCATTCTCTCTTGCCTCTTTCTAACTTCTTGTTCCAAAGCAGCCCTTTTCTTGGTTATATTATTAGGACTGTCTACTTCCTACATCTATTAACACAAAACCACAATTACCAACAAGAAAGCATTGTACTTTTACCCAAATAATCCCCCTAAAAATGATCATTTTACTCATCATTAAAGCCCAAGTTACTAATATAATTAAGCAAGATGATCATAAACATCAATTTTGAGCTCAACACAAGAAATTTAGAGAATCTAAGCTTGCTTGGATTTTCTGACCAGATTATGGTTTAGTCAATTTCACTCTGCTCGGAATTACCGAAGTTAGTTGAATGAACATAAACAACTCAAATTCATAAGATAAACTGAAACTCATGAGGTGTGGAACATTAAATAATCTAAGCATAAGCCTACTCAAGCATCAAATTCATCGTGGAATCCAAGTATGAGCATCGATCATAAATTTAGGAGGAAATCAGAAATTTCGGCATGCCTAGGATTACCCGAAGTTCAGAAAATCCGAGGTTGTGTGGAATTACCGAAACTACATTGAAATTACCATTTTTTCATGCAAGAATGAAGGATCTTCAGCTAATCCACGCTCCCTTAGATTATCTGAGTGGATTAAGGCCTGGGTAATCTGAGTTGGCTTGGATTCACTAAAGTTTTCCCGGGGCTCAAAAATTTCTAAGTTTCGAGCATTTCAAGTTAGATTCGTGGAATTTGATCAATTAGTCTTCTAGAAATTAGCCCTTCACACCATTTACACCACTGTTCTTGCAATTTGCATACAATACCTAGGACATTCCTTTCTGTTCATTCACATTTAACTCCTATGCTCGGGTTTTCCTCCTAGGGTTTGTTTAGAATGGGAAAAGTGAAGGGATTCAGTCCTCTTTTATGATTTTAATTTCTAATGCTCGACATGGATGAGTTCTCTTAACTTGTGTTTCCCAAAATCGTTCGTCAAGAAACCTTACTTGATTTAATGCCCTAGCAAACACACGATACAGTAATAAACCCTAACTTCACCATATTCCATTAATTGGTGCAAGATAAGGACCATTACGACCTCAAAATGGATCTAATTCATTCACTACTCATGAGTTCAAAGGAAAAATTTATAACAAGACCAAAAAAGAAGGCCCTACCTTCAATCACAAAACCCCAGAGAAGACACCAGATGAACTACAAAAAAGTGATAAAATTTGATGATCATCCTGATTCAAACAAGCAATCCTCTTGACAATGCCAGGATTCGACGTGCAACAAAGGATGTTGGATAACTCACAAACTTCTCCAAATGCAAATGAGTATAATGAGGGCCACAATCGAATATAAAACTAAATTAGCGCAATTAATGACCCATATTAATGACTGAAAAGACATTTTACCCCTTTTTAGAAACATGACCTGTTGGCTTATTTTGGATAATCTGAGGTTCCTCAGATTATCTGAATGGATTAAGGGTTGGGTAATCTGAGCTTGCTTGGATTTTCTAAAAACTACTCATCACTTAGCCAATTTTGCCAGTTTTCACAAATCTAAATTTGAGGGTGACTTCTAAGGGTTGAATTATGATTTCAAATTCTAAGAGAGAATCTCTAGGAGCAAGTTCTTAAATTCTCATGGGTGAATCAAGACTTAGAATGAGGGACTTATTCCGTTAAGGGGATGAATTCAAGACCCTACCAAAAGAAAATGCAAGAGAAAAACAATAAAAGAGAGGGTCCCTACTTTAAGTGGAGCATGTGTCCAAAAACTACACAACATGTCCCTCACAAGCCGAGGGACTAACCATTTTAATGCATATAAAGAAAACACTATACATTTATAGATACAAAATAGAAATGCACATAAAATGAAGGGGGACTCGTCATTGTTTGAATGACAAATCTTGACTACCTTGTCCTACATCGTCTTCAGTCTCTCTCACTTGTCCTGCTTCCTATTGATGCTCTCCCTGCTGCTCCTAGGTTCCCTACATATAGAAGAAGAGTGCTATTAGAGAAATGAAAGGTCACCAATCAAAATATGTGCATAACATCCATAAACATATAATCTGATCTCCATAAGCATTAAAATAGATAGCATACCATAGGTCTCCAGGAAAACAAAAGAGTTATCATACACACCTATCATATGCTTTGTTTATCTAACATGTTTTCTCCTTGTGTGATATAGGAAAAATCTTTTTTACTGTTTTGATACAGCTAATTACAGCATGTGGAGTAAAATGTGGCTCCCATGAGGGTTGAGCCCAACATGTTGCCCTCTTGTGTTTTAGGAGGGATAGGAAATTGAGCAATTTGATCAAATCAATGATAAACCTATTCTTGATGCATTAAATTAATATGGAATCATACCAGTTGATCAAATTTCATTATCAAATTCAAAAGATTCAATAAAATGGTGTGAATTATCAAGAAAGTTACACTTCATCTTTTCACAATGAATTAAACAATAAGCTACCATCATGCTGATCAAAGGGGCAGTCATCTCTTCTTGGAGATCTTACTCTACTAGATATGTCTTTCAATCTTCTTAAGTGGATCAAAAGTCCATTTTAATAATGATATGAGTTCTATTTCATTTGCAAGGAGGCAGTAAGGAAGGGAACAAGAACAAGGACAACAATCATTCAAAGATGAAACAATTTGTCTCTTCCCAAGAAATAGATGATTTTTGTGATAATATAAAAAAAAATGCATCAAGTTCAATTATGGATAATCACATAATACAGGAGCTATGAAGTCCTATTGGGAGCTATCATGAGTTACAGGGAGCAACATAAGTGTGACAATTGGATGCTATACTTTCATGTTTTAAGTAAATTCAATATTCTTGATCTCAAAATGAGTTCAATTGACAACTCTTCATTAGAGGATTCAATATGCAAAATGAACAAGCATAGTATGCAAAGTTTAACATCATGGATATGAGAAGTGTGATTGTCATAGTAGTAGCTCAAAGATGCTATGAAATGAGAGAGTTGAACTGTTGAAAGAAAGATTGAATCATTTCTACAGTGGTAAAATAGGCTCTAAGATGCCTAATGTTTGAGATTGCACAATCAAGCAACATTGACAAATATGCTATGAAGAGATCGCAATGCACACTAATGATAAGGGGAAGTCACAACTATACACATGAAGGGATACTAAAAGATAAGGATGTATAGATGGTTGTGAGTGTTGTTGCACCTTAATTCAAGTTTGTAAAGTGATGACATGTGCATTATTGTGCAGTCATAGAAACTCATGTATGATAGTCAAAAGCATGGTAGTGATTAGATAAAAGAAGACAACCATTAAAAAATTGTCTTAGTGGAAACCTATGCAAGAATAAAACAAACAGTTTATGAAAACAAAAGGGGGACAGTCACTGTGAAGGAGACTTCAAAGAGGACAGTGATATCAAGGCTTGTAAATGTTGGTAAGGATAAGCATGCCAAAATCATAGGGGACTGTCTCACAACATGAAGAGTAGAGACCAGCTTCAGGAGTTGCAAAAGTAACATGAAATCAAAAAGGTTGATTACAAATATTAACTGTGAGGCTATGATGGATTGTAAAGTGCATGATTCCTTATTGACAATGACCTTTAAGAGTTGGCATACGCAGTCCTAAGTGAATAAAGAGGACAACATTGCAAAGAGGAGGTAAGCTTTCTCAAAGCTAAGTCATAATCAATCTTAAAAGGATATTCCACAATGAATGTATGTTGTGTACAGCAAGGAGGGAAAAACTTTTAAATTTTTTATTAAGATGAACATGATGTTGTTATGGGGAGAGGATATAACAAGTCTTCATGAACTCAAGGGACCATGCACTCACATATTTCTAGCTTATCACGTAGGATTAAGCTAATACAACAATTGGTTGCTCTACTAATGTCAATGAAAGATTGACATTCAAATGAAGCAACCATCTACATTAGCTACAACCATGATAATATCAATCCCAGAAAATGCAATCAACATTGAACAGAAGGTAATGGAAAGGTAACAATGATGAACAAAAGAGAAAGAGGACAGTCATAGAGATTTAATGGATAAGCATCTTTTTGTGACAATGGTTCATGTATATTATTGTCTCAAAATCTATTCCATGATATTGCATGATTGGTTTTCACATAGTTCAGTTTCCATGTTTTTGTCCCATGGGGAACTTCTTCCAACACTTAGTGGTGTTGAAACAAATGTTGTAGTACAAATCTCAGTAGTCATGATTGTCCTAGCATAGATCCTTAGGATCATAACATGAAGACATTAGCCAATACAGTGAGTGTGATAAACAAATGTGGGTGTGTAATGGGGATATGATAGCCAAGTCATTTCACACTGAGAAACAAGCAGAACATAGTGCACTCCAATGATTGCAGTAAGAAACAAAAAGGAAGCATTTCATTTTCTAATGGAGGAAAGGTAATTATATATCATTTTCTTCAAAAAGCTAAAATCTCAAGTTAAAGAAGCAAACCCAATAGATGGTTTGAAAACTTGCTTCACCAATACTAATAGTTGTGGATAGGAAGTCTTGGAACGAGCCCAAAACGGGGTTTTTTTCAGAAATAATAAAAAATGCATCAAAATCCTAGTTATTTCTTCATGGTCGCGACCTGAACAATCAATTTTCTTCATAAAGGCACAAACCCACTTGGGTTTTTTGTATTTAAGTTCAAATACAAAGAATGATAGATGGATTCAAGCTCCTCCGAACTATGAAACAACCCAAAAAATGGAGAACACTATCATCTTGTCTTTTAAGAGAATGCTTATCTAAAATGAAAAGTTGAATGCAAGAATGGCCATGCCCATGATAAAGGTATTTCTTCCATTATATATACAAAAAATTATATATTTTGAAGAGATACAAGTTCCACGAGGGTTTTCATTCTTTTCTTCCAGAAATGTCATGGAGAGATCGAGCATACAAAAAATCCATAGAAAACATAGAAGAAACTAAAAAAAATTCACCATTTTGTTGTATGGAGAGAGCTTGAGTTTGAGCAACAAAATTTACATGAATTAAAGAGAGAAGCAAGATGTGTTGGCTAGAGGCTCACCTAAACTCATTTGTTGTGTTTTGCACAAAAAATATATCAGAAATACCACTATTTTGTTTCAAAAAAATTAAATCATGGTGGCCAAAGGCAAGCAGATCTGTCACGAATGAAACAAGGGAAGAATGCATCAAAACAAAATTAGATAGGCTGCAGACAAGAATCCTTGAAACCCTTTGAAAATGGAGTTAAAATGCTACAAAATACTCAATAAACAACTTACCACCAGGTTGTAGAGGGATGTTAGCTCAAAGAATGGAGGAATCAACAGAAAATACAGAGGAGAATGTTGAAACCCTAGCTCTTTATAGCATTCGAATGTAAATCCTTTTTCCCAAAAAAATGATAGACAAAAAATGAAATGGCTTTCACTTGGTTCATATTATTTTGTGTTTAGGGTTTGGAACCAAGTACAAGCTGACTACAAAGGTATTTTTTACCTTTGTTTTATTTTTTTGTGACACAAGTTAATGTGTCCCATGGGCTAAGACTTGAAAGTATTATACCTTATGTTCTTTTTCCTTTTGTTTGCTATCTTTGAAGTTCTTATTCCTTATATACATTCTACCTTGTATAGGCTTTTGTTTCGAGCTTGAGGAAATTTGCATTATCTCTCATTGAGGCCGAACCTTGTTTCCTAGTTGCATTAGTTTTAAGTGGTATGACATTTTAATTAAGTGATGATTAAGTATAACTCACTTAATTGTGAATATTATTTCAAATGCGAAATAATCATGAGTAATGCCTTAGGGGGGATTGAGTTTGTCTGATGCTCTTGCAAGAATTGAGGGGGGAATGAGGAAATTGTTATCACTTTTGCATTTATTCTGAATTGTAAAACATTATGTAAAGTGATGTGTCTATACATCACTTTATTTGATGTTATTCATAATGCAAAATTTTAATGTGTATATGTCAAGGAATGGTGGGGCCTCTTATTCTGCATTTTATTTTGAAATGTAAAATAATTTGATTAAGTGATGTTATTATAAGTCACTTAATCAAATTGTTATCTTAAGTGCAACATAAGGTCTTATGCTTTTGCAAACATAGAAGGAGCATTAGTCAAAGCTTTTGGAGACATAATGATGTCTGAGCAACATGGGAAAGGTGTGTGAGTTTTTTCTTTGACTGATTTTGGAGGGAATGGACCATTTGGATTTATTTTTGTCACACTTTTAGTATGCCTTGGGTCTTGGCTTGACTTTGATTCATTTGAAGGACATTTTGGAGTGATTTTAGAAGGTTCTTTTTTGGCCTTTCTATTGCATCCGACAAGGAGTTTCTAGACAAACATGTGTGAGGTAGTTGTTTGAATTTTTGCATAACTTAAAACTGAGTTTTGGAAGTTAGTTCTTTCTTTCCAGCAGTGTGATAGCTTATTTTCTAGAGTTATATTTTCAGCAAGAGCAGTATTGTAACTAAGGGATAGATTTGTATACTAGTGAGTGCCTTGGATCAATGATGTTGAATATTTTTCCTTCTCATTTCATGCTTTACTGTGTGCATCTAGTGGTCAATCAAATTACTTGTGAAATTTGGATTTTCCTTGTAATTTTGTCTCATGTTAAGCACCTATTTTGTAGAAAAGTGTGTTGTTGCAGGTTATATGTTGTGTTATCAATGCAAAATTCTTTTAGTTGTGAAATTTATTTCCTTCTAGGAGTTTAGCTTTAAAACCTCCTTATAAAATACTTATGCAAGAATGCATACAGAATGAGTTGTGTAAGCCAGGATTTGTCATTGTTTGAATTGTGTGTGTTTGCAAGTCTTAGTTACATTGGTGAATCACCTTTTAAAAGTTTTTAGTCAATTTCAGTTTATATAACCTTCTTACTCTTTCCTTAGGAAATCAGTTGTTTAGCAGTAGTTTAGGTGACACCAAAAGGGGAGCCAACCCATAATTCAGAGGTCTACTTTCACAATAGGATACCCACAACCTGAAAGTAGTCTCATGTTGCTCCAAATTTGTTGAGTTCTACAACTTGGCAAGGGTGCAAATTTGAAGAGTTAACAGTTTTGGAATGCTCGGTGGGACTATTCTAATCAGGACAAATTAAAAAATACATGTGTTTTGCTAGTTTTTATATGCATCCAACATTTTTCATACGTTTGAGAGGTTAAATCAATATATCTAGTGACTCTGAGTGTGGAAAGTAGCATAAAACTAGTGCTGCAAACAACTTATAAAAAAAATTAGACAAGAGGAGGATTTTTTTCCTTTTGATTACTTGTAGCTATCACCACCTAGGAGAAGGGGCATACCAGCAAAGAGAGTTGTTGTTTCATCAAGAAAAATAGTTTCAACTCCACCTACAGTGAGAGTTTCAAGTCCTCTTGTGAGGCAGCAAACTTTGGTGCCACCAATGGAAATTCCAAGGAATCAAGTTTTTATTACTTTTAATGGAGGCAACCCACTACAAATAGCCCAACATGATGATATTCCCATGGCTTCCCTTAAGAGTGTTCCATATTTTTCAGGTGAGGATCAAACCACACCAGTTGAGCACATCAAAGATGTATCAAATCTGTGTTTAGTGCATCATATAACACAAGAGGATGTTGCTTTGAGGATTCTAGCAGCATCTTTTAAGGGGAAGGAACTTCAATGGTTCAGGGGTTTAGCAGTTAACTCCATTAGAACATGGGATGAGTTGGGTGAAGTGTTGTGCAAGAAGTTTGAAGATAAGTATGACTTGTCATTAATGGAGCAACTTATCCATATCAAGAGAGCTCCCCATGAATGGATGACGGACTTCAACTTTCATTTCCAAAGAACATGAGATAAAATTCCAGAGCCTTAAATTCCATAGGCCTCTAGCTGAGTATGCATTTCTTTACTTTTTAAGAGCCTTAAATAGTGAAATTATTGTTATGATATAGTCAATGGGTGGAACCACATTGCCATTATCTTATGAGATAGTTGTAATAGCTAAAAATAACCTCATATAGGTTGGAAGAATTGCTCCTAGGGCCCCTTATGCCCATATTTCCTAATATACAACCTCCTATGACCTTGCCAATACCTCAAATTGCCCCATTACTAGTTGTTGTCAGCCAAGAAATTGTTGTCCCAAGTCCATCTCAAGAATTACAAGAGATAAAGAACAGTCAACAAAATATTGAGAGCATACTTTAGACTTTTGGCAACAAACTTGTGAGCATCAAAAAGCAGCAATTCAAAGGTTTTAAGCCTTACAAGTGTCAAAACCAAGGTAAAAATTAGCCATATCATGCCAACAAGTAGCCATATCAAGGAAATTACCAAGGTGCAAGGAAAAATATTAATCAGAGGCCTTTTCAACCATACAATCCAGTTCCAATCACTGTAGCTAGAGACCTTGTACCTATCTAGAATAACCTTGCAACAAAATATGAGTGGTGTTTTCCCTGCAACCAAGCCCATAACCAAGCTACATGTTCAAATTAGGTTATCAATCAAGCATTGATGGAACAAAATGTGTAAAGTGTGCAAAACATGTCTAATGGTGAATCTTCACATCAGTAAGATCTCCCTGCAAGTGACACAACTCTCTCAAATTGGCAAGGAGAGGAATTTTGTGGAGTAAATAGTGATAGTTCTCCAATAGCAACCAATATCCAACCCAAGAAGAGGGATTTTGAGATTGGACAAGAAACAAGTAAGAACAAGTTGTTGGCCCATCCAATCCTCAAGTAACACACATTTTACAAAGAAATTCACAAGGCATCGATAGTGAACAGCTTGGGAACCAACCCCAATCAACCGACTTGCAACCAGACCCTATTGTTGCAAGGACCCATCAAAAGGTAAACACTGTTGCACCCTTTAACATTATTGAATCCATGAAGAAAATTAATGTAAATATGACAATGTGGGATTCTTTATCCATCCCAGGTCAAAAGGATTTATTACAATCTGCCTTAACTGATTTAAGTGTTTCAAGTGATGTTCCAATAGGTCAAGTCAAGGTTTTCCTTACAAATACACCTCAAGACAACAGTAAACAGCCAGGTAAAGATGTCAAACCTCCCCCATTTTATGTTTCTTTGATAATAGGGGATAAATTGGTTCATAATTGCATGGTAGATTCAAGGGCAAGTAGCTCTGTCATGCCCAAACAGATTGTTGATAGGTTAGGATTGAAATATCAACCTCTTTAAAAGGGAGTAGTACAACTTGATGGGACAACCATTAACACTGTAGGTGTCATTAAGGATTTAAGCCTTTACATGCCTACCCCAATTTTTCAATCTCTCAAGATATCTCTGTCATTGATTTACCACCCCATTTTGCCTTATGTTTTTCAAGAGATTTCATTGCCAAAATAGGAGGGTACTTGTCATGAGATTGGTCCCACATGATATTTAGGACTAGATATGGGAAAAAAGTGATCATTAAATCTGAATCACTTGCCAAAGATCACATTGAGCCTTATATTCCAAGTGTTGTTAATGTCAACTATGTTGTTTTTTATGATAGTGAGCTTGTTGCTACTCAAGAATTGCAAGTTGAAAGTGTACCAGATATACTCTTAAATGAGTGGGCAGCAGAAAATATCATTGATAACCCAAATGACAACATTGAAGAGACTAGTTTGGGTGTGTATGTGCTACATAAACCTGGTGCAGTTATCCCAAACCTCAAAAAGAAGGTTGAACAATATTTAGAACAACAAGATGAAGTATGTAAAATGTTCTTTGATGGCTCTAGAAGCAAGAACAGAGTTGGTGGGGGTGCAATGCTTGTGTCCCCACAAGGTGACAAGTATTATTTTGATTTCATATTTTATTTCTCTTGTACTAATAATACTGCTTAGTATGAAGGCTTGATTTAGGGGTTGGAATGGGCAAGGAAAAGAAATATTGGTTGCTTATAGGTATATGGTGACAGTGAGCTGATTGTAAATCAGGTAAGGGGTCTACATGTTGCTAAAAATGATGTTTTGAAGTCCTAAAAACATAGAGTGTGGGACATGATAGAAGAATTTGATGCTTTTAATTTGGTTTCTATTCCTAGGGATTAGAATAAGCATGCAAATAGACTAGTTGCAATAGGTACTCAGTTTGATATACCAAACGAGATTAGGAAGGAAAAAGTGCAACATTATGTCAAGATAGTCATTAGACCTTCTATTCTTGATAATAACATTCACTGAAAAGTTTTTGAGAGTGATGGACAGGTTTTGAGTTTTATGCTACAAGAGGATGAATTTTTAGTGGTAAACCAAGACAAGATCAAGCAGCAATATGATGATCAGATCATCCAATTGAGGATTAATAAGCTGACCAAGGGTCTAGTCACCTTGGAATCCATATTTAACACCGATGATCAACTAAAAAAGAGTAAGATCAGCATGTAGGTCAAAGAAGAACATTATGAAGAGCTTGAGATTTTCAAAGGTAAGTTCCTAAATTGGTAAAATCTATTCACATGCAAATAGGAAAGCTTTAATTGCTCTTTGTCAAGAATTTCAAGATGTATTTGCATGGGAATATTTTGATTTAAAGGGTTTTGATCCCCAAATTTCCCAACATACCATAGAACTAGAGCCAAATGCAAAACCTGTTAGGCAAAAACAAAGGCCTTTGAACCCCAAACTTGAGCCTCTTATGATAAAAGAATTGACCAAGTTGGTTGTAGGAGGCATCATTTTCCCAATCAAACATACCTCATGGGTCTCTAACCTTGTTCTAGATAGAAAGAAAAATGGAGAGATTAGGCTCTATGTAAATTTTAGAGACCTCAATAGAGCCTGATTAAAGGATCATTATCCACTGCCCTCAATGGAGCAGATTCTGCAAGTAGTGGTTGGTTCAAAAAGATTCTCAATACTTGATGGTTATTCGGGCTATAACCAAGTCTTAGTTAAAGAAGAAGACCAGAATAAGACTTGGTTTACCATGAAATGGGGCACCATGACTTATAAAAGGATGTCATTTGGCCTATCCAATGTTGGTGCCACTTTTCAAAGGGAAATGGACATGGCATTTCAAGGTCTGATTTATAAACTTGTGCTCATTTACCTTGATGATATAACAATGTTTTCCAAGAAGGTAGATGAGCATCTTTCACATCTGAAGCAATTATTTGAGAGGTGTAGGGAGTTTGGTATATCCCTCAACCCCAAAAAATTCATCTTTGTTGTCCATGAAGGCAAGCTTCTAGGACATGTAGTGTCAAAAAAGGGGATCACCATTGATCCAGAAAGAGTAAGTGCCATTTTGAAACTACCTTTACCCAACCATAAAAAAGGGGTTGCAAAGTTTTCTTGGTAGAATTAATTTCATTAGAAGGTTTATTCCTGATATTGCTAATCTCTTGAAACTGCTAATTGCCATGTTGGAGAAAATTACAAGTTTCAGCTAGACTAGGGAGGCCAGGCATAGTTTCATAGTTTTAAAGGAGGCCTTATTAGCAACTCCTACTTTGGTAAACCTGAACTTTTCAAAATATTTCATTTTGTATTCCTTTGGTAACACATACATCATTTCTGCAATGCTGGTACAATAGAATGATGTTGGTTTAGAACAACCTATTTCATTTTTTATTCAACGTTTAGAGGATTACGAACAGAGGTATACTTTTCTGGAAAAACATGTACTTGTTGCTATCAGAAGTCTAAAAAAGTTTAAACCTCTAATTTCTAACAGAAAAATACATTTAATGGTTGCTCATCCTAGTGTGAAGGAGTTCTTGTTAAGCAAGAACCTAAATGAAAAGAGGGCTAGGTGGATTACAAAGGTCATGGAATATGACATTGACATTAAGGTAACAAAGCTTGTAAGGGGTAAAGGGCTATGTGAACAGATAGCTACAAGGTCTGGAAGTGAGGAAAAGGCAGAAACAGAGGCATTTCTGGTTGTTGTTGATGAACTTACAACTGATGTACTAACAACAAGTGTAGGTTGGGTGCAAGATATGACTCATTTCTTACAAACTGGTGAGTTTCCACCGGGTTTAGATAAGGCTAAAAAAAGATATTTCATATTGCAATCCATCCCTTATGTGTTGGTTGGTAATATTATTTTCAGAAAAGACCTTAATGGTGTGCTTTTACATTGTATTAATCATCATCAAATAGATAAAGTGCTTCATGAGTTCCACGATGGAACTATTGGGGGTCATTTTTCCCCAAGAACAACTGCATGGAAAATAATGAGAGTTGGCATATTATTGGCCAAGCTTGTTTAAGGATGCCCATGCATGGGAAAGAAAATGTGTAAACTGTGCCATTTTTGTAGGAAAAGAGAGGTTCTCAGCTTTACCATTGCAACCCATTCAAGTGGAACAACCCTTCATGAGATGGGGCATTGATTTTATAGGTGTCATTAACCCACCTTCGAGTGTAGGTCACAAGTGGGTACTTACTTCAATCAATTACTTTACAAGATGGACTGAAGCAGTGGCCTTGAAAGAAGCCAACAGAAGTGTTGTTTTAAATTTTTATGATGATTTGGTAACCAGATTTGGAGTACCTAAATCAGTCATTTCAGATAATGCTTTAGCATTTTTTGGATTAAGAGTAAGTGATTGGGCTGTCAAGAATGGTATTCACTTGAATACATCATCAAACTATTACCCTCAACGTAATGGTTTGATAGAATCAACTAACAAGAATATGATCAGAATCATCAAAAGTATTTTAGAGGATAACCAGATAACCTGGCACACCAAGTTGAAATATGCCTTGTGGGCAAATAGAATAACTCCAAAAAGATCCATTGGAAATTCCCCTTATATGCTTGTGTATGGTAAAGAAGCAAGGTTGCCTTTATCTGTTGAGCTTCCTACTCTTGATATTATGAATCAACTTGAAATGTTTAAGGGAGAAGATCCAATGCCTATCAAATAGAAACAACTCATGAGCTGGAAGAAACAAGGGATAAGGCCATGAAAATGTTCAATGGAGTTGCATCAACTCCAAACAAAGAGAGGTTTTGATAAAAGAGAAACACCCAAGGTGTTTAAAGAAGGAGATGTTTTACTTAAGTGGGATGAGTTAAAGAGTAGGCCAGGAAAGCACACTAAGTTTGATAGTATGTGGAGTGGCCCATTTGTCATTACTGAGTGCAAGGAGCACAATGCTTTTCAATTTTTAACAATGGATGGAGAAACTCTACCTATCCCAATCAATGGGATACATCTCAAAAAAAATTGAGGTATGATCTACCTTGTACAAGTTAGATTAGGTTTTTATTTCCTCTAAATATTGTTGCACACTAGTTTAAATGCAAGTTTCCAGTTTTCCCTAAGTGTTGTTTTGCACAGTTAGGTAGTTTTCTTTGAATGTTCTAGTGTGCTTTGAATAAATTTCCAATATATCATGTACTGATCTATTGAGTTACAACAACATACAAGGTTTTTTTTAATTTTTTAGATGACTTAGTACCCAATGGATAGGCTTCAAGAAACTGGTCAGGATGTTTAACAGAAAAACATATAGCAGATGTCGCCAAAAATGTTACCTATTTTTGCTACTAGCCCAAATAGGAGATGTTGTTTATGTTTTAAAAGTAAAAGAAGGTACATTTTTTAACTTACAATGTTACATTCACATGAATAGAAAATATTAGAAGACTACGATACCACATTGCCTCATGCAGATGCATATAGCACAACATAGGAAAAAGTACACAATCTTTCCAAAATGTAGCCTTTATTGATAATGATAAGTGTATAGTGTTCCTCACAAGCCAAGGGACTAACCATTTTAATGCATATAAAGAAAACACTATACATTTATAGATACAAAATAGAAATACACATAAAATAAAGGGGGGGCCGTCATTTCCTAAATGACGAATCTCGACTGCCTTGTCTTGCATCTTCTTCAGTCTCTCCCACTTGTCCTACTTCTAGTTGATGCTCTCCCTGCTTCTCCTAGGTTCCCTACATCTAGAAGAAGAGTGTTGTTAGAGCAATGAAAGGTCACCAATCAAAATATGTGCAAAACATCCATAAACATATAATTTGATCTCCATAAGCATTAAAATAGACAACATACCATAAGTGTCCAGGAAAACAAAAGAGTTATCAAACACACCTATCATATGCTTTGTTTGTCTAACATGTTTGCTCCTTGTGCAGATATAGGACAAATCTTTGTTACTGTTCTGATTCAGTTGATTATAGCATGTGGAGTAAAATGCGGCTCCCATGAGGGTTGAACCCAACATGCTGCCCTCTTGTGTTTTAGGAGGGATAGGAAATTGAGCAGCTTGATTAAATCAATGATAAACCTATTCTTGATGCATTAAATCAGTATGGAATCATACCAGTTGATCAAATTTCATTATCAGATTCAAAAGATGCAACAAAACAGTGTGAGTTATCAAAAAAGTTACACTTCATCTTTTCACAATGAATTAAACGATAGGCTACCATCATGCTGATCAAAGGGGTAGTCATCTCTTCTTGGAGATCTTACTCTACTGGATATGTATTTCAATCTTCTTAAGTGGATCCAAATTCCATTTTAATAATGATATGTGTAATTCCATAGAAAA
>VDFB02072274.1:1874087-1884477 GCA_007258455.2 Sequoia sempervirens | reverse complement strand
TGTGTGATGTCTATACTTAAATCGCCATCTTACACTTAGACAAAGTGATATTCCTTCTATGGGTCCATCTGACAACCTTCCTCTATATATTAAAATAAATTCAACTAATTATAAAGACAAAAGGGTATTGATGGGCAATGTATACAAATAAATATTTATATTTTAAAATAGATTCACCACCTTGTACATTTAAAAGAATCTTTGAATCCTCAAATGTTCACAATTAGAGATTATGATAATGTACAATGAGAGTCAATTGGAACAATACATCTACCACTTGAAGTGGGGAATAGCATACCGAAAACCTTATTATATGTCATTGATCTTGATCTTCCTTACAATCCTTATGGGCCATCCATGGATCCATGTAACACAAGCCATACCTTCTACCTTCCATCAATGCATAAAATTATCACACTTAGGAGAGGAAGCAATGATCCTTATTGACCCCTAACCCTTTCAATATTATAAAATGTTGGAAGGTCAATATCACAAAATCAATCATTACCAATTATTGATGGTATCTTGAATCCTAAACCTAAGCAATCCTCCTCATACATAGATCTAACTAATCTTACATCCATATATATATAATCAAATCCTAAATCCCACACCAAGATTGTTAAAAAAGTTTGTGGAGAATGTAGACACTGAAAAATGTCCCAAGCCTATGAACGACATTTTTCACATCGATTTCCCTTCTTCTGATCATAATTGAATAATTTTAATTATTTGATTATTTTCTAAAATAATATTCTTCTATAATTAAATAATTTTAATTATTTAATTAATTCATTCCTCCTTTTCTATTTTTCCTTTGATTAATTAAATAAATTAATATTTATTTAATTACATCACTAATGTTCCTTTCTCTATAATTAAATAATTTCTTATTTATTTAATTATTCATTTTCATTTTCCTTCTATAGTTAAATAATTATTTCAATGATTTAATTATTCATTTGTTTTTTCTTCCATAATTAAATAAATCCTATTTATTTAATTATTTCTCATTTTTTCCCTCCACTATTAAATAATTAATTTAATAATTTAATAATTTGTCATTTTCCCCCACTTTTAATTAAATAGTTGTTTTTAAGTTATTTTAATTACAAGTCATTTTTTCCCTCTTCTTCTATGATTAAATAATTACTTTAATTATTTAATTATTCACCTTCCCTCCTAAATTAAATAATTTTGTAATTATTTAATTTACTCCAACAACCTCTTTCTCTATACCATTCTCCTATTTTATCTCAATAAACTCCACCCTTGATAAGGGTTTTATTACCTATTAATCTCCACTGTCTATCCTTAACTAAACCCCATTTTTTCCCTAACCCTATTTCCTTGATTCTCAAAGCAATCTCATCCATCGATCTTCATCATTTAATCTTGGCCCTTCATTCAAATTTGGTTTTCTATAAAAGGGACCTATCTTTTTCATTTCAACCCCAACCACTATCTTTGATATTTTTTTGTCACTATCATTAGGCTTATTCTTGAATACTGCAAATCTGAGGGAAAGCAAGCATATAAAGCAAAGTGGAGAAGAGCAATGAAGGTAATTCAATTATGGCATAGGAATTATGGTACTATTACTTTATTGTTTATATTTCTATTGTCATTTGTACTTCATTGTTGGATTTGGGACTTTAGGGATTGAGTTTTAGGAAGTTGGTGGTTGATATTGTTGATTCATGCTTTGTACCTTGATTTTACCCTATCCTACATTGGTGAACCCGACGTGAACTAACCAGATTTGAAGAAGAAATTTTAAGTTTTCAAGTCCACAATGCAACTAAAAGGTGGAATAATGCATCTGCTTGATAGTACGTATTCGCTTGATAGAACGATGCAATAGATGTATGGAGTGACACAATCACTGTACAACATGACACATACAAGGTTTTCCACACCGCATCTGCTACACAAACCACCGTATTTTTCCATCTTAGGGAAAAATTATCGAATTTCTCTATTATTATTATTTTCTGTCATTATTTTGGTTTTTGGTTTTTATTCTGACATCTTGACAGATTGCTTAAATCATTTCTATCATTAGATTTTTTATCTTTTGTCATATTTTCTTGTTTTTGCAACATTTAGGTTGTGTGATGATTTGAATGACAGATCATTGTATTTGTGTGATAGTTTGTCGTATTCACCAAATAGTCTACCAAAGTCACCTTCTGGTCTAGTGCATTTGTCTGCATTAGTTCACTGCATCTATTAGACAGAACAACACAATTGTCTGTCATAAGGTAAAAAGGTATAAGCTTGGTTTTTTCATTTTTTGCCCTTTTTATTCATTAGGATAGAGGGTTTTGATGTTTTTAATATATGATTTTCAGCCTATAGAAATTGTTGTGATGCAGGAGCATCCAAGTTCACTGGCGATCAACATCACCAAAAAAAATTCAATTTGGTTTTGTTTTTGTTTTCCTTCTCTATGAGTATTTCATTTCAATTTGGTGGTCATTTGAAGCAAAATTGATTTATCAAATTAATTTCTTTTATTCAATTTTACTCTCGTCACATCTTAATGAATCAAGTGAATTATAAATGATGATGCTATGTCATTATTCACTATTGTGATATTCAATAAAAAATAATAAATACACAAGATGAGGAAAGGTGGGATGACTCATATTCCAAGATGAGGACTCAGAGGGACACCAATTCAGTCTGATAGGATGACCATTCAAATTCTATCCAACTTAAAATGAAAGGTAGCAATGTTAAAAAGGATTTGACCAGATTGAAGAGGGTACGCACCTGTGAAGGAGGGAAAAAGAAGAATATAGATTGCATAGGAAAAGAAGCAGAGAGCCAAATTGTAGGTGAAGGGGATGCACCAAAGGCTATGTTGAATGAAATGTAAGTATATCAAATGATTTTGTGCAATTTAAATGAAAACAACTTGAAACTACAAGGGTGTGCATCATGTAGATTGGTGATGGTGGCTATGTAATGGGAAGAGCCAACACCAAGTAGGAGGGATACAGCTGAAAGAGGTTGTGGTTTGGGATAAACAAGAAATCACTCCAAAATCAGTATTATCAGCGCTGCGTAAAAAACGCGATGGTACATGGCGCTGGCCTGGCGTGTAAACTGCGGGTGGTTATCGATCTTCCCTTTAAATCTGCAGAAATTTAATTTGCAAGCAGTGTCAATCTCGGCAAAGGTGGAGGCTTGTGCCATGGTGATGGAAATCTCTATAGCCTACCGTGATCGCAGACTAGGTGCAATGTAGCTTCGGCGTAAAGAGAGGGGAGGCTGCTACATTAGCAAAAGCAATGACATCAGAGTGCAGGCGAGCACAATATGTGGATTGCAGACTCTAATGGATGCCTGTGTCGCATATATGTGAAACTTATTAAATCCATTTAAAATACATCCGCGTGTGCGAGCAGTAATTTGTTATGAGGCTAAATGTATGTGAATTCATTAGAATGTATGGGGTTTGAGATTGCAACGTGGAGTGTATGAGTTCAAGTGAAGGACCAAGCTGAGGAAAGGATGTTACTCCAGAGCAATGAGAGGAGGTTGTTTGAAAAATTGTAATGTATGTTCTCAGGAATTTGAAATAAATGAATATATTAGTTTTGTTTTCAATTTGATTGCAAAGTTGTGTAGTTTTAATCAATTTTAAATTGACACATATCATTGTCAATTTTTAAGTTAATCGTTCATGAAATTTATTGTAATCTAGTATTTGGAGTTGTGTAAGAAGTTGAGTTTTTATTCTTCATCAAGTGGTATCAAAGTAGGCAGTTTTGAGTGTGTGGATAGAGCGCCAAGAGAGAGGTGGTTTGCACCAGGGCCTGTGTGTGACGAGGGAAGTGAGTAGACGTTTCAAGGGCACAAGAAGATCATCGAACATGAGGAAGCTTGTGATGAAACTTGTTGATAGTCGAAACGCAAGTGAAGTCCAAAAGTATTATTGTAGATGTAGAGAGTTCAAGCGGTTGAGGGCTGGAAGACACAGAGATGGAAGCATGAGTGAGAAGCTCAAAAGCATCATTGCAGGTGAGTGGATTTTTGAATGGTTGAGAGAGGAAAGTGCAAAGGAAATTGTAGTGTGATGGAATATTACAACAGAAGAAGTGAAATCTTTGTGAGATCGAGGTACAATTGCAGCATGGAGGTTCCAAGGGCAGAGTTGCAGAGAAATTTGAGAGAAATGAAATGATTGTCTTAAGGCGAAGACAAAAAGGCATAGTCATTAGACAGTGTGTATGAACCTGCGAGTTGTGAATTTTAATGTATAGCCAAGAGGCAACTAGAAGAGGAATGTGAGAGGTCACTTGTAGAGTGGAAAGGAAGTACTTGGCAGAGGAGGTCGGGCTAATTAGCAGAGGAGATCGTACTATCAACGATGAAGTTTGTTGGAGATTGTTCACAGTCTTGAAAGGTAGTTCTATCACCTAACTCCTTTGTGAGCCCATGCTCACAAATTTCTTACCCAACGTGTCTAATGAAGGAGCATCTGGGTTCACTGGTGATCAACATCACCAAAAAAAATAGTTTTGTTTTGTTTTTGTTTTCCTTCTTTGCGAGTAGTTCATTTCAGTTTGGTGGTCGTTTGAAGAAAAATTGATTTATCAAATTAATTTCCTTTGTTCAATTTTACTCTTGTCACATCTTAATGAATCAAGCGAATCATAAATGATGATGCTATGCCATTATTCACTATTGTGATATTCAATTAAAAATAAAAAATATACAAGACGAGGAAAGATGGGATGACTCATATTCCAAGCTAAGGACTCAGAGGGACACTGATTTAGTCTGATAGGAAGACCATTCAAATTATATCCAATTGAAAATGAAAGGAAGCAATGTTAAAAAGGATTCGGCCAGATTGAAGAGGGTGCACCCCTGTGTAGGAGGGAAAAAGAAGAATATGGATTACACAGGAAAAGAAGCACAAAGCAAAATTGCAGGTGAAGGGGACACACCAGAGGCTATGTTGAATGAAATGTAAGTATATTAAATGCTTTTATGCAAGTGAAATGAAAACAACTTCAAACTACAAAGGCATGCATCATGTAGATTGGTGATGGTGGCTGGCACGGGAAGAGCCGACAAGGGCGAGGGACACAACTGGAAAGAGGTCAGGTTTGGGATAAATAAAATCATTGAAGGAATGGAAGGATGGAAGGGTGGAAAATGGATGGAATGGAAGGAATGGAAGGGAAGGAATGGATCTGGAATGGAAGGAGGACATTAGGTGGAAGAGGCGCTAGAAATACATATGATCGCAGACCAATGAATGTGCCTGTGTCGCATTATTATGTGTTTCAAACGTTCCACTGAAAAAATAGATATCTTGTAGGTGTGTGCATACTAATTTTTTATGAGGCTAAATGTATGTGAATTCATTAGAATGTATGGGGTTTGAGATTGTAGCGTGGAGTGTGTGAGTTCAAGTGAAGGACCAAGTTGAGGAAAGGATGTTACTCCAGAGCAGTGAGAGAGGAGGTTGTTTGAAAAATTGTAATGTATGTTCTCAAGAATTTGAAATAAATGAATATATTAGTTTTATTTTCAATTTGATTGCAAATTTTTGCAGTTGTAATTGGTTTTAAATTGACACATATCATTGTCAATTTTTAAGTTAATCATTCATGAAATTTTTTGTAATCCACATTTAGATTTGTGTGATAGGTTGAGTTTTTCTTCTTCATCACATTGGGTGAAGACATTTTTATCTAGAATACTAATCCATGTTCTTGTAGGGTTTTATGTGTCTTTTATTTTTAAAGTAGGAACATTTAGATTTGGGCTTAAAAAGAACAAGTGTTTTCCATGTTTGGTGCACTTGCAGATTGTGTTAAATCCTAGATTGGTGTGTGTGTATCCTCTCCCCTTGCACTTCGTGTGATCTTGGGTGTAAGAGAAACACATATCAATCTCTTTTATTTTTAGGAGGCCTACCTTTGAAACAAATCCTAACAAAGTTCACTCAAGGGGGACAACCTCAAAGCACATTTTTTTTGGGTGAGCTATGTCAGAGGGGTTAAGATGAAAGCTAGTAACTCTGTCCTAGGACCTTACACCTTGTGTTCCAATATTGGTGTGGAACAACTGACCACATTCACGTTGAATAGAGGCTTAAGGGTCTAACATTTGAAGTATACCTCAGGTGTTCATCAACCTCTTAGAAAGCCATTGTTATTAGAAGCCTAAGACTTTTTTGGCCATCTTCTATTGTTGGTGCATCAAGATAGCATCATCATGAGAAGTTACTTACCATGTCCAGTTCTTGGTTGAGGTGGCAAGGTTCCTTTTTTGGAGTTACTCCTTTCAAGGTGAGAGGTTTCAAGGTGGTCCATGACCTTGGCATGCTCTAGCTTCACCCACTCCATATTCACAGATTACATCACTCCACCTGGGGTGAGGTAAGCCAAAAACCCTATTATTCCTTAGGTTGTGCTTGTCTTCATTGTTTTTGAACCAAGTCCAAGTGAGTTTTATGGAAGAAAACTTGCAAAATAATTTCTTACCTTGAAGTTAGATTAGTCAAAATCAGCCAAAATATGTTTTCCAATTGTTTGCCATGTTTTTTAGCACATTTCAAAATTTCCCAAAATGAAATAACACTTGAAATCATTCAACTTAGATCCAAATATAGTACACCTCATTTGATATATAGTACACCACATTTTATAGATAGAGCACCATATTTGATAGAATGAGCATTGCATTTACTAAGATTGTACACCGCAATTGTGAGATAGAACGACACAACTACTAGTTCTTAGAATTTTGGGGAAATTCCTGTGTAGTCTCATTCTTGGTCAACTCCTGATAGTAACCATATCTTTAGATCATAGACTTCCCCAGTCCAATCCATCCAATTCATTTCATTCACTTAACTTTCCTTGCATTCCTTAGTTAAGCCATATTTCCATCCTTGCATTGCTTAGTCAGTCCTAGGTCATTCTTAGTTGCATACACCTTTCAGATTTTAGACTAGGAAGCCTATCATATTGTTGATCAGGTCATTGTCACATATCTATATTTTCTTTGACCTTCTCCTTTTATCTTTCAATCATCATCATCCAAGTTGGACCTTAAAACTCATGTGTCTAGTTTAAGGTTCACTTTGTCAAATTATCATCATCCTTTTAGCTTTTATCCTCTTAAGGTCTTGACAAGTTTGATTTATTACCTTGACCTATCATAGCTTTCTTAGTATCCTTATCTTAAGTCCAAAGATTAATATATCTATCATCCCATTTTCCATCCTTTAGTCTTAGTCTCACATCATAGCTTTGGTCATAACTCCCATTTGCATCCTTGCATATCTTAGCATTCGTCAGACCATCATATCATCATATATGCACCATAGACTTTGGTCATAGTGACATTACCATATATTGATTATTTATTGGCACTTTGGATCCTAATATTGGTCATATGTGCATTAGCATTTGGAATTCTTATATCCCAAAAATCCTAAAAAACATAGCATAGTTTCACACCCATCTTGCATTGTCATACCTTAGATTGCATACTCCTCACCAAGTTGCAAGTTTTATCTGGTCCAAACTAGGTTACAAAGGAAGAGAAAAGAGATGGACTACACAAAGGATCCCTATTTTAATCCAACAAAAAACATGAAATTTGAGTCTTCTTCAAGTGAGCTACCTAAATCACAATCTTAGATTCCAAACCCCTTTAAGAATTACACCTTACAGGAAGTCCAAAGACACTTAATTGAAGATGGAATTGAAGAGGCTGCCCAAGACCATAGAGTAGCATGCATTGTAGATGAGATAGTAGCAGTAGATCCCTAATGATATCTATGAGTCTTCTACAAGTTGGAACCAAAATCCCTCCCAATTTTAACATCAACATGCTTTCATAATCACAAACAAATGGTGTTAAAAAATACCAAGGACATGTCACATCTCCTAATCATACTATTTCACAAGTACACACTACTTTTCCATTAGAGGGAATGACTCAAAACACTATGATAGTCAATATAACCTCCACACCAATATTTGGAGTACAAGGTACACAACCAATATCCCAACCACCTAGCATTACATCTGCCAATCCATTTGCCTCATCATCTCATACCATAGGGGCTTCATCTACCAATCCTTCTGTAACATCTTCATCCCAAATCATACCACCACTCACCAACACCATGGGTCAAAACATGTTCAACACCAATCCACCTAAGATATGAAAGGTTTACAAATTAGTGCTCCTAAAACACAACCTCCAATGACAAGTGTTGCACCAAACACCAATTTTAACTTGGGTTCAAACCAAAACACCAAAACATCTCAATAAGGTCTCAATTTAGGTGTTCCTCTACAAAAAACAACCAAGGGTCCTCTCAATGATAGGGTAATCAAAAACCTCATTGACAAGAAAGTTCAAACCCATTGCAATACCAATCCAATATCAATCCTCCATTCACACCACACACTCCACACATCAACCAAAATCCACTCTTTGCTCCTAATTCCAAAACCAAATTCCATCCTCATCACATTCATTTAGAAACAACCTCAATTCTTCCACTCCAAATATTGGATTTCAAAACATTACTTCAAACATGAGTCATCCATATCACAATGTGCTTTCTAATGCTGCAGACACATCATTGTCCTCCGTAGAAATCTTGGCACATCAAATGCATGCATTACAACAACAAATTTCCAATATGCAAGTATCAGTAGCAAATAAAACCTACTCCATGGAAGAGTTATGCCCATATCCTTTTGATTGAAGCATATATATATCTCCCTTTCCTCACAATTACACTATCCCAAATTTCAAAAAATATAGAGGGAAAGGAAGTCCAATAGAACACGTGAGAGAATTCCATGTTGCTTGCATAGATATTGCATTTGATCCCACCTACTTAATGAGATTGTTTCCAAGAAGTCTCATAGGACAAGAACTTGAGTGGTTTGCTAATTTACCCCTAGGAATACAAACATGGAGTGAATTAGCCAATAATTTTGTGACACATTTATCTTACAACATTGAACATGACATAACCATAGTGACATTGTTTCAAACCAAACAAGAAGAAGTGGAGACCTTTATATATTTCTTCAAGAGGAGGAGAATCATGGGTAGAAAATGTCCTTGTCAAATACCTAAAAAATAGTTGGTACACATGTTCATTGAAAACCTAATCACAAAATTAAAATACCAACTACAAATCCATTATTGTACCACATTTTCTGACCTTGTTGAGAAAGGTACTACCATTGAGAAAGCACTTATTGATAAAGGAGAAATCAAGATATTCAACAAGAACCAAAATTCCTAAAACACCTCTAATGACAAAAGAAAATACTGGTCTTAGAACAAGAATGTCACAAATGATGGGGTAGTAGATGTGAAGACAATAAACAAAGTTGACCCTACAATCACTCTTAAGGGACCCAATGTATCCCATAATCCACCACATGTTCCCAATCAAATGCAATTCAAAATAACCAAAGACTTGGACCTCCAAGAAATAATCAACCTAGATGTAATTACACTCCCTTAGGGGAACCCATTGAATATGTCTTGAAGATGAGATAGAACTAAAGGGAACACAATCTACTGAGAGGGGGAGTGAATCAGTAGATCTAAACAATTTCAAAAAATATTTAACTTTTTCTATAGTTATATGATTCTTCACAACAAACTCCACATAAGAAATTGAAGCATAAACAAACAAAACACAATAGCATATAAATCACACACACATGAACACCAGATGTATGTGGAAACCCAAGATGGGAAAAACCACTGTAGTTGATTGGATCTACTATCCAAATCCATCCTCACAATGTAAAAATGTAAAAATGAATTTTACAAACTGGAGTAGGCACCAACCTATTGAAGACAACAATCCCCTAATGAGCTAGTAGGCACCAACCTACTAGAGACACCAATCCCCTGATCAATCAATACAATAGGTAGAACACCAATCCTACAAGAATACAATGAGAATGCTTGTGGATCTTAAATATAACTCTAATATGTGTCAGAGTCAATGCTGCCACTCTTCCTTACTATGAATGATCTTTTGATATTGGCACTCTCTTTTCTTCATAGTTTTATACTTAAAATTTCCTCACTCAATCATAACCGATATAGCTAACACAACACACATATTTACAATGTATCTGAACATTTGAAATATACAGATGACATTACATTAACACTCTTCCATGTCAACCATGGATTCGCATAGAGCCAAGACAACATAAGGCTGGTGGACCTAAATTCAAATTACATGAAAGGTGTAACAAAATGGTCCAAACATAAAAAAATTTCCACCAAAAGAACTTGATGTTTTGCACCACCACAGGAACCTTAATCAGATCTTATCCTAACACCACACACAAGATTTGAA
>VDFB02072274.1:1695163-1873987 GCA_007258455.2 Sequoia sempervirens | reverse complement strand
CCCAATGGTAATGCTTCTTGGCAACAATTTTAGTAATAGGGTGGAACATCCAAGGTTTGAATATATGTGCCTCCTCCACTCCCATGACTCTACCCAGGAGAGTTATGATATCATTGTACTCTTGCTTGAAATCACTCTTGTGCAGCTGCTTGGGTAACTTTGAATAATGTGGTTTTGGGTTTAGGATCTAAGCACTGTTCATTATCTCTAGGGCTCTATTAGGCTCTTCCTCATAGAACTTGGTAAACTACCCAATATTTATCTCTTCAATCAACTTGTGATGGGATGCAATGTTGAAAACCTCTACAATAGATTCCTCTATCAGATTTTCCATCACTCTACCTTGAGGACCAACAATGATCCATGTCCTAGAATCATAGTGCCTTGCACATTCCAAAACTAACTTCAGAAATAGTTGTGTGGGTAATCTTTTGTGCAAGTTCAGTAGGTTCCTTCCCAAACATTCTTTGGTGGATGTCATCATAATCTATGTGGCCCATGTTGGTGTATGTGATCCTAGACCATGCAAAGGAAATTTTTGTCTCAAGCCAGATGCCCTTGAAATCATACTTCATTCTCTCTTGCCTCTTTCTAACTTCTTGTTCCAAAGCAGCCCTTTTCTTGGTTATATTATTAGGACTGTCTACTTCCTACATCTATTAACACAAAACCACAATTACCAACAAGAAAGCATTGTACTTTTACCCAAATAATCCCCCTAAAAATGATCATTTTACTCATCATTAAAGCCCAAGTTACTAATATAATTAAGCAAGATGATCATAAACATCAATTTTGAGCTCAACACAAGAAATTTAGAGAATCTAAGCTTGCTTGGATTTTCTGACCAGATTATGGTTTAGTCAATTTCACTCTGCTCGGAATTACCGAAGTTAGTTGAATGAACATAAACAACTCAAATTCATAAGATAAACTGAAACTCATGAGGTGTGGAACATTAAATAATCTAAGCATAAGCCTACTCAAGCATCAAATTCATCGTGGAATCCAAGTATGAGCATCGATCATAAATTTAGGAGGAAATCAGAAATTTCGGCATGCCTAGGATTACCCGAAGTTCAGAAAATCCGAGGTTGTGTGGAATTACCGAAACTACATTGAAATTACCATTTTTTCATGCAAGAATGAAGGATCTTCAGCTAATCCACGCTCCCTTAGATTATCTGAGTGGATTAAGGCCTGGGTAATCTGAGTTGGCTTGGATTCACTAAAGTTTTCCCGGGGCTCAAAAATTTCTAAGTTTCGAGCATTTCAAGTTAGATTCGTGGAATTTGATCAATTAGTCTTCTAGAAATTAGCCCTTCACACCATTTACACCACTGTTCTTGCAATTTGCATACAATACCTAGGACATTCCTTTCTGTTCATTCACATTTAACTCCTATGCTCGGGTTTTCCTCCTAGGGTTTGTTTAGAATGGGAAAAGTGAAGGGATTCAGTCCTCTTTTATGATTTTAATTTCTAATGCTCGACATGGATGAGTTCTCTTAACTTGTGTTTCCCAAAATCGTTCGTCAAGAAACCTTACTTGATTTAATGCCCTAGCAAACACACGATACAGTAATAAACCCTAACTTCACCATATTCCATTAATTGGTGCAAGATAAGGACCATTACGACCTCAAAATGGATCTAATTCATTCACTACTCATGAGTTCAAAGGAAAAATTTATAACAAGACCAAAAAAGAAGGCCCTACCTTCAATCACAAAACCCCAGAGAAGACACCAGATGAACTACAAAAAAGTGATAAAATTTGATGATCATCCTGATTCAAACAAGCAATCCTCTTGACAATGCCAGGATTCGACGTGCAACAAAGGATGTTGGATAACTCACAAACTTCTCCAAATGCAAATGAGTATAATGAGGGCCACAATCGAATATAAAACTAAATTAGCGCAATTAATGACCCATATTAATGACTGAAAAGACATTTTACCCCTTTTTAGAAACATGACCTGTTGGCTTATTTTGGATAATCTGAGGTTCCTCAGATTATCTGAATGGATTAAGGGTTGGGTAATCTGAGCTTGCTTGGATTTTCTAAAAACTACTCATCACTTAGCCAATTTTGCCAGTTTTCACAAATCTAAATTTGAGGGTGACTTCTAAGGGTTGAATTATGATTTCAAATTCTAAGAGAGAATCTCTAGGAGCAAGTTCTTAAATTCTCATGGGTGAATCAAGACTTAGAATGAGGGACTTATTCCGTTAAGGGGATGAATTCAAGACCCTACCAAAAGAAAATGCAAGAGAAAAACAATAAAAGAGAGGGTCCCTACTTTAAGTGGAGCATGTGTCCAAAAACTACACAACATGTCCCTCACAAGCCGAGGGACTAACCATTTTAATGCATATAAAGAAAACACTATACATTTATAGATACAAAATAGAAATGCACATAAAATGAAGGGGGACTCGTCATTGTTTGAATGACAAATCTTGACTACCTTGTCCTACATCGTCTTCAGTCTCTCTCACTTGTCCTGCTTCCTATTGATGCTCTCCCTGCTGCTCCTAGGTTCCCTACATATAGAAGAAGAGTGCTATTAGAGAAATGAAAGGTCACCAATCAAAATATGTGCATAACATCCATAAACATATAATCTGATCTCCATAAGCATTAAAATAGATAGCATACCATAGGTCTCCAGGAAAACAAAAGAGTTATCATACACACCTATCATATGCTTTGTTTATCTAACATGTTTTCTCCTTGTGTGATATAGGAAAAATCTTTTTTACTGTTTTGATACAGCTAATTACAGCATGTGGAGTAAAATGTGGCTCCCATGAGGGTTGAGCCCAACATGTTGCCCTCTTGTGTTTTAGGAGGGATAGGAAATTGAGCAATTTGATCAAATCAATGATAAACCTATTCTTGATGCATTAAATTAATATGGAATCATACCAGTTGATCAAATTTCATTATCAAATTCAAAAGATTCAATAAAATGGTGTGAATTATCAAGAAAGTTACACTTCATCTTTTCACAATGAATTAAACAATAAGCTACCATCATGCTGATCAAAGGGGCAGTCATCTCTTCTTGGAGATCTTACTCTACTAGATATGTCTTTCAATCTTCTTAAGTGGATCAAAAGTCCATTTTAATAATGATATGAGTTCTATTTCATTTGCAAGGAGGCAGTAAGGAAGGGAACAAGAACAAGGACAACAATCATTCAAAGATGAAACAATTTGTCTCTTCCCAAGAAATAGATGATTTTTGTGATAATATAAAAAAAAATGCATCAAGTTCAATTATGGATAATCACATAATACAGGAGCTATGAAGTCCTATTGGGAGCTATCATGAGTTACAGGGAGCAACATAAGTGTGACAATTGGATGCTATACTTTCATGTTTTAAGTAAATTCAATATTCTTGATCTCAAAATGAGTTCAATTGACAACTCTTCATTAGAGGATTCAATATGCAAAATGAACAAGCATAGTATGCAAAGTTTAACATCATGGATATGAGAAGTGTGATTGTCATAGTAGTAGCTCAAAGATGCTATGAAATGAGAGAGTTGAACTGTTGAAAGAAAGATTGAATCATTTCTACAGTGGTAAAATAGGCTCTAAGATGCCTAATGTTTGAGATTGCACAATCAAGCAACATTGACAAATATGCTATGAAGAGATCGCAATGCACACTAATGATAAGGGGAAGTCACAACTATACACATGAAGGGATACTAAAAGATAAGGATGTATAGATGGTTGTGAGTGTTGTTGCACCTTAATTCAAGTTTGTAAAGTGATGACATGTGCATTATTGTGCAGTCATAGAAACTCATGTATGATAGTCAAAAGCATGGTAGTGATTAGATAAAAGAAGACAACCATTAAAAAATTGTCTTAGTGGAAACCTATGCAAGAATAAAACAAACAGTTTATGAAAACAAAAGGGGGACAGTCACTGTGAAGGAGACTTCAAAGAGGACAGTGATATCAAGGCTTGTAAATGTTGGTAAGGATAAGCATGCCAAAATCATAGGGGACTGTCTCACAACATGAAGAGTAGAGACCAGCTTCAGGAGTTGCAAAAGTAACATGAAATCAAAAAGGTTGATTACAAATATTAACTGTGAGGCTATGATGGATTGTAAAGTGCATGATTCCTTATTGACAATGACCTTTAAGAGTTGGCATACGCAGTCCTAAGTGAATAAAGAGGACAACATTGCAAAGAGGAGGTAAGCTTTCTCAAAGCTAAGTCATAATCAATCTTAAAAGGATATTCCACAATGAATGTATGTTGTGTACAGCAAGGAGGGAAAAACTTTTAAATTTTTTATTAAGATGAACATGATGTTGTTATGGGGAGAGGATATAACAAGTCTTCATGAACTCAAGGGACCATGCACTCACATATTTCTAGCTTATCACGTAGGATTAAGCTAATACAACAATTGGTTGCTCTACTAATGTCAATGAAAGATTGACATTCAAATGAAGCAACCATCTACATTAGCTACAACCATGATAATATCAATCCCAGAAAATGCAATCAACATTGAACAGAAGGTAATGGAAAGGTAACAATGATGAACAAAAGAGAAAGAGGACAGTCATAGAGATTTAATGGATAAGCATCTTTTTGTGACAATGGTTCATGTATATTATTGTCTCAAAATCTATTCCATGATATTGCATGATTGGTTTTCACATAGTTCAGTTTCCATGTTTTTGTCCCATGGGGAACTTCTTCCAACACTTAGTGGTGTTGAAACAAATGTTGTAGTACAAATCTCAGTAGTCATGATTGTCCTAGCATAGATCCTTAGGATCATAACATGAAGACATTAGCCAATACAGTGAGTGTGATAAACAAATGTGGGTGTGTAATGGGGATATGATAGCCAAGTCATTTCACACTGAGAAACAAGCAGAACATAGTGCACTCCAATGATTGCAGTAAGAAACAAAAAGGAAGCATTTCATTTTCTAATGGAGGAAAGGTAATTATATATCATTTTCTTCAAAAAGCTAAAATCTCAAGTTAAAGAAGCAAACCCAATAGATGGTTTGAAAACTTGCTTCACCAATACTAATAGTTGTGGATAGGAAGTCTTGGAACGAGCCCAAAACGGGGTTTTTTTCAGAAATAATAAAAAATGCATCAAAATCCTAGTTATTTCTTCATGGTCGCGACCTGAACAATCAATTTTCTTCATAAAGGCACAAACCCACTTGGGTTTTTTGTATTTAAGTTCAAATACAAAGAATGATAGATGGATTCAAGCTCCTCCGAACTATGAAACAACCCAAAAAATGGAGAACACTATCATCTTGTCTTTTAAGAGAATGCTTATCTAAAATGAAAAGTTGAATGCAAGAATGGCCATGCCCATGATAAAGGTATTTCTTCCATTATATATACAAAAAATTATATATTTTGAAGAGATACAAGTTCCACGAGGGTTTTCATTCTTTTCTTCCAGAAATGTCATGGAGAGATCGAGCATACAAAAAATCCATAGAAAACATAGAAGAAACTAAAAAAAATTCACCATTTTGTTGTATGGAGAGAGCTTGAGTTTGAGCAACAAAATTTACATGAATTAAAGAGAGAAGCAAGATGTGTTGGCTAGAGGCTCACCTAAACTCATTTGTTGTGTTTTGCACAAAAAATATATCAGAAATACCACTATTTTGTTTCAAAAAAATTAAATCATGGTGGCCAAAGGCAAGCAGATCTGTCACGAATGAAACAAGGGAAGAATGCATCAAAACAAAATTAGATAGGCTGCAGACAAGAATCCTTGAAACCCTTTGAAAATGGAGTTAAAATGCTACAAAATACTCAATAAACAACTTACCACCAGGTTGTAGAGGGATGTTAGCTCAAAGAATGGAGGAATCAACAGAAAATACAGAGGAGAATGTTGAAACCCTAGCTCTTTATAGCATTCGAATGTAAATCCTTTTTCCCAAAAAAATGATAGACAAAAAATGAAATGGCTTTCACTTGGTTCATATTATTTTGTGTTTAGGGTTTGGAACCAAGTACAAGCTGACTACAAAGGTATTTTTTACCTTTGTTTTATTTTTTTGTGACACAAGTTAATGTGTCCCATGGGCTAAGACTTGAAAGTATTATACCTTATGTTCTTTTTCCTTTTGTTTGCTATCTTTGAAGTTCTTATTCCTTATATACATTCTACCTTGTATAGGCTTTTGTTTCGAGCTTGAGGAAATTTGCATTATCTCTCATTGAGGCCGAACCTTGTTTCCTAGTTGCATTAGTTTTAAGTGGTATGACATTTTAATTAAGTGATGATTAAGTATAACTCACTTAATTGTGAATATTATTTCAAATGCGAAATAATCATGAGTAATGCCTTAGGGGGGATTGAGTTTGTCTGATGCTCTTGCAAGAATTGAGGGGGGAATGAGGAAATTGTTATCACTTTTGCATTTATTCTGAATTGTAAAACATTATGTAAAGTGATGTGTCTATACATCACTTTATTTGATGTTATTCATAATGCAAAATTTTAATGTGTATATGTCAAGGAATGGTGGGGCCTCTTATTCTGCATTTTATTTTGAAATGTAAAATAATTTGATTAAGTGATGTTATTATAAGTCACTTAATCAAATTGTTATCTTAAGTGCAACATAAGGTCTTATGCTTTTGCAAACATAGAAGGAGCATTAGTCAAAGCTTTTGGAGACATAATGATGTCTGAGCAACATGGGAAAGGTGTGTGAGTTTTTTCTTTGACTGATTTTGGAGGGAATGGACCATTTGGATTTATTTTTGTCACACTTTTAGTATGCCTTGGGTCTTGGCTTGACTTTGATTCATTTGAAGGACATTTTGGAGTGATTTTAGAAGGTTCTTTTTTGGCCTTTCTATTGCATCCGACAAGGAGTTTCTAGACAAACATGTGTGAGGTAGTTGTTTGAATTTTTGCATAACTTAAAACTGAGTTTTGGAAGTTAGTTCTTTCTTTCCAGCAGTGTGATAGCTTATTTTCTAGAGTTATATTTTCAGCAAGAGCAGTATTGTAACTAAGGGATAGATTTGTATACTAGTGAGTGCCTTGGATCAATGATGTTGAATATTTTTCCTTCTCATTTCATGCTTTACTGTGTGCATCTAGTGGTCAATCAAATTACTTGTGAAATTTGGATTTTCCTTGTAATTTTGTCTCATGTTAAGCACCTATTTTGTAGAAAAGTGTGTTGTTGCAGGTTATATGTTGTGTTATCAATGCAAAATTCTTTTAGTTGTGAAATTTATTTCCTTCTAGGAGTTTAGCTTTAAAACCTCCTTATAAAATACTTATGCAAGAATGCATACAGAATGAGTTGTGTAAGCCAGGATTTGTCATTGTTTGAATTGTGTGTGTTTGCAAGTCTTAGTTACATTGGTGAATCACCTTTTAAAAGTTTTTAGTCAATTTCAGTTTATATAACCTTCTTACTCTTTCCTTAGGAAATCAGTTGTTTAGCAGTAGTTTAGGTGACACCAAAAGGGGAGCCAACCCATAATTCAGAGGTCTACTTTCACAATAGGATACCCACAACCTGAAAGTAGTCTCATGTTGCTCCAAATTTGTTGAGTTCTACAACTTGGCAAGGGTGCAAATTTGAAGAGTTAACAGTTTTGGAATGCTCGGTGGGACTATTCTAATCAGGACAAATTAAAAAATACATGTGTTTTGCTAGTTTTTATATGCATCCAACATTTTTCATACGTTTGAGAGGTTAAATCAATATATCTAGTGACTCTGAGTGTGGAAAGTAGCATAAAACTAGTGCTGCAAACAACTTATAAAAAAAATTAGACAAGAGGAGGATTTTTTTCCTTTTGATTACTTGTAGCTATCACCACCTAGGAGAAGGGGCATACCAGCAAAGAGAGTTGTTGTTTCATCAAGAAAAATAGTTTCAACTCCACCTACAGTGAGAGTTTCAAGTCCTCTTGTGAGGCAGCAAACTTTGGTGCCACCAATGGAAATTCCAAGGAATCAAGTTTTTATTACTTTTAATGGAGGCAACCCACTACAAATAGCCCAACATGATGATATTCCCATGGCTTCCCTTAAGAGTGTTCCATATTTTTCAGGTGAGGATCAAACCACACCAGTTGAGCACATCAAAGATGTATCAAATCTGTGTTTAGTGCATCATATAACACAAGAGGATGTTGCTTTGAGGATTCTAGCAGCATCTTTTAAGGGGAAGGAACTTCAATGGTTCAGGGGTTTAGCAGTTAACTCCATTAGAACATGGGATGAGTTGGGTGAAGTGTTGTGCAAGAAGTTTGAAGATAAGTATGACTTGTCATTAATGGAGCAACTTATCCATATCAAGAGAGCTCCCCATGAATGGATGACGGACTTCAACTTTCATTTCCAAAGAACATGAGATAAAATTCCAGAGCCTTAAATTCCATAGGCCTCTAGCTGAGTATGCATTTCTTTACTTTTTAAGAGCCTTAAATAGTGAAATTATTGTTATGATATAGTCAATGGGTGGAACCACATTGCCATTATCTTATGAGATAGTTGTAATAGCTAAAAATAACCTCATATAGGTTGGAAGAATTGCTCCTAGGGCCCCTTATGCCCATATTTCCTAATATACAACCTCCTATGACCTTGCCAATACCTCAAATTGCCCCATTACTAGTTGTTGTCAGCCAAGAAATTGTTGTCCCAAGTCCATCTCAAGAATTACAAGAGATAAAGAACAGTCAACAAAATATTGAGAGCATACTTTAGACTTTTGGCAACAAACTTGTGAGCATCAAAAAGCAGCAATTCAAAGGTTTTAAGCCTTACAAGTGTCAAAACCAAGGTAAAAATTAGCCATATCATGCCAACAAGTAGCCATATCAAGGAAATTACCAAGGTGCAAGGAAAAATATTAATCAGAGGCCTTTTCAACCATACAATCCAGTTCCAATCACTGTAGCTAGAGACCTTGTACCTATCTAGAATAACCTTGCAACAAAATATGAGTGGTGTTTTCCCTGCAACCAAGCCCATAACCAAGCTACATGTTCAAATTAGGTTATCAATCAAGCATTGATGGAACAAAATGTGTAAAGTGTGCAAAACATGTCTAATGGTGAATCTTCACATCAGTAAGATCTCCCTGCAAGTGACACAACTCTCTCAAATTGGCAAGGAGAGGAATTTTGTGGAGTAAATAGTGATAGTTCTCCAATAGCAACCAATATCCAACCCAAGAAGAGGGATTTTGAGATTGGACAAGAAACAAGTAAGAACAAGTTGTTGGCCCATCCAATCCTCAAGTAACACACATTTTACAAAGAAATTCACAAGGCATCGATAGTGAACAGCTTGGGAACCAACCCCAATCAACCGACTTGCAACCAGACCCTATTGTTGCAAGGACCCATCAAAAGGTAAACACTGTTGCACCCTTTAACATTATTGAATCCATGAAGAAAATTAATGTAAATATGACAATGTGGGATTCTTTATCCATCCCAGGTCAAAAGGATTTATTACAATCTGCCTTAACTGATTTAAGTGTTTCAAGTGATGTTCCAATAGGTCAAGTCAAGGTTTTCCTTACAAATACACCTCAAGACAACAGTAAACAGCCAGGTAAAGATGTCAAACCTCCCCCATTTTATGTTTCTTTGATAATAGGGGATAAATTGGTTCATAATTGCATGGTAGATTCAAGGGCAAGTAGCTCTGTCATGCCCAAACAGATTGTTGATAGGTTAGGATTGAAATATCAACCTCTTTAAAAGGGAGTAGTACAACTTGATGGGACAACCATTAACACTGTAGGTGTCATTAAGGATTTAAGCCTTTACATGCCTACCCCAATTTTTCAATCTCTCAAGATATCTCTGTCATTGATTTACCACCCCATTTTGCCTTATGTTTTTCAAGAGATTTCATTGCCAAAATAGGAGGGTACTTGTCATGAGATTGGTCCCACATGATATTTAGGACTAGATATGGGAAAAAAGTGATCATTAAATCTGAATCACTTGCCAAAGATCACATTGAGCCTTATATTCCAAGTGTTGTTAATGTCAACTATGTTGTTTTTTATGATAGTGAGCTTGTTGCTACTCAAGAATTGCAAGTTGAAAGTGTACCAGATATACTCTTAAATGAGTGGGCAGCAGAAAATATCATTGATAACCCAAATGACAACATTGAAGAGACTAGTTTGGGTGTGTATGTGCTACATAAACCTGGTGCAGTTATCCCAAACCTCAAAAAGAAGGTTGAACAATATTTAGAACAACAAGATGAAGTATGTAAAATGTTCTTTGATGGCTCTAGAAGCAAGAACAGAGTTGGTGGGGGTGCAATGCTTGTGTCCCCACAAGGTGACAAGTATTATTTTGATTTCATATTTTATTTCTCTTGTACTAATAATACTGCTTAGTATGAAGGCTTGATTTAGGGGTTGGAATGGGCAAGGAAAAGAAATATTGGTTGCTTATAGGTATATGGTGACAGTGAGCTGATTGTAAATCAGGTAAGGGGTCTACATGTTGCTAAAAATGATGTTTTGAAGTCCTAAAAACATAGAGTGTGGGACATGATAGAAGAATTTGATGCTTTTAATTTGGTTTCTATTCCTAGGGATTAGAATAAGCATGCAAATAGACTAGTTGCAATAGGTACTCAGTTTGATATACCAAACGAGATTAGGAAGGAAAAAGTGCAACATTATGTCAAGATAGTCATTAGACCTTCTATTCTTGATAATAACATTCACTGAAAAGTTTTTGAGAGTGATGGACAGGTTTTGAGTTTTATGCTACAAGAGGATGAATTTTTAGTGGTAAACCAAGACAAGATCAAGCAGCAATATGATGATCAGATCATCCAATTGAGGATTAATAAGCTGACCAAGGGTCTAGTCACCTTGGAATCCATATTTAACACCGATGATCAACTAAAAAAGAGTAAGATCAGCATGTAGGTCAAAGAAGAACATTATGAAGAGCTTGAGATTTTCAAAGGTAAGTTCCTAAATTGGTAAAATCTATTCACATGCAAATAGGAAAGCTTTAATTGCTCTTTGTCAAGAACTTCAAGATGTATTTGCATGGGAATATTTTGATTTAAAGGGTTTTGATCCCCAAATTTCCCAACATACCATAGAACTAGAGCCAAATGCAAAACCTATTAGGCAGAAACAGAGGCCTTTAAACCCCAAACTTGAGCCTCATATGATAAAATAATTGGCCAAGTTGGTTGAAGGAGGCATCATTTTCCCAATCAAACATACCTCATGGGTCTCTAACCTTGTTCTAGTTAGAAAGAAAAATGGAGAGATTAGGCTCTGTGTAAATTCTAGAGACCTCAATAGAGCCTCATTAAAGGATCATTATCCACTGCCCTCAATGGAGCAGATTCTGCAAGTAGTGGTTGGTTCAAAAAGATTCTCAATACTTGATGGTTATTCGGGCTATAACCAAGTCTTAGTTAAAGAAGAAGACCAGTATAAGACTTCGTTTACCATGAAATGGGGCACCATGACTTATAAAAGGATGTCATTTTGCCTATCCAATGTTGGTACCACTTTTCAAAGGGAAATAGACAGGGCATTTCAACGTCTGATTTATAAACTTGTGCTCATTTACCTTGATGATATAACAATGTTTTCCAAGAAGGTAGATGAGCATCTTTCACATCTGAAGAAATTATTTGAGAGGTGTAGGGAGTTTGGTATATCCCTCAACCCCAAAAAATTCATCTTTGTTGTCCATGAAGGCAAGCTTCTAGGACATGTAGTGTCAAAATAGGGGATCACCATTGATCCAAAAAGAGTAAGTGCCATTTTGAAACTACCTTTATCCAACCATAAAAAAGGGGTTGCAAAGTTTTCTTGGTAGAATTAATTTCATTAGAAGGTTTATTCCTCATATTGCTAATCTCTTAAAACTGCTAATTGCCATGTTGGAGAAAATTACAAGTTTCAACTAGACTAGGGAGGCCAGGCACAGTTTCATAGTTTTAAAGGAGGCCTTATTAGCAACTTCTACTTTGGTAAATGTGAACTTTTCAAAATATTTCATTTTGTATTCCTTTGGTAACACATACATCATTTCTGCAATGCTGGTACAATAGAATGATGTTGGTTTAGAACAACCTATTTCATTTTTTAGTCAACGTTTAGAGGATTACGAACAGAGGTATACTTTTCTAGAAAAACATGTACTTGTTGCTATCAGAAGTTTGAAAAAGTTTAAACCTCTAAATTCTAACAGAAAAATACATTTAATGATTGCTCATCCTAGTGTGAAGGAGTTCTTGTTAAGTAGGAACCTAAATGAAAAGAGGGCTAGGTGGATTACAAAGGTCATGGAATATGACATTGACATTAAGGTAACAAAGCTTGTAAGGGGTAAAGGGCTATGTGAACAGATAGCTACAGGGTCTGGAAGTGAGGAAAAGGAAAAAACAAAGGCATTTCTGGTTGTTGTTGATGAACTTACGACTGATGCACTAGCAACAAGTGCAGGTTGGGTGCAAGATATGACTCATTTCTTACAAACTGGTGAGTTTCCACCAGGTTTAGATAAGGCTAAACAAAGATATTTCAGATTGCAATCCATCCCTTATGTGCTGGTTGGTAATATTATTTTCAGAAAAGACCTTAATGGTGTGCTTTTATGTTGTATTAATCATCATCAAATAGTTAAAGTGCTTCATGAGTTCCATGATGGAACTGTTGGGGGTCATTTTTCCCCAAGAACAACTACGTGGAAAATAATGAGAGTTGGCTATTATTGGCCAAGCTTGTTTAAGGATGCCCATGCATGGGAAAGAAAATGTGTAAACTGTGCCATTTTTGCAGGAAAAGAGAGGTTCTCGGCTTTACCATTGCAGCCCATTCAAGTGGAACAACCCTTCATGAGATGGGGCATTGATTTTATAGGTGTCATTAACCCACCTTCGAGTGCAGGTCACAAGAGGGTATTTACTTCAATCGATTACTTTACAAGATGGACTGAAGCAATGGCCTTGAAAGAAGCCAACAGAAGTGTTGTTTTAAATTTTTATGATGATTTGGTAACTAGATTTGGAGTACCTGAATCAGTCATTTTAGATAATGCTTTAGCATTTTTTGGATTAAGAGTAAGTGATTGGGTTGTTAAGAATGGTGTTCACTTGAATACATCATCAAACTATTACCCTCAAGGTAATGGTTTGATAGAATCAACTAACAAGAATATGATCAGAATCATCAAAAGTATTTTAGAGGATAACCAGAGAACCTAGCACACCAAGTTGAAATTTGCCTTGTGGGCAGTTAGAATAACTCCAAAAAGATCCATTGTAAATTCCCCTTATATGCTTGTGTATGGTAAAGAGGAAAGGCTGCCTTTATCTGTTGAGCTTCCTACTCTTGATATTATGAATCAACCTTAAATGTTTGAGGGAGAAGATCCAATGCCTGTCAAATAGGAACAACTCATGGAGCTAGAAGAAACAAGGGATAAGGCCATGAAAATGTTCAATGGAGTTGCATCAACTCCAAACAAAGAGAGGTTTTGATAAAAGAGAAACACCCAAGGTGTTTAAAGAAGGAGATGTTTTACTTAAGTGGGATGAGTTAAAGAGTAGGCCAGGAAAGCACACTAAGTTTGATAGTATGTGGAGTGGCCCGTTTGTCATTACTGAGTGCAAGGAGCACAATGCTTTTCAATTTTTAACAATGGATGGAGAAACTCTGCCTATCCCAATCAATGGGATACATCTCAAAAAAAAAATTGAGGTATGATCTACCTTGTACAAGTTAGATTAGGTTTTTATTTCCTCTAAGTATTGTTGCACACTAGTTTAAATGCAAGTTTCCAGTTTTCCCTAAGTGTTGTTTTGCACAGTTAGGTAGTTTTCTTTGAATGTTCTAGTGTGCTTTGAATAAATTTCCAATATATCGTGTACTGATCTAGTGAGTTACAACAACATACAAGGTTGTTTTTAAGTTTTTAGATGACTCAGTACCCAATGGATAGGCTTCAGGAAACTGGTCAGGATGTTTAATAGAAAAATATATAGCAAATTTCACCAAAAATGTTACCTATTTTTGCTACTAGCCTAAATAGGTGATGTTGTTTATGTTTTAAAAGTAAAAGAAGGTACATTTTTTAACTTACAATGTTACATTCACATGAATAGAAAATATCAGAAGACTACGATACCACATTGCCTCATGCAGATGCATATAGCACAACATAGGAAAAAGTAGATAATCTTTCCAAAATGTAGCCTTTATTGATAATGATAAGTGTATAGTGTCCCTCACAAGCCGAGGGACTAACCATTTTAATGCATATAAAGAAAACACTATACATTTATAGATACAACATAGAAATGCACATAAAATAAGGGGGGTCGTCATTACCTAAATGAAGAATCTCGACTGCCTTGTCTTGCATCATCTTCTGTCTCTCCTGCTTGTCCTACTTCTAGTTGACGCTCTCCCTAATTCTCCTAGGTTCCCTACATCTAGAAGAAGAGTTTTGTTAGAGCAATGAAAGGTCACCAATCAAAATATGTGCAAAACATCCATAAACATATAATTTGATCTCCATAAGCATTAAAATAGACAACATACCATAGGTGTCCAAGAAAAAAAAAGAGTTATCAAACACACCTATCATATGCTTTGTTTGTCTAACTTGTTTTCTCCTTGTGCAGATATAGGACAAATCTTTGTTACTGTTCTAATTCAGCTTATTATAGCATGTGGAGTAAAATGTGGCTCCCACAAGGGTTGAACCCAACATGCTGCCCTCTTGTGTTTTAGGAGGGATAGGAAATTGAGCAGCTTGATTAAATCAATGATAAACCTATTCTTGATGCATTAAATCAATATGGAATCATACCAGTTGATCAAATTTTATTATTAGATTCAAAAGATGCAAAAAAACAGTGTGAGTTATCAAGAAAGTTACACTTCATCTTTTCACAATGAATTAAACAATAGGCTACCATCATGCTAATCAAAAGGGTAGTCATCTCTTCTTGGAGATCTTACTCTACTGGATATGTATTTCAATCTTCTTAAGTGGATCCAAATTCCATTTTAATAATGATATGAGTTGTATTTAATTTGCAAGGAGGCAGTAAGGAAGGGGAACAAGAACAAGGACAACAATCATTCAAAGATGAAACAATTTGTCTCTTCCCTAGAAATAGATTATTTCTGTGATAATATAAAAAAAAATGCATCAAGTTGAATTATGGATAATCACATAATACAAGAGCTATCGAGTCCTATCGGGAGCTATTATGAGTTACATGGAGTAGCATAAGTGTGACAATTGGATGCTAGACTTTCAGGTTTTAAGTAAACTCAATATTCATGATCACAAAATGAGTTCAACTAGTAGCTCTTCATTAGAGGATTCAATATTCAAAATTAACAAGCATAGTATGGCAAGTTTGACATCATGGATATGAGGAGTGTGATTCTCATATGAGTAGCTCAAAGATGCTATGAAATGAGAGAGATGAACTATTGAATGAAAGATTAAATCATTTCTACAGTGGTAAAACAAGCTCTAAGATGCCTAATGGGTATGTGCAGGATCATCATGAAAAAATAGGACCTTAAGTGGCAAAAAAATTAGAAAAATCAGAGTTAGGAAACTTGACATAAAAATTTGAATAAGTTATCTATATTATTTAAAAAATATGTAAGAATAGAATCTGTAGCAAATTGAATTTAGTTTCTAAACTACTAAGTTTTTTTAAATCTATTTGGTGAAAATTTGAAATGTCAATGCAGAGTACTTAAATTTCGTGGAAAAAATAAGTAGGTGTTTGTCCTCCCCTAACCACAATAAAATGATAATTATTTTTTATAATATTTTAGATATAAGTAGAGGACTCATGTACCAATGTGATGCAATTTTTTTGTAATTTTTTCCAAGTAAATAATTAATTATGATTTTTTTATTATTATTTTTTTTAAATGTAAAAATTGTATGTCTAACCACCTTAACTTGGTGAAAACTTCATGAAATTCATTTTTTTTAATCCTATAGTATGCGAAGTATAGAATGTGACACATTTTTCAAATTCAAAATATGTGATACCATTTGAAAGCTATAGATGTTTTTCAATCAGCCTATCATTCGGGAATTTAGTCGTAATTCAAATAGAAAATGAATAATAATTATTTATTAAATTCAAAGTAAAGCATAATTTATATTGGTGAAAATCTGAGAATATCCTTTAAAAACCATTTTTTGTTTCATCCGTTTTGGGTAAAAAAAGGTTGTCAGCCACATACCCTATACATACCCATCATATCACCACTTTTTGGATCATCTTTATCCTACACATACCCTAATGTTTGATCTTGCACAATCAAGAAACATTGAAAAAGATGCTATGAAGAGATCACAATGCATACTAATGATAAGGGGCAGTCACAACTATACACATGAAGGGATACTGAAAGCTAAGGATGTATAGATGGTTGTGAGTGTTGTTGCACCTTAATTCAAGTCTGTAAAGTGACGACATGTGCATTAGTGTGCAATCATAGAAACTCCTATATGATAGTAAACAACATGGTAGTGATTAGATAAAAGAAGACAACCATTAAAAAATTGTATTAGTGGTAGCCTATGCAAGAATAAAATAGACAGTTTATGAAAACAAAAGGTGGACAGTCACTTTGAAGGAGACTTCAAAGAGGATAGTGATGTCAAGAAAAGTAAATGGTGATAAGGATAAGCATGCCACAATCATAGGGGATTGTCTCACAACATGAAGAGCAAAGGCCAACTTCAGAAGTTGCAAAAGTAACATGAAATCAAAAAGGTTGATTACAAATAATAATAGTGAGGCTATGATGGATTATAAAGTGCATAATTCCTTATTGACAGTGACCTTTAAGAGTTGGCATAGGCAGTCCTAAGTGAATAAAGAGGATAGCATGGAAAAGAGGAGGTAAGCATTCTCAAAGCTAAGTCATAATCAATCTTAAAAGGATAGTCCACAATGAATGTATGTTGTGTACAACAAGGAGGGCATAACTTTTAAATTTTGTATTAAGATGAACAGGATGTTGTTAAGGGGAGAGGATACAACAAGTCTTCATGAACTCAAGGGACCATGCAGTCACATATTTCCAACTTATCAAGCAGGATTAAGCTAATACAAACATTGGTTGCTCTGCTATATCAATGAAATATTGAGATTACATTCAAATGAAGCAGCCACCTACATTAGCTACAGCGATGATAATATCAATCCCAGAAGAGGCAATCAACATTTCAATCAACATTGAACATAAGGTAATGGAAAGGTAACAATGATGAACAAAAGAGAAAGAGGACAGTCATAGAGATTGAATGGATAAGAATCTTTTTGTGACAACAGTTCATGTATATTATTGTCTCAAAATATATTCCATGACATTGCATGATTGGTATTCACATAGTTTAGTTTCCATGTTTTTGTCCCATGGGGAACTTCTTCCAATACTTAGTGGTGTTGAAACAAATGTTGTAGTACAGAGCTCAGTAGTCATGATTGTCCTAGCATGGATCCTCATGATCATAACATGAAGAAATTAGCCAGTGCAGTGAGTGTGATAAAAAAATGTGGGTCTGTAATTGGGATATGAAAACCAATCCATTTCACACTGAGAAACAAGCAAAACATAGTACAATCCAATGATTGCAGTAACACAAAGGAAGCATTTCATTTTCTAATGGAGGAAAGGCACTTATATATCATTTTCTTCAAAAATCTGAAATTTCAAGTTAAAGAAGAAAACCCAATAGAGGGTTTGAAAACTTACTTCACTAACATTAATAGTTGTGGACAGGAATTCTTGGAATGAGCCCAAAATGGGGTTATTTTCATAAATAACAAAAAATGCAACAAAATCCTAGTTATTTTTTCATGGTCACGGCCTGAAGAATCAATTTTCTTCACAAAGGCACAAACCCACTTGGGTTTTTTTGTATTAAAGTTCAAATACAGAGAATGATAAATGGATTCGAGCTCCTTCAGATTATGAAAAAACCTAGAAAATGGAGAACACTATCATCTTGTCTTTTAAGAGAATGCTTATGTAAAATGAAAAGTTGAAAGCAAGCATGGCTGCAACCATGATAAAGGTATTTCTTCCATTATATATATACAAGAAATGCTATATATTGAAGAGATACAAGTTCCATGAGGTTTTTCATTCTTTTATTATAGAAATATCATGGAGAGACCAAGCATACAAAAAATGCATAGAAAAAATAGAAGAAACTAAACATTTTTCACCATTTTGTGGTATGGAGAGAGCTCGAGTTTGAGCAAAAAAATTTATAGGAATTAAAGAGAGAAGCAAGGTATGTTGGCCAGAGGCTCACCTGAGCTCATTTGTTGTGTTTTGCACAAAAAATATATCAGAAATACCACTATTTTTCTTCAAAAAACCTCAATCATGGTGGCCAAAGGAAAGTACATCTTTCACAGATGAAACAAGAGAAGAATGCATCAAACCAAAATTAGACAAGCGGCAGACAAGAAGCCTCGAAACCCTTTGAAAATGGAGTGAAAATTTACATAATACTCAATAAACAACTTACCACTAGGTTGCAAAGGGATGTCAACTGAAAGAATGGAGGAATCAACTAAAAATACAGAGGAGAATGTTGAAACCCTAGCTCTTCCTGGCAACCAAATACTGATCCTTTTTCCCAAAAAAATGATAGACAACAAATGAAATGGATTTTTCTTAGTTCGCATTATTTTGTGTTTAGGGTTTGGAACCTAGTACAAGCTGGCTACAAAGGTATTTTTTACCTTTTTAAAAAAAAAATTGCAATACAAGTTAATGTGTCCCATGGGATAAGACTTGAAAGTCTTATACCTTATGTTCTTTTTCCTTGTGTTTTCTATCTTTGAAGGCCTTATGCCTTATGTACATTCTTCCTTGTCTAGGATTTTGTTTAGAGCTTGAGGAAATTTGCATTATCTCTCATTGAGGCCGAACCTTACTTTCATGTTGCATTAGTTTTAAGTGGTATGATATTTTAATTAAGTGATGATTAAGTATAACTCACTTAATTGTGAATGTTATTTCAAATGTGAAATAATGATGAGTAATTCCTTAGGGGAGATTGAGTTGGTGTGATTCTCTTGCAAGCCTTGAGGGGTGATTGAGGAAATTGTTATCACTTTTGTATTTATTCTGAATTGTAAAAAATTATGTAAAGTGATGTGTCTATAAATCACTTTATTTGATGTTATTCATAATGCAAAATTTTAATGTGTATTTCAAGGAATGGTGGGGCCTCTTATTCTGCATTTTATTTTGAAATGTAAAATAATTTGATTAAATGATGTTATTATAATTCACTTAATCAAATTGTTGTCTTAAATGTAGCATAAGTTCTTATGCTTTTGAAAACACATAAGGAGCATGACTCAAATCTTTTGGAGACATAATGATGACTGAGCAACATGGTAAATGTGTGTGAGTTGTCTTTGACTGATTTTGGAGGGAATGGGCCATTTGGAGGTAGTTTTGTCACACTTTTAGTATGCCTTGGGTCTTGGCTTGACTTTGATTCATTTGGAGGACATTTTGGAGTGATTTTAGAAGGTTCTTTTTTTGCCTTTCTATTGCATCCAACCAGGAGTTTCTAGAAAGACATGTGTGAAGAAGTTGTTTGAATTTTTGCATAAGTAACTTAAAACTGATTTTTGGAAGTTAGTTCTTTCTTTCTAGCAGTATGATATCTTATTTTTTGGAGTTATCTTTTTAGTAGGAGTATTATTGTAACTTAGGGATAGATTTGTATACCAGTGAGTACCTTGGATCAATGATATCGAATATTTTTCCTTCTCACTTCATGCTTTATTATGTGTATCTAGTGGTCGATCAAATTACTTGTGAAATTTAGCTTTTCCTTGTAATTTTGTCTCATGTTAAGCACCTATTTTTGAAAAAAGTGTGTTGTTGCAGGTTATAAGTTGTGTTATGAATGCAAAATGTTTTTAGTTGTAAAATTTATTTCCTTCTAGGAGTTTAGCTTTAAAACCTCCTTATAAAATACTTATGCAAGAATGCATACAGAATGAGTTGTGTAAGCCAGGATTTTTCATTATTTGAACTATGTGCAAGCTGTTTGCAAGTATTAGTTAGTTTGGTGAATCACCTTTTTAAAAAAATTAGTCAATTTTAGTTTATATAACCCTCTTACTCTTTCCTCAAGAAATCATTAGTTTAGCAGTAGTTTAGGTGACACCAAATGGGGAGCCAACCCATAATCTAGAGGTCTAATTTCACAATAGTTTACCCACAACCTAAAAGTAGTCCCATGTTGCTCCAAATTTGTTGAGTTCTACAACTTGGCAGGGGTGCAACTTTGAAGAGTTAACAATACCCATGAAAGTTCAAAAACATTTGAAAGATTATGTTGATATATTGATGGAGTTGCCTGATGGATTGTCACCCATGAGGAGCATAGGTCATTGCATGGATTTGATTCTTGGTGCAAGTTTTCCAAACAAAGCACCATATAGGATGTCACCAAAATAGAATGAAGAAATAAATAGGCAAGTGCAAGAGTTGCTTGATAAGGGGAATATTATAGAAAGCTTGAGTCTATGTGTAGTTCCAATAGTGTTCATACCAAAGATGGATGGGGATTGGTGAAGTGTATGGATTCGAGGGAAATAAATAAGATAACCATCAAATCCCAGTTTCCATTACCAAGAATGGATGATATGATGGACTGCTTGAGTAGAGTCAAATATTTCACAAAGATTGATTTGAAGAGTGGTTACCATCAAATAAGAATAAAAGATGGGGATGAATGGAATATTGTTTTCAAAACCAAAGATGTATTGTAGGAATGGTTGGTAATTCCATTTGTATTAACGAATGATCAAGTACTTTCATGAGATTGATGAACGAAGTTTTGAATCCATATCTTGGTACAAGTTTGTGATTGTGTATTTAGATAATATTTTGATATTTAGTAAAATAAAAGAAGAGAACTTGCAACATGTTAGAGCTATTTTACAAAGGTTGAAAGAAGAAAAATTAAAGGTGATATTTTTTTTGATGAATAGGCATTAATCTATATTAATTCAAAGATTGAAATACATATTCACAAAAAAAGTGGGTGGTAAAAAGGCACACCCTGAGAGTCATATGGGTAATGCCTAGAAAAGCCAAAAAAATTGACCAGTCACATGGGCCTAGCCCAGAAGTCCATGATTACAAACATAACATAAAAAAACCATTAATTGGCCAAAGTAGTTCCAGCAGAGCCAGGAGGGTCTTTGTCATCCAATTTCTTCCCCCCATACATCAGCGGGGTCTAGAGTGACATCAAGACGAGGACCCCAACCATCATCATCTTCTTTATCTTTATCATTAGCTTCCTCATGTTGAGGAAAGATTGTAAGTGCAAGTTGTGGAAATATTTTACTAGAGTTTAGCCAACTAGAGCTAGAGGAAGGAGTTTCATCAGAGGGCCACCTAGAACTGCCACCACCACTCCCCAAAGCACCACTAGAATTCCACCTCTGGCCAGCCCGAGGCGGAGGATAGGAGGTCTGCCAAGGAGGGAGAAATCCCCACCGAAGAGGAGGCTGAGAGCGGGGGCGTACAGAGCCACTCTACTACCGACCCTGAGAGGGGGACCGGCCATGGGAGGAGGTGGGCAAAGTGGGCACCCGAGCAACAATACATAGGGCATTTCCCCAGTGCTCCAAAAGCACTTGTAGGTGAGCAACTTCAAGTGCAACTTTATTCACCTACACCTAAATCTGTAAGAGCACATTAGAACAAATAATAGCTTTAGAATATAAATAAACATTTTTATCCATTTGAGTGTGCGAAAATATGCAACATTTATGTCTTTCTAGATATTGAAGAGGATTTCCACCCTAAAAGTGTGCCAAAGTTGGGTATACTTAGTAGGAAGTTTGGGTGAGTCTCCCAGCAAAACCATATGCTAGGAAAAGGGCTCTAGTCAAAAAGGCCAAAAAAAGTCATGAATCCAAGTCCAAAACTATTGGGCTCTAGGAAAAAACCAAAAGAGATGCTTAAAAGACTCAGCTTGCCCACAAAAAGGGCAATGAGGGTCCTAGACCCCCAGGTGAATAAGCCGAGAACCCACGGAAAAGCCTTGGAAAATAATAAACCAAGCAAAGTGGGAAAGTTTCGGCTCAACACTTGCAGACCAAGTGGCAACAAATCTTATTCCAGACATGAGTGGGATATTGAAGAAGCCACCTCTGGTTCAAACCATGAATCATAGGAAAATGATTTGAGAGCCACATATAATCAAGCCTAGGCTTGTAATTCTTGAAAGGGGTGTCTGGGTACCACTTCCAATCCTTCCACCAGGGCTTGGACCCACAAATACCCACCTTATGAAGCATTTATGCAAGAATAGCATTCACCACACCATCATAAGTTGCATGGTCCTAGTTTTGAAGCTTGTACAAGGCATGGAAGTCCTCCCATGACATAATACACATTTTGGGTCTATGAAATATCTTTTGCAAGGTTTGAATACCTTTCTTGTGGAATCTAAGCACCTTAAGCCAAGGTGATTTAGCTAGAGGCTGACCATTTCTAGCAAAAAGAGGAGACCACCAAACATTTTGTTGGTTGAGCGAAAGCCCATCATGGAAACCAGAACTAGCCCAGTGAAGTTAGGGTTTAACTGCCTCCCAAGCTCTCCAAATTCTTTTAGCAACAAAATTCCCCATAATTTGAACTGGTTCCTCCATGACCAGAAGGGTTTGAAAGCTAATCCCCTTTCGGGCGGGTCTATGAGTAGGAAAGCCTGATTGAATACAATGCCTGAGGAGAATTTTCTAGGCCTCATCTCCCATAAGGGCCTGGATTATCCACTTCACACACAAGGAAGTGCCTTTTTGTTGAGTGGAGAGTATCCCAAGACCTCCAGAGTCTCTAGGAAGGCAACAAAATTCCTAGGCGACACAATGAAACCCTATATGTGATTCAGCAGAAGCCCAAAGAAAGTCCCAGAGAAATTTTTTAAGCTTGCCATAGGTGGCTTTAGAAGGGGCACAACAACAAGAATAATAAATAGGATTGGCCACAAGAACTTTGGAGAACGCCTAAATTTTTCCTGCCAAAGAGAGGGGCTTAGTAATCCAATAAGCGAGCTTATGCTCAACTCTGGAAAGAACAGTTTGCCATAGCTTGGCCGGAGATGCTTGAAAGATGAAGGGAATGCCCAAAAATATAAAAATTTCTTCTAGCCCAATCCACTTCCAACCATACTACTGAAACCAGGGTGGAGTGGGAAAAATAGACTATCTGTAGCACAATTTTTTGTGCCATTGAATGGCAAAACCAAAAGCGAGGAAAAAAATATTGATACAATCTAGGGCTACTTTGATATTATCTTTATCCTCAAGAAGAGTGAGGAAGGGGTCATCAGAAAAATGACTATTAACCAACTGGGCCTGAGAGTTAGGCAGTGAAATTCCCTTGACACGCTGTTAAGAAACTGTGTTGGCCAAAAGGTAACCAAACCCTCCAATGGTAAGCACGTACAAAGACGGGGCAAGCAAGCATCCTTTCCAGATGGAACGAAAGATCCCAAAGGCATAGGATTGATGGCCATTAATGGTGATAGAAGTAGAAGCATCCGCAAAGAGCATGCGAACAACCTGAACGAAATTGGGACCAAACCCCAAAGCTTACAACATAGCAAGAATAAAAGGCCATTCAATGCGGTCATAGGCTTTAGCAAAATTAATTTTGAGAAAAATATCCTTCTTGTTTGATCATCTAGCCCACTTCATACCTTCCCACATGACAATAATATTATCCAAAATGAACCTAGATTTGATAAATCTTCTTTTCTCTGGGTACACAATCTGAGGTAAAAGAAGGCAGATTTTCAGAGCCAAAGCTTTGATGATGATTTTGTAGGAGACATTGAGAAGCATAATAGGCCTCTAGTTACAAATACCCTCGAGATCTCTAGACTTAGGTATGAATTTAATATTTCCTTTGTTTATTAAATTTTCCAGAGAATTAGCATGAAAATCCTCTAAGTAAACATGATACAGATCTTTTCCAACACAATCCCAAAGGGCCTTGTAAAATTCACAAGGAAATCCATCGATCCCCAAGGCTTTGTCATTAGCCATAGAATGAACAACTTCCTTGAGATCATCCAGTGTTAATAATTGATCACCAAAATTTATCTGGCTTGAGGAAATCCTATTTGGCACAACAGCAAGGAAATCCTGGAGGGCTTGCTATCGCACAGGCATGGATTCCTGTGCAGTGAAGACCTACTCATAATGGTGCCCAAAGGCCTGGAGAATGTCAGGAAGCTTAGAGAGCACCTGGATTCCATTTTTATTTTTTTTAATGCTTGGGGATGAGTGTCTAGCATGCAGGGCTAAAAAAACTCTTTAGAGGCATGGTCGCCAACTTTGAGCCAGTGCAGCCTAGCTTTGATTTGAGCCCCTCTGACAACATAATTATTTGCAACTTACTTTTTGTGTCTTAATTTTGCCACCCTAACTTGTAATGATGGGGAAAATGGGTTGGCCACCACAGCCTCAGTAGTTGAGCACAGGTTAGAGGTGGTAGCCTCATAAAACCACCAAAAAAAGATTGCCAGTTGGCACCCATAAATGAGTAGAAATTGAGCCTTTCAAGTGATAACATCATTCCACCATGTAATCCAGCCTATTTGATAAGCTGGCTTGCACTCCAGATTCTAGACTCTATGAATGTGGGCCAAATTAGGCTTATGGAAAAGAAAAAACGTGCTAAAAAAAATTGGGTTTTACATGTGCGAGGCTGTCGTGTCTCCCATTCAATACAAAAAGAAATGGGGAAGTGGTCTAACAAAATCACATCCACTAATGACTTAACCGATAGAGAAGAACTGTCAAAAGAGAAAAAATATTGAGCCGAGATCACGGCATGATCAAGGTGTTTAAATATTATGTCAAAATTGGCCCATAATTACACCAACTGTGCTAGAGAGAATGAGAATGCTGGTGACCAATATTGGGATCAAAAAGGCCCAATTTATTGCATATTTAAAACCATTCCTCCCATTTGCCTGCTACCCATCTGAATGGCAAGGTGTCATCTTTGTCATACACCATCTCAACCATATTGAAATCCCCACATAATAACCAAGTAGCAACTGGCAATAAATCAACAATCCAATGCCAAAGCAAAGAGCATTCCATAGAATCATTAGAAGCATAAACATTAATAATCCCAAAGGAATGATTATCAATGTTGAGAAGGATCCAAATGAGCCAATGAGTGGGATCAATCATGTGGTTAACCACACAAGCGTGTCACCATGGGGACAAAAGGGTGATAGCTCTACCACACCCAACATTATGCGTAGTGAAAAATATTTTACTGGCTAGCCAAATTGAATAGCAAGCTGAAGCAAGCAAAAATACAAAAAATTTAACCTCTTGGAGACAAAGCACTTCAATACCAGAATATTTTCTTAAATTATCCCTAACATATTACTTTATGGAGAGGTTTGTCAAACCTCAAACATTCCATGAGAGGAAATTCATGAATGAAACTCCTCCATATTGTTGGATTTTGGTTCCTCTTCATTCAGAGAAGAGAAACAATTCTACAAAAACTTTGGTAGAACTGACCCAATCTAAATAGAGGGAGAGGAAAATCTCTGCTTTTCTTGCACATATTCACCTTCTTCAAATGGTGGAGAAGGACTGCGAGATCACCTTTGAGCTCCCGATACAGGAGGAGAAATGTTCGGCGGAGCAATCATAATGACAGCAAATTGAGGCATTTCCTTTGTCCTAGGCTGCACCGAAACATTATCAGCTCCAACAGGAGCTTCCTTCCCCTTCACTAAAGGGTTTGAAACTACCTTCGATGGTTTAGAGGACTTAGAGGCCAACCTAGAACTAGTGTACTTATTTTTTTGGCTTGCAACTATGGTCCATTTTTCATCAAATTTAGCAGAAGAAGTATCTGCCTGATGAGGTTTTTCAATATCCCATCGATAACTAGTCGACAGGGCAATGACTCAAGCGTCGTTATTTGGAATTCAAATATTCTAGTGAGAATGACTCAGCGTCGCAGTTTGGAGTTTGACATCATCGCTAAATAGCATTGTTGGACTGATAGCGATGCAATTTCTATGTCAGTGGTGCACTTTCCTGTAGACACAAAAATTTTCAAAAAACAACAAAATTTTGAAGAAAAAACATGTTAATTTCTTCCAATCCGCCCTCCTTCTAGTGCCAAAAATGTGAATGGTGATCCTACACCTGCACAAACATGAAGAAAAAACACAACATTAGTCCTATATGCAAGTTAGAAACAACATTCGCCATGAAATTCTTTTGAGATATCAAGAACAAGAAATAAATGAAGAACATGAATAAAAACTATCTAATCTTGCTCAAAATAAACAAACTCTCAATCCCATGGGGGAATTGGTGTCATTTCAATGTGGAAAATGACCCTTTCCCAATCCCTTGCAAGCTTGATCATCAATGGGTGAAGATTGAGACTCCTTGATGAAAATTCGTCACAACCTAGCTATGAAATCATGAAAATGGATAAACATGAATGGAGATTGCTCAAAAAATTGAAGATAATAATGTTGCATGAAGTTGTGGATCTAAATTTAGAATAAGAGCCTTCTATTTACAAAAGAGAATGATGGAGAAAGAGGAAAAATGGATGAATGTGGGACAAAATACCAACCAATAGCATAAAGCCACTTTTCAACATGTGAGTGGACAAAGGTGGAGCACATTTTGGTCAGTGTGCAATTAAATGTAATTAGATGGAATTTCAAAATGGAGGAAGTGAGAAGTTGGAGGGAGAAGAAAATGAAGTCAATGCCACTTGGCTCAAGGCAAAGGACATGTAAGAGGCCTTAAATTCCTTGTTGGATGTACCAATCCTTTTGGGGGAGATTTTCAAATTGAAGGAATATTCCCACTTGGATGTCTTTTTGAATGTAAATGGAGATTTAATAAATCAAATAAAATGATTTTCATGAGAAAGTTGCAAAAGCTAGAGGATTTGATGGATTAAGATAAGGATTAATCAAGATTTGATTAATTTAAAAGGAGATTAGTTGATTTGACAAGTTGATTTAGATTTTAGGATTTAAATAAATCAAAATGGGAGGAATAATGGATTTAGACTTAATTAAATAAAGTTTGATTTATTTTATTAAAGAGGATGGTGTTAGAATTAATTAAATAAATGTTAATTTATTTAATTAAAGAAGATGATTTTAGAGATTAATTAAATAAACTGAATTATTTAATTAAAAGGGGGACTTTAGGATTAATTAAACAAAGTAATTTATTTAATTAATAGGAGATGATGACTTAATCATATAGAATTGGTTTATTTAATTAAGAGACGAAATGTGATGAATTTAATTAAATAAAGATTATTTAATAAAATGGTTAGCAAAGAGGTGATTTAGGCAGAACTGGTGTTAGTAAAATCAGGATCAAGTGTATAAGATCAATCGATATATTTTATGTGTCTACATTTTTCCCCTCTTTGAAGCAATGTACCTGTTGCGTTGGTTCAAAGAATAAACTTTTCGAGATCAAAATTGAAAAAAATTTGATTTTTTCAAATGCCTCATTGCTGTCCCAACGAACGAATTATGCCGGTATACTGCCCCCTTGAGAGATTGGATGAAAATTTGGATTTTTGGGTGATCTCATGAAAAGAGAGGACAAGATGCCTGACGGGTTCAAAAAGGTTCTAGGATGCCAAAAACATGCCAAAAACAATGCAAAATGACCCTCAGTTGGACGAAAACAAGATCAGGGCGCGAAACGCTAATTGGACAGCTAAACGGGGTCAAAAAACCCTAACCTTCATGCTTAAATAGCCATCAAGGGGTCACTTTCAATTCATTTACACACCTAGCCTTTAGAGATTTCTTGCTTTTGAGCTCTGACCTTTGTTGAAGATGGCGCAAAGAGTGCTTCCACGACACGTTTTGGGGTGAGTACGAGTGTACCTGCGACTACTAGGCACAGGACTACTAGTATGTGACCCTAACCCACCTTGTTTTTTCAATCTTGGTGCACATTAATTTGGTTCAAAAGGTCAAACAAGTCAAGCAGCGTTGTTTGGCCCCTTTGAAAGCTTAGAATTGGCGTTGTGTGGCCTTAAAGTGCACCGCTATTGAGTCTGGCGACACGTCGTTACAATTTAGCAATTAGGGTTTAAACTTCTAAGTGTGCCACATGTGAAAATAGCACCGCAGTGGTCTAATTAGGAATTTAGGGTTTGGGGTCAAACAAGAATGTGGTCAAACTACATTGCGGCGATGGAGTTTGGAAATTTGAGGACTCCAGCGATACAATTTGGAGCTTTCAAACAATGACGCATTTGTTGTTTTTGCTGGAAATATATGCCTCAATCCCACAGGCTGAAACCTCTAAGAGAGACAAGTAGGTGTGACATGCTTCTTGTCTGGCCGACTAGCAGTTGAAACCTTGTTGAACAAATCTAGTCATTGAGACCTTGTTTCCTGATGCGGAGGATCTGGGACTTTGAAATAAACACAAAGATTTCAAGGAACTTAATGATGCAATCTCAACCCTTCTTCAGGCACCCTGGTGGAGACAAACCTCAATAATGCACCAAATGATTTATTTGCCTTCCTTATGGACCCAAACCCTAGGAATACTCTTAAAAGACACAATTACACTTGTATTAAATGAAATCAAAGCCCCAAACCTCTGTCTTGAACAAAATCCACTTTTCCACCTTAACTAGGCCTTCTAGCCCAACTAGGCCTCTAGCGAAGGATTTTTTACTTTGCTCTCAAACTTTTCTAAATGACTCCCAAAATAAATGACTGATTAAGATGTATTTTGTGATGCTACACAACATACCCAAATCTTGTTGGCACTTTTTTTGGATCAGATTCTCCAAAATTTGTTGTTTCCTCAAAATCTAGGCCTAATTAGCCCTCTTTTTCAAAGAAACCCTACTCAAATCTTAACTCCAAACCATGAAACTTTCAACAGTCTCTTAAAATTTTCAAGCTTTTAGTCTTCTATGACACCCTTAATACGCTCAAACACAAAACCCTCCATAAATTGCCTTAAAACTAGGGCTTTTTAGTTACTCACCTTCCAAACACTTCCAGAACCCTCTCTTTGAATTTTCACCATTAGATCAACATAATAAATCAATACAAACTCAAAAACACACCCCTCATTAAGGCAAATCTCCTGCTGCTATACCTTAGCACCCATTTTCATGCACTTTTCCCTTTAACAACTCGGTGTACACCTTGATATTCCTCTTTCCTACACATTAGTTTGTCAAATATATATGATACATGTTAGGAATGATCCATTTCGCATGTCACAGCAGCATTTTACCTTGAAATGGATCAATCATCCATGAAAAACCTCAAAATTAGTGAAAAATCTGCACTTTCTTAAGGACAGTCAGCAATATAATACAAATAATTGATTATAAACATGTATGAGAACATGAAAGGGCTTAAATAAATGTAGATACAAGTCCCTAAACCATCCTACTAAACAAATCTTCAATAGAAATCAATAAATCATCAAATGAACACAAGAAAAATGCAAGAAATTGCTGTTTTTTTGCTTTTTCCTGTAGCAGTCCATACAAAATCCGTACCATCAATCCAACCAATGTAAAAATGACTTCTCAACCTTTTTAGACTCATTCCCCAACTTCTCAAACCATTTGGAATTGGTTTTATTACATTAAAGTTGCTAAAACATCAAAAACACACTTTCCCGCCAAAGTTGGATTTTGAAAATTTGAATTCTCCAACTTGAAATTTATCGAACCCCTATCAACTATAAAGCTTATAAACTATTACATGGAATTATTCAACCTTATTTTACATAATTAAAGCACTATATTCCTATCTAACCTCCTAGAACATGATTGTTACATTTACATTACAATTTGGTCCTAGGATCCTTATTAGGACCCTTAGGACTTTTGACCTCTTTAATGTGTTCACCCATTCCAAATGCCATTATAGGCTCCAAGATATCATAATTGATGCTTTGAAGTGATTGATAGGTCTTCAAGACCCCTGCATTCTCCTGTCTCTTGAAGAGTTCCTTGAAGAGCTTGGGTGCTCCTGCACCATTCTCCCCAAGAAAGAAAAAGTTCTTGCCCCAAGAAGTATCCAACTTGTTGCTGCCATAATACTCCTTGTTCCTGTATGTTTGTACCTTCTGATTACCAAGCATGAAATCTCCCAAAGTTACCTGCTTCCTTTTCTTCCAACTTGCATTCATGTCACTCAATATGTTAGTGTCAAAAATCTGTTTTGTTTGTCCTTTTTGCTACTTGAACTCAGTCTGATTTTGTGACCTGTTTCTGCCTCTATGCCACTAATTTCCTTGTGAAGAAACACCACCCCCATTACCCTCAACAATAGGGCATTCAATACTTCCAATCTTAATACTATCCAAGTCCCAAAGATTCTAATTTTTAGGACTGTATCCTTCACAACCCTGCTGCAACTTGTCTTTTCTCAACCTACCAATGTCTTCCCCTGTCTCACCCTGCTTATTTACCTGCAAATGTTTCTCAAAATAGATCATAAAACTTTCATTTGATTGCTCCAAAGGAAAAGGCACTAATTTGTATCTCACTACATCTTTATGCACCAAATATGTATTATGAAAACCATCATGCAATGTCTGCCTAGTATACTGCCATGGTCTCCCCAAGATGATATGACCACAAGTCATTGGAATGACATCACAAAGCAGCCCTGTCATGATAAGATCCAATTGAAAAATCCACAAAAGCTCTCTTACCAATCTCTACATGCTGCATTTGAGTTACCCAAGTGGCCTTGTAGGGAGTAGGGTGATCAAAAGTTTCAATCCCTAACTTGGTTACCATATCAACTGAAACTAAATTGCTATGTGACCCTGAATCTATGAGCAATCTACATATTTTACCATGACTGAGACAATTGGTCTTAAAGATAGTTACCTTTGGCTCTTGATGAAGTCTTTCTCCTTGCTTAATCATAAGAAACTCACCATCAGTCACAGGGTCTGCCATGAATGTTTTTTATTCCTCCTTCTTGTCTTCTTCTTGTACCAAGTTAGCTCTCCTATCTCTACCCCTATCAGCTTGTTCCCATTTAGGACACTTGAAGGAAGGATGCCTTGGTTCATTGCAATTGAAACACCTACTTGTGAATGGTCCTCTACCTTGTCCAAATTTGCCTCCTCCTCTAGGAGTGTATCCACCTCTTTGATCAGAAAATACCTCTTTACCTTTGTCATTGCTGCTCTTGTCATTGCTACCTTGTCCTTGTTCTCTATTACCTTTGCCCCTGTTTGAACTATCTCCTCTTCCACCATTGCTTGATCTTTCTTGCTTCCTCTTCACCTTTTCTTCTACTCTAATGGCCAACTGAAAAAATTCTCCTAATGTCCTTAGCATTTGTAAACCAATCTCATCTTGTAGATTATACCTCAAGCCATTGATATACCTAGCTACTTTCTCATCTTCTTCCTCATAACCTCCTCTGATACCAAGCTTGTGAAATTTCTCAGTATAGGACATCACATCCATGTCCTTTTGCCTTAAATTCTGCCTCATCCTCTTCACATGAATTGTGTAATCAGATGGTAGGAATTGTTCCTTGACCAAACTCTTCATCCTTGCCCATGTAGAAACTTTTTCCAATCCTCTAGCCATCCTATCATTCTGAAAACTAGTCCACCATGTCAATGTTGTACCTCTCAACTTGGTTTTGGTAAACTTAACCTTCCTCTCTTCACCCATCTCTTCGAACTCAAAATAGTTCTCTAAGGAATCAAGCCATCCTAACACCTCTTCACTATCCATCTTCCCTTGATAGATAGGAAAATCTATGTGACTTTCCCCCATGACCTTGTACTACTTTCAAGAACCTCACTAACCTCCTTTCCTCAGGGTCTTCTATCTTAACTACTGGTTGTTCTTGATTTACCCTCACATGCTCTTCATCTTCATCATTATCTTCTTGGTTTTCTTTCTCTTCTCTTCTATTTCTCTCAAGGTTGTTTATCCTTGCTTGCATAGTATCTCTCTCCCTTCTCCATTGCCTTTCTTCCCTTGCTCTGGCCTGCTCTCTTGCTGCTTCTTGTTCTCTTCTTTCTCTCCTTTCCCTTTCCAAGATTTCCCTTAACTCCTCCAACTCTCTTACCAATTGATTCTTAGGTGCCATTGTTGTTTCTTCAATCCCTAAAGGACCTACTCACTGCTCTGATACCACTCTGATGCAGAGGATCTAGGACTTCGAAACAAACACAAAGATTTCAAGGAACTTAATGATGCAATCTCAACCCTTCTTCAGGCACCCTGGTGGAGACAAACCTCAATAATGCACCAAATGACTTATTTTCCTTCCTTATGGACCCAAACCCTAGGAATACTCTTAAAAGACACAATTACACTTGTATTAAATGAAATCAAAGCCCCAAACCTCTATCTTGAACAAAATCCACTTTTGCACCTTAACTAGGCCTTCTAGCCCAACTAGGCCTCTAGCGAAGGATTTTTTACTTTGCTCTCAAACTTTTCTAAATGACTCCCAAAATAAATGACTGATTAAGATGTATTTTGTGATGCTACACAACATACCCAAATCTTGTTGGCACTTGTTTTGGATCAGATTCTCCAAAATTTGTTGTTTCCTCAAAATCTAGGCCTAATTAGCCCTCTTTTTCAAAACAACCCTACTCAAATCTTAACTCTAGACCATGAAACTTTCAAAAGTCTCTTAAAATTTCTCAAAACCAAAGATTTTCAAGCTTTTAGTCTTCTATGACACCCTTAATACACTCAAACACAAAACCCTCCATAAATTGCCTTAAAACTAGGGCTTTTTAGTTACTCACCTTCCAAACACTTCCAGAACCCTCTCTTTGAATTTTCACCATTAGATCAACATAATAAATCAATACAAACTCAAAAAAACACCCCTCATTAAGGCAGATCTCCTGCTGCTATACCTTAGAACCCATTTTCATGCACTTTTCCCTTTAACAACTCGGTGTACACCTTGATATTCCTCTTTCCTACACATTAGTTTGTCAAATATATATGATACATGTTAGGAATGATCCATTTCACAGGTCACAGCAGCATTTTACCTTGAAATGGATCAATCATCCATGAAAAACCTCAAAATTAGTGAAAAATCTGCACTTTCTTGAGGATAGTTAGCAATATAATACAAATAACTAATTATAAACATGTATTAGAACATGAAATGGCTTAAATACATGTAGATACAAGTCCCTAAACCATCCTACTAAACATATCTTCAATAGAAATCAATAAATCATCAAATGAACACAAGAAAAATGCAAGAAATTGCTGTTTTTTTGCTTTTTCCTATAGCAGTCAGTACAAAATCTGTACCAACAACCCAACCAATGTAAAAATGACTTCTCAACCTTTTTAGACTCATTCCCCAACTGCTCAAACCATTTGGAATTGGTTTTATTACATTAAAGTTGCTAAAACATCAAAAACACACTTTCCCACCAAAGTTGGATTTTGAAAATTTGAATTCTTCAACTTGAAATTTATCGAACCCCTATCAACTATAAAGCTTCTAAACTATTACATGGAATTATTCAACCTTATTTGACATAATTAAAGCACTATATTCCTATCTAACCTCCTAGAACATGATTTTTCCATTTACATTGCAATTTGGTCCTAGGATCCTTATTAGGACCCTTAGGACTTTTGACCTCTTTAATGTGTTCACCCATTCCAAAGGCCATTATAGGCTCCAAGATATCATAATTGATGCTTTGAGGTGATTGATAGGTCTTCAAGACCCCTACATTCTCTTGTCTCCTAAAGAGTTCCTTAAAGAGCTTGGGTGCTCCTGCACCATTTCTGTCTTGTCGAGTGGACCTATCGCAATGACTTGTGGCAATCGTTGTAACCCTATGCTGAGTGGAGATCTCTAGTCGATAAGCCATTTCTATCGTATATCAGGGAGACTTTGGGCGACAAGCGATGTTAGGGAGACCCTTGGCCAAAAGGCTTATCTCAGTATGAATTCTTATCGAGATTGTATTTCTCACCGATAGGGTGTTACACATGTGATCATCAGAGTAACGAAAGAGGTCGCTATGAAGTCTTAGCGACGAATGATGTCTCACTGAGAGCTTTATCTTGGAGGCATCAGGGTAACACTAAGGGTTTGCTAAGAAATCTTAGCAATGGAGAGAAGTCTTGTTGACTATTGTTTAGTGCTCAGTATGACTTAAGGCTTCAAAGTAACATCTTAGCCATAGCGATATGTCTTGGCGATAGATGAGCACTTCGGAGTAACTTTGAACCTCGGTATGATCTCCTGGAAAAAGTGATAAGTCTTGCTGACTATTGGATGTTTCAATATAACATAAAGAGCTCAGTATGATCTCTTAGCGAGGATGATAGTCTTTCTAATGGGAATTCTATTGTCTATGTGACTTTGGAGCTTCGGTATGATGTTTCACCGATAGCGATAAGTCTTGGCGATAGCAATACTGTAAGTGATGATCATCGGTATGAGGTCTTGGTGACAAGGCAAAGTCTAAGTGATAACTTTTTGAACTCAGTGAAACCTCTTGCCGATAGTGTTGACTCTTGGCGATATCGAATGTTGGCTTTGTTGGCATCGGGGAGACACAGTTAGTGTCTCACTGACATGCCAACATAGGTTGAACGCTTTGACCAAGTGAAGACCATCCTACATGGCTTGTGTTCAACCAATCTAGGAGTAGAATGGGAACCACTAGCAGTTGGACTGTTGCGGCCATTACTGAGAGGAAGCTTGACAAACAAGGGTGACATGGATATACTCAATGATTGCAGATTGTGATGGGTTCGATGGTTCGATAGATTGATGGTGTGGTTGTATGATCAGTGGATGAATTTGATTATGAGAACATTGTAATGTGAAGTTTTCGTATGAGGTTCATCATAGTGAATGCTGCTGTAAACTGACATCAAAAAGATAAGTCGGATCTCTGTATGTAATATTTATTATTGTAATACAAAGTGACTTCTCTTGGTGTGGTGGATTTTTCTCTCGTAAGGGTTTTCCCACATAAATCTGGTGTTCATATGTGTATGATTAATTATTTGTTTTTGTTATCTCTTTCAACTACATCTTAATTGGACTGTAATTGTAAATTTTAAAAGGTATCTCTACATTCTTCCCTAAGGTTTTGATGTTAGGAGAGTTGCTTCTGCATCTAGCTTTCCTTACAAGTGGTATCAGAGCCTAGCCAGTTGTGTTATCCTTGTGGGAACGTTGGGTTTTTTGTGTCAATTTCTGTTCAGTGGGAGTCTTGTAGAATTTTTTGAAATTCGAATTACATATTGAGATGGCTAGCACGTCAGGAAAGATTCAAATAGAGAAATTCAATGGCATCAATTTTGAGTTGTGGAAACTTAAGATGGAAGATCTATTGGTTGATCGTAATCTTTGGATTGTTGTGTCTGGAGCGAAGCCTACAGGTATGAAGCAAGAAGATTAGGACCTTGTAGATAGAAATTCTAAGGGGCTGATAAGGATTTGTTTGGCAGACTCTGTTCTTCTCAATGTGCATGAAGAGAAGACTGCTTCTTCCTTGTGGAAGAGACTGGCATCTATTTATCAGGGGAAGTCCTTGGTGAATAAATTATTCTTGAGGAAGAAGTTGTACACTTTGAGAATGTAGGAAGGAGGGTCTGTAGCTGATCATTTGAATGCATTCAACATGTTGATTGCATAGTTAACATCTATTGGTGTGAAGATTGATGAAGAGGATCGTTGTATGCTAATATTGTGTTCTTTGCCAGATTCATGGGATCACCTGGTGATGTCTATTGGGAGTACAACATCCAGTTTCAAGATGGAAGATGTTGTTGCTTCTTTTTTATCAGAAGAGATGAGCAGGAAATATTCTGAGATGGCGAAGGAGGCCCTTGCTATTAGAGGAAGGTCAAAAGAGAAAGGCAAGAAGAAGGACAAGAAATCTAAATTGAAATCAGAGGGGAGATCAAAGTCACCTGACAAGAATTCCAAGGTGAAGTGTTGGAACTATGGGAAACCTGGTCACGTCCGAAAGGATTGTAAAGAGGAGAAGAAGAAGAAGAAGTATTCTTCCGACAATGATTCTTCTCAGAGTGATGTAGATGCTTTCATTGCAGCCTTGGCTACATAGGCATTAGATGATGTCTGGCTGATTGACTCTGGAGCATCTTTCCACATGAAATCTCATAGAGACTGGTTCATGAAGTATGAAGAATACGATGGTGGAAAGGTGTACTCTACAAGTGATTCAACTTTGAAAATTTTTTGCCATGGAAGAGTCAGAATTCAATTCCCTGATGGAAGAGTGAAGGGAATTAATGATGTAATGCATATACCAGGTCTGGCTCGAAACTTACTTTATGTTAGTAAGCTGAATGATATTGGAGTGCAAGTCGCGTTCTTTGGAAATGGCTACAAGATGACTAGAGGCTCAATGGTGCTAGCAAGGGGTGCTCGTATTGGTACCTTGTACAAGCTGGATGCACATGTTGTTCAATGCAATAGTGTCTCTGTAAAGTCACAGAAAGCTACTCATGGAGGAAAAGAGTGAAATGTTCCTAATTGTGTAAACTCTATGGAATTTAAACTTCCAGCAGAAAAGACTATGCTCTGGCATCATAGGCTAGGCCACATTGGAGAGAAAGGTTTTAAAACCTTAAAGAATAAAAACTTGGTTGAGGGGCTTGAAGATTGTAACCTCGAATTTGAATTCTTTGAACATTGTATATATGGAAAACAACACCGTGTTTCATTTTATTCCAGTCCTCATAAATCTTCTGGTTTGCTAGATTATATTCATTCTGATGTATTTGGTCCAGTGAATGTTCCTTCTTTGTCTAAGTCAAGGTACTATGTATTATTCATTGATGATTATTCAAGAACATTTGTTTATTTTTTGAAAAGTAAATCAAAAGTGTTTAGTCGGTTTAAGGAATTTAAGAACCTTGTAGAAAATTAGATTGGAAGAAAAATAAAATGTTTAAGGACTAATAATGGCAATGAATTTTATTCTGATGATTTCGAGAGGTATTGTAAAGACCATGGGATTAAAAGACATAAGACTACACCTTATACTCCACAGCAAAATGGAGTTGTAGAAAGGTTCAATAGGACGGTAATGGAGAGAGCAAAAAGTATGCTTAGTAGATCTGGCTTGGAGGAGAAGTTCTGGGATGAGGCAGTTGCTACAACATGTTACCTAATAAATTGTTCTCCAAATTCTACTCTTGTTGACAAAACACCTTTGGAAGCATGGTTTGGTAAGAAGCCCTCTTTAAGACATTCTTGTTTTTGGCTATGAGGCATATGCTCATGTGTCGTATGAGAAAAGATCTAAGTTAGAGAACAAGGTTGTTAAATGTATTTTTATTGGCTATAGTGTTGGCATAAAAGCATACAAGCTTTGGAGTCCTGATACAGAGAAGGTTGTATACAGCAAAAGTGTAATCTTTCGTGAGCTGAAGCCTTCTACCTTGGATCTGCAGTCAGAGACAAATTCGGAAAACAATAAGGATGTAGTTTAAATCCCTCCAACACCAGATAAAGAGGAATTGAAAATTCAAAATGTACCTAAAACTGAGGAGAGCTCAAGCAAAACTGAAAGTTCTAAAGAAGAAGAAGAACCTCAACCTCAGCAAGTGAGGAGGTCAACTCGTGAAAGAAAGCAACCTGATAGTTATGGGTTCTCTTTGATAGATTCTACTTGTGCCTATGCTTTAATTTCTAGCACTGATGAGCCTAGGACTATGAAAGAGGCATTAAGAATGTTTGATTCAGACTCTTGGTTGGAAGCCATGAATGAAGAAATGGCATCATTAGAAAAGAATGGCACTTGGAGTTTGGTGCCCTTGCCTAAAGGAAAAAAAGTTGTTGGTTGCAAATGGGTATTTAAAAAGAAGATTGGTCTGGATGGCAGTGTGGAAAAATATAAGGCAAGGTTGGTTGCGAAAGGTTATTCCCAGGTAGAGGGAATTGATTATGGGGAAATTTTTTCTCCTGTAGCTAAGCTGACATCTATCAGATTTCTTTTGTCACTTGCAGCAGCATATGACTTAGAGGTCGAACAGATGGATGTGAAGACAACATTTCTTCATGGTGATCTTGAAGAAGAGATTTATATGTCCCAGCTTGAGCACTTTGTGGAAAAAGGTAAAGAAAGATTGGTTTGCAAGTTGAATAAATCTTTGTATGGGTTAAAGCAGTCTCCTAGAATGTGGTACCAAAAGTTTGATACTTTTGTATTGTCTTTGGGATTTGTAAGATCAAAATATGATCATTGTGTCTATTACAAAGCTGAAAGTGATAAAGTTCTTATTATTGCTCTCTATGTTGATATGTTGTTCATAGGCAATAATAAGTTGATGATTTCTGATCTTAAGTCTCAGTTGTCTGCTAAGTTCGAAATGAAAGATCTTGGTGCAGCAAGGTATATTCTAGGGATGGAGATAACCAGGGATAGGAATAGTAGAAAACTTTCACTCAGTTAGAGTAAGTATATCAAGACTGTTCTAGAGAGATTTTGCATGAATGGTTGCAAGCAGCTAGTTGTTCCAGTTTTGCATAGAACGAAGCTATCTGTTGAAGATTGTCCAAAATCTCCTACTGAGATGGAGGAAATGACCAGTGTACCTTATGCTAGTGTGGTTGGTAGTCTTATGTATGCAATGGTCTGTACAAGGCTAGGCATTGCTCAAGCAGTGGGAGTTCTTAGTCGGTTTATGGCTAATCCTAGAAGGACACATTGGGATGTTGTAAAGAGATTTTTCAGATATTTGAAGGGCACTTCAGAGTTTTCTTTGTGTTACCATGGGAACTTGGTTGAATCATAGAGGACTCTCAGTATTCGAGGCTATGTGGATTCTTATTGGGCAGGGGACATTGACAGCAGGAGGTCCACCAGTGGATATACTTTCATGTTGACTGGTGGTGCAGTGAGTTGGATGAGTAAATGGCAGGTTGTAGTCACTTTGTCCACTACAGAGGTTGAATACATGGCAGCTACACATGCTTGTAAAGAAGCAGTTTGGTTAAAACATTTGTGTTCTAACATTGGTTTTGATGCAGGGCAAATAACTATTTTTTGTGACAGTCAGAGTGCAATTTGTCTGGCAAAGAATCCTACTTTCCATGCCAAGACAAAACATATAGATGTACAGTACCACTTTGTACGAGATATGGTGGAGGATAGAAAGGTCAGTTTGGAAAAATTTGATACGCTGGAGAATGTTGCAAATGCATTGACGAAGCCAGTGAGCACAAACGAGTTTAGGTGGTGTGCCATTTCGATGGGCCTTAGTGCCCATGATTTTTAGTAGTTTCATTGTGCTCTGGAGGTTCTTGTGTGATCTTTTTCAAGTGGGAGATTTTTGGAAATATATGCCTCAATCCCATAGGCTAAAACCTCTAAGAGAGATAAGTCAGTGTGACATGCTTTGTGTCTGGCCAACTAGTACTTGAAACCTTGTTGAACAGCTCTGGTCACTGAGACCTTATTTTCGTCTTGCCGAGTGGACCTTTCACTGTGAATTGTGGAAATCATTGTAACCCTATGCCGAGTGGAGATCTCTGGCCGATAGGCCATTTCTATCATATATCAGGGAGATTCTGGGTGACAAGCAGTGTCGGGGAGACCCTTGGCCAAAAATCTTATCTTGGTATGAAGTCTTATTGAGATTGTATGTCTTGCTGACACATGTGGTCATCGGAGTAATGAAAGGGGTCGCTATGAAGTCTTAGCAATGAATGATGTCTCACCGATAGCTTTATCTTGGAGGCATCAGGGTAACACTAAGGGTTCACTAAGAACTCTTAGCAATGGAGAGAAATCTTGCTGACTGTTGTTTGGTGCTCGGTATGACTTAAGACTTTGGAGTAATGTCTCAGTGATAGCGATATGTCTTGGCGATAGATGAGCACTTCAGAGTAACTTTGAACCTCGGTATGATCTCCTAGCGAAAGCAATAATTCTTGTTGACTGTTGGATGTTTCAGTATAACATAAAGAGCTCGGTATGATCTCTCAACAAAGGACGATAGTCTTGCCGATGGGAATTCTATTGTCTATGTGACTTTGGAGCTTCGGTATGATGTTTCACCGATAGCGATACAAGTGATGATCATCGGTATGAGGTCTTGGCAACAAGGTGAAGTCTGAGTGATAACTTTTTGAACTCAGTGAAACCTCTTGTTGATAGTGTTGACTCTTGGCGATATCGAATGTTAGCTTTGTTGGCATCAGGGAGACACGGTTAGTGTCTCACCGACATGCCAACATAGGTTGAATGCTTTGACTGAGTGAAGACCATCCTATGTGGCTTGTGTTCGACCAATCTAGGAGCAGAATGGGAACCACTAGCAGTTGGGCTGTTGCGGCCATTACCGAGAGGAAGCTTGGCAGATAGGGGTGACATGGATATACTCAATGATTACAGATTGTGATGGGTTCAATGGTTTGATAGATTAATGGTGTGGTTGTATGATTAGTGGATGAATTCAATTCTGAGAACATTGTAATGTGAAAGTTCTGTATGAGGTTGATCATAGTGAATGCTGATGTAAACTGACATTAGAAAGATATGTCAGATCTCTGTATGTAATCTTTATTACTATAAGACAAAGTGACTTCTCTTGGTGTGGTGGGTTTTTCTCCCATAAGGGTTTTCCCACATAAATCTGGTGTTCATATGTGTATGATTAATTCTCTATTTGTGTTATCTCTTTCAAGTGCATCTTAATTGGACTATAATTGTAAATTTTAAAAGGTATCTCTACATTCTTCCCTGAGGTTTTGACGTTAGGAGAGTTTCTTCCACATCTAGCTTTCCTTACAGTTTTGGTCACAAAAACTTCAAACGGGATCTTGACTTTTTATGAAACCTGACACTGTGACTTTACTGGTCCAGGAGGACACAAAGATTTTACATTCGTGTGACCACAGGTCCTTGATTCTGAGTAGACTAATAGGACTACATGAATTTCTCTAGGAGCACCTTGGGGTGATAGGGCTATGGTACATCACCTATGCATCACCCATCAGGACACATCTAGGAATGATGACAACATTGGTGGAGAGATGGAACAGTGAGACATCATTATTTCACTTCCTCATAGGCAAGGCGACCATGAATCTAGAGGATGTCTGGCACATTCTTTGATTGCCAATCTATGGAGAGTGAGTCATTTATGATGTGGACATTGGGATAAATTCCTGATAAAAGGTGATGGGTTTGGACGAGATTATCTTTGTTGAGGGACAGATCAAGCTAGAGCAGTATAGGAGCTCAGTGTCACCATTCTAATTGATCGTGGTAGTGATTATCTCAGAATTTGTGGCACCATATCAGCATAGTCAATACTTCATTCCAAGATGGGGTCTTTCCTGAGAGCAGATGCTCCACTGAAGGGAGTGATTTGTATGGGGACCAGTGATGTTGGTCTAACTCTACCATGATTTGTGCGAGTTTTCTTATTGCAATAGTAGAGCTATCAGAGTCGGAGTGACACTTTTGCACATCTGGGCCTAGGAGCACATTGCAGTGCTTCACCCACCTGTTACACCAATTGACATGGAGCCAGATGACCCAATAGTCTAGCGGTATAGGGGTGGTTTGGCCTTTACCCATACAAGAGCATCTAGTATCCCTCATTTGAGGAGGGTCATTGATAAGATGGCAGTCTTCACGTGGAGACCTTGGCTTGGTATGCCCGCTTGGTATGATGATGTTTAGTAGCTATTCTTTGTGAGGAAAGATAGGCTTATGTAGGGCAGGGAGCACACCATGATTGAGTGTTACCTACCAAATCAGGTGGCTAGGTAGTTTAGAGAGACACAACATAGGCCTGATGACTAGTACATGGCCATATTTTCCTACACTATGAGGGAGACAACATGGGGTCGACTGATTCTAGCCGAGGATGCAGTGAACAGTTTCAAGCAGCTGGTGGCCAGGCCATGGCCATATGATCAGGGGTAGGAAGATGTTGGTACAACATAGGCATACCACAACTCCTATCAGGTTGATAGTTCTTGCAGTAGCTTTACCATAGTGGAGACCCAAAGGTCGATCAACAGAGTGAGGGTGGGGGAAAGGAGGCTAAGGAGATAGAGACAGGGATGGAGATGGGGGTAGGGGAGGAGGTGGGCCACCTCTCGATCAAAGAGGGCAGCGGGATCAGGTGTAGAGAGACCAGCAAAGAGATGGGGATTAGTGGAGAGATGCCCTGAGGGACCCACAACAACCCCAAAGAGACCAACAACAATAGCCACCACCACCTCAGCTAGACTAGCAAGATGCTCTTATTCAATAGTTATAGGCATAGGTTGCCACATTAACAACCAAGAGGGATTAGGCGAGATCCAAGTGGGATCAGGCCATCCAGCAGAGACAAACCACTGAGCTACAACTGGCATAGGAGACTAGGAGACACCAATAGCTTGAGAGCACACAGGGTAGGACAGTCCTAGCACGCATGTACCGAGATGCGGTCAAAGAGGCACAATATTATAGAGTTCATTATCATTAGGTAGTGCCTCAAGCAGCCTAGGTGCCAAACTTCTCACAATAGATAGGGAAGAGGTAGGACCCACCAGGTGAGGGGAGCAGCCATTAGGGCTAGCTTCATATTTTGATCAGAGACACCATTTTTTTTGTGATCCACGGGCTCTATTTTTGAGTGCCCCATGGGCATTTGTATATATTTATTGATACACACATTTGATGTTGATTCTTTGTACCATGAAAATTGCATTTTATTGATGATATATGATATGATATGGTTCGATCTGATATGATGTGCTCTATTTTATCTATGCATGATGGATGGATGTTTTACTTTCCTATATGCGATGTGATGGCATGCAATGTGATGATTCTATTTTATGTGATGTGATGCAATGATTATGCAAATGTTTATGGATGGATGCATTTCTTTTTTAGTATCTTTCTATGCACTTTTCATGATGATGATATATGGATGATATGGATGCAAACATTATGACATGCAAATGATTTAAAATGCTTAGACTAACAAATCTATATAGATGAAGATGTCATGTGCTATGATTATGAAATGTATGAGATGCTCGTTTTTCTTTTTAATACGTTTTCCAATATGTATGGATGACATGATGATGCACGTAATATGATGTGATGATTTTTTTATTATGATACCTATTTGATTATGAAAATGAATGATGCAATGGATGTTTTGATGATGCATATGATATGATTTAATAATGCCTATGTGATGATACTTTTATGTTGATTCAATGAATGCGAATTTATGGTTTATGAAATGCTTAGAATAGCCAATCTATATTATGTAATGATGAAATTCCATGCATGTGAGATGATCAATGTTTCCTATATGATATGATATGATATGCATTATGTTGATGGTTTTTGGATGTAGGATGGATGCATTAGCAATGATTTTGATTTAACTGTCATGGTACGGTGTTAATGCAAAAAGAAGACAGAAGAAACTAAGAGAATCCAACAAGCCAACTTATTAGAGGTGATAATGATGATGATGATGATGATTTTCTTACCAGGAATTCAGACTTTAAAAGGGATATTTACTTTATGTTTGATAACACACATAGGTATGACGCATCAATGTATAAAGAAGTAGGGTGGTGTTGCACCTAGTGTGATGGACTTTGACTCGACAATCAAATGGGAGTACTCCTATTCACACCCGGCATATGGAACCTTATCTAAAATCCAGTTCAGATATTCCAAGCATCTTAGACCAAAACCTAGAAAGGAAATCCTTCCTATGTGGTCAACAAGACACCTAAAACACCCTCTCTACACCCAAACAAAGCACACATGACCAAGGTTATATTACAAGAATATCCCACAAACACAATAGATAAAAAGATATTGATTGTTACCCCATTCCTTTCTCTCTAAATCCCTTTGTTTGGACATCATTGAGAGGTCATTGGAATGAGCACAATGAGATAAGCCAAAAGATAAAGATAAAGTAAACAAACAAGATAATGTTCTTCATACCGCTAGCCAAGACTAAACTACGGTGATGCCTGATGTTGATGTCCATTATAGGAAGGATGCATCCTAGGAAATGATTTTATCAGATGATTTTTGGATTGATTGGATGATAATTTGTTGATACCAAGAGTTGACCAACTTGTTTACTTACTAACCTAGACTTGAGATCTTGACGCTTGAGTTTTCACTTTCAATCTGCTGGACTTGTTTCCGACTGTTTCACCAAAGGTTGAGGGTGACAATGATTTATTGTGAGTGAATGTTTATTGGGGGTGAAAGCGAGATGGGGATGGATGGATTTTTTTAAAATATTTTGATGTTTTTGAGGTTTTATTTTGAAAATATTTTGATTTTTAAATTTTCTAATGTTTTTGGGATTTTCTGAGATTTTCACCAAGAGACTAACCTAAAGACCTATCCTAGGGGCCTTAGAGGCTAATAAAATATTATCCTTTCCTATGTTATACACATAGAGACCACGAAGTTCGACTGACACAAACTCGATTATTGATGAGATATGAACAAATGGATTGCTAGTTTATTATGGCAGACTCCTAAAGGACTGACCTAAGTGTCTCGAGGGATGATCAAAAATCAACCTTGCCTACGTTCAAAACTTAGAGACCCATAGTTTGATGAGACGAATCTATTTTTGAGTTTTTGACTGAATTTTTGACCTATTTTTGGATTTTGATATGTTTTGAATGTTTTTGGATTTTCTGATTTTTTGAATGTTTTTGGATTTTTTTATTTTCTGATGTTTTTGGATTTTTTGATTTTATGAATGTTTTTTGACTTTTTTGATTTTCTAATGTTTTTGTATTTTCTAATTTTAAGGAAGATTTCAAGAATATACATGAATCTGATCCAACGGGATCAAGCTATGATGCAAATGTAGATGGGTGGTGAAAGGAGATATGGAATGTGATGAATGATGGAGAACAAGCCATGGAGATCCTGGTGGATGGAATGTGCTTATTTACACAACGCGCCTATTTGCTAGGTTTTCACTAAGGTACTTGTCCAAAGCACCACCAAAGTGGTTTTCACTAGAGGAAGATTTTTTTCTTTATTATTTTCAATCCTTTTTCTATTCTTTTTTTTTGTTGTCACCAAGATGCCTATTTGCCAAGTTTTCATCAGGATGACCATTTTTTCAGGACATTTTCTCATTTTTTTGTATTTTTTGGCTTCATACCCTGAAGGATTAGGCATAAAACTTTTTGAGATGGGAGTTGTTCATGAGCTCCTGCAGAGGTTCCCCTTCTAGTGTTGATAACTGATATGCCCATAACTTGTAGCTTGTTGTGATGACAAAGGGTCCCAACCAATTGGGTTCAAAATTTCCCTTGCTATTCAGATTTAGAACATTCTTTTGATTCTCCTTTAGCACTAGCTCTCCTACTTGGAAAGTCTAACTCCTGATCTTCTTGTTGTAACTCCACTTGAGTCAGTTTTGGTAGACTTGCAAATCATTTAAGGAATCCATACACCACACATATAGTAATACTCATACAGTCGTGATACCCAATATTCTTCATTTGTGATGAGATTCTGCAATGATATCCTCAAGGATGGGAGCTTGATCTCAAAAGGGAGTATGGCTTCTAATTCATAGACTAGGGGAAATGGGGTGGCACCTGTTGGTATGCAGATACTTATTCGGTAGGCCCATAGGGCGAGATTCAACTGTAGATGTCAATCATGACCAGTGTCATTGACTATTTTCTTGAGGATTTTCAAGATGGTATTATTTGTAGCCTCAGCTTGGTCATTTCCTTTAGGATAGGACAGAGTGGAAAAAATTATGTTGTATTTTGAACTTTTGGCATAGGTCATGAACATCCTGATTCTTAAAAGGTGTCCCATTATTTGAGATAATGGCTTGAGGGACACCATAGCGGAAAATTAAGTAGTTCATGATGAACTTGGATATCTATTTTCCAGTGATATATGTCATGGAAATGGCTTCCACCCACTTGGTGAAGTACTCAGTGGCAGTGATGATGAACTTATGTCTATTGGATGAGTTGGGGGTAATTTTTCCTACAAGATCGAGCCCCCACTATGAAAAGGGCCAAGGTGTGAAAATTGGGTGGACCTCTTGAGCTGGTGCATGGATGAGATCCCCATGCTGCTGACATTGCAAACAAATTTTGACATAATCGTGTGCTTCTCTTTCCATTGTAGGCCAATAGTACCCTATCCTCAACAATTTCTTACCCAAGGTCATACCATTCGAGTGTAAACCACAAATACCATTGTGCACCTTGGTTAAGGTATTCAAAGCTTCCTCAGTGTTTAGGCAATGTAAAAGGGTTCCTTCAATGCTTCTACAGTATAGGCTATCTCCTAGGATGACAAAACAGGATGATTTTTTGACAAAGTCTCTTTTGAGGTTCGGAGTTATGTTGGTGGGGGGACTCCTATTATCAAGTAGGTGTATATATCATGGTACCAGGGATCATTGAGACCAATGATTTCACATATAAATTTAGACTCTGGTACCTCGAATGCTAGTATGAGAAGCTTCTCTATGAAGAATTATTGCTTTGGGATGTTGTGCGGGATCACTAGGAGTGATCCAATCGTAGCCATTGCATCTGTCGCTCTGTTATTTTCTCTTGGTAGCTGCTCAAATGTGATATCAATGAAGAACTCCTTGAGGCTTTCCACTAGTTTCTTGTAGGGAGTCAACTTGTCATCCTTTTTTTGATACTCATCATTCACCTGGTTGATTATGAGATGTGAGTCTCTGTAGACCCTAAGCACCATTATTTTCCATTGCACTACAATTTTTAGCCCTTTGACAAGAGCCTCATATTTTGTGATGTTATTTGTGAAAGGGAATGATAGCTTGTATGATTTTGGTATACAGTCCCCTTCTAGGGTGATGAAGAAGATCCCTACTCATGACCCGTGTTGTGTGTAGGATCCATCAAAGTACATTTTCCAGTGATCTAATACACTTAGGTTGAAGATTGATTCATTAGGAAATTCTGATACAAGTGGATTCTCTGCATATATTGGTGCCTCTACCAATTGATCCGCAATTTCTTCTCCTTTAATGGCCTTGCATTCCACATACTCAATGTCATGCTTTGTCAAGATCATAGCCCATTTTTTTGTCTACCTTGTAAGCATTGCTTTAGAAAGCAAATACTTGAGGAGGTCTATCTTTGTGATTAGCTTTATCTAATGGGCTAGCATGTAATGTCTAAATTTTTGTGCGATGAACACAACTGCTAAGAAAGATTTCTCAATGGGTGTGTAATTCAGTTCATTCCCAACCATAGTTTTTTTGATATAATAAATGGCTCTCTCTTTCCCATTTTCATTATGTTGTGCCAAGAGAGTGTCGAGGGTTGCTGCTATTGCTAATATGTATAAGATCAAGGGTTTTCCTAGAATTGGTGGCATGAGGCTTGGCGGCATGAATAAGTACTCCTTGATCTTGTTAAAGGCATGGTCACACTTCTCGTCCCACTTGTATGCTACCCCCTTGTGGAGTAGATGAGAGTAAGGGACAACTTTGTCTACTATTTGCGCTATGAATTGGCAAATGGAATAGAGTCTTCCTAGTAGGCCTCTTAGTTGCTTCAATGTTTTTTGGTGCCTCCATTTCAAGGATTTCCTTGACCTTAGCAAGATCTATTTTGATTCCTCTCATTGACACAATATACCCAAGGAGCTTTCCTGACTGTACTTTGAAGACACACTTCTTTCGATTGAGTCTGACTTTTTATTCCTCTAATCTATCAAATATGGAGCCCAATGTGGCTATGTGATCTCGTCTTTTCTTTGATTTGGCCAGTATATCATCCACATAATCTTCCATAGTTTTATGAATCATATCGTGAAATATTAGTGTCATGGTTCTCAGATACGTAGCTCCTACATTCTTCAACCCAAACGACATCATGCTCTAGCAATATTTCCCCCATGGGCAAGTGAAAGTTGTTTTATGTTGGTCTTCCTTAGCTATCATGATCTAGTTGTAGCCTGAGAATCCGTCCATCAGTGATAACATCTAATGTTCTGTCGTCATATCCACAATCATGTCAATGTTTGGAAGTGGAAAGTCATCCTTGGGACATGCTTTGTTAAGGTCTCTAAAATCCATGTAGATGTGGATGCCCCCAGTGGGCTTTGAAACAGGTACAAGATTGGAGACCCACTCTGGATAATCGATTGGCCATATGAATCCTGCATCTAGGAGCTTCTATAATTCCATTTTGACCAATAATGCTATCTGGGGATGCATTTTTCTTATCTTTTGTCTCAATGAATTTTCTTCAGGATAAACAACTAGTTGGTGAACCACAACCTCTGGATCAAGCCAGGCATGTCAAAATAGGTCTACACAAATTTTTTCTTTCTTTCTTTTAGAAATGTATCCAAGATTTCTTGCTCTTGTATTAGAAGCATCTCTACATAAAATGTTATGTGTGGCAGTTCCTCTATTCCTAGGTTGATTGGATTGCACTTCTTTGCTAAGACCATTGACTTCTCCTGATGAATTGCACTGAGAGTAAGATTGAATCCTTCATCCTTCGATGCCTCATAGAGGTTTTCACCATTGGATGTGTCCTTTATTTTTACTTTTTTCGAGTCAGAGAGTGCCACAGTGTGGTTTTCACTCAAAGAACTAGAGATTATTCTTAGATTTTTACTTTTGTGACTGAAGGATTCAATAATTTCCCCATAATAAGCATGTGTGTCCAATATGACGTCGAACCCAGCCTTGTGATCTCTATATGGTATCATATCTCATAATCCCATGAATTCTGAGATCACTTCATTGTTTTTGAATGTGTCCAAAATTGGTGGTCCTCATTGGTTGTAATCGATGAGTTGGGGATAGACTAAGTTTATTTCATGGGTTTGGCTGGTTGACTCAAAAGATAGGGTACTAATCATGAGAAGGGTGGAATCCTCGAATAGCATAGGCAAATAAGTTATGGGATCCTCATCATCACTACTACACACATCGGTTATGTAAAAGGTAAAGTTGTCTATGACTTGACCTTTTGGATACTGGTAACTGAAGGGAGGCTGCTAATAGTTTAGGGGGAGTTTTGACCTTTTTAATCAAGGCACCTTTTCCAAGTATGGTCTCCTTTGGAGGGGTACATTCGAGGCTGAGATTTTTCATGTGCTTCTTTGGAATGAGAGGTGCTAGAAGAACATTGTCATTCTACCCAAGTTTCTTGTTTCTATTGTAGCCCATACCAAGCATCATTTGTAATCCTTTGTTGTTCTCATCCATGAGAAGATTAGGTGTGAGACTTTCATCTTGGTATAGTAAGCTTGATATGTCTTTTTCATCTACTATCTCCTGACTTAGATCTCCCCAACCCCTAAATCTAGAAGGGTCTGCTTTGAAGGTTTGGTATGATGTTTCAACTGGTTGGGGTTTCCTATGAGAACTTGGAGATTGAGTTAACTCTCCTATTACGAAAAAACTTTTCTTCATTTGGTAATCCCCACACCCATTGTCTTGGATAATGACCTTGATTTCAGAGATATCAGGAATGGTGGATGTCTTTATCTTAGAAGTGGAGGCCAAGGTAGTTGGGTCTACATACGGATTTGTGGGGCTTTCATCATTCTTCAAGACTTGGGGAATTTTATAGTATTTTTCTTCCAGGTTCTTTCAGTAAGCAAAGGGTTCAGGATCACCATAGACCATGACCTCTTTATTTTGATATGGGAATTTGACACACTGATGGAAGGTTGATGCAACAACTTGCATCCCATGGATCCACAGATGCCCTAAGAGGATGTTATAAGGCAGATCAAGGTTGAGGACCTGGCATGTGGTTTCCATAATGGCTAGTCCTACTTGAATAGGGAGTTGAATAGTGCCCTGAGACACTCTTTCCTAATCATCGTATGATCTGATTGTGATACCCTTACCCTTTTCAATGGAATCCTCTGAGAATCCTAGATTCTTTATTAGTTTGAGGGAACAAATATTTAGACCTGCACCCCCATCCACCAAGACCTTTTTGACTTTTTTTTTATGAACCATGACTTCAAGATGGAGTGCATGATTATCAGATGGTTGGGCAAGAAAGTCCTGATCAAAGAATGTTAGGAGATTTGGGGTGGTGATGTGTCCAACCATAGCTTGGAACTGGTCAACATCAAGATTTGTGGAGATGGTGGATGAATCCAATGCTTCCTCTAGGATTCTTCTATGTGTGGGTGATATCTTCAGCAACTCCATGATGGAGATCTAAGTAGGGGTTCTTTTCAGCTAGTCTAGGACATTATAGCCATTAGGAATGAATATAGGATTTGAGGTGGATGCCCTAGGTGGCTGTGATGACCTAGCAATGGTAACTTTGTTGCTGTGTGTGGTGACTCCACAATCAGCTTTGGCTCCCTTGATGTTAACAACAATGACCATTTCATCTAGGGATGCAACAAAATGATTGTACACATGGTTCACATTCCAATACTTTTGTTTTCCATGGTTGTTCCCTTTGTTATGATCTGACATCAAATTCATGTATATTTTTAGGTTCTAGTTTCTAGCTGGTTGTTCAATGTTAATGACCTTGTCATCGATGAGGTCTTGGATCAGATTTTTCAATCTCATGCAGTTGGCGGTTGTGTGCCCCTTGATTTTATGAAAATCAAAAAGGTGGTTTTCATTGTACCATGTTGGTTTCACTTGGGGTTCTTGATAGTTCTCATAAGTGGTAATTTTAATGAGATTCTCGTATACCAATTTCTTCATGACCAATTCAATTGGTTCCCCCAGGGCTATGTATTTCTACTTGGGGGGGTATTTATTTCACGGAGGTGGTCCCCATTGATTATTCAGATTGTTGACTTGATTGTTGGGTGGTTGTTGTGATGCCATGTTAGCTTGGGTGTTGTTTTGATTGTTGTTTTGTGGTTACTGGTATGATTGTTCATTTTGTTTTGGAGCATTGATTATGACCTTGGCATCCACCACACCATCATTAGTGAAATTCCTATTTTTTGCCCATGTGTGAGGGTTTTCATTATAGTTGGTGGAAGGGTAGTTGTATTAATGTTTTGGATATGTGGGTGTCCCCCCTTGTGCAATAAGGGCTCATTCGATGTTGAATTCCTTGGGGATCAAATGGTCATGTGGTGATTCATTGCATTTTAAGATGGAATGACAATGTTTTCTCAAGATTGGAAATGATGGTGCAAATTTGTTGTTCCTCTGGCATGGTCCATTTGCTCCTGTTGGACTTGGATTGCCATCATTGTAAGAAGGAAGTGAATGATTCCCCCTTAGCTTGTTTGAGCACAAATAGTTCCTCTAGACTAACATCCATGCCAATGTTGAATGCATAGTTCTTTACGAATGCGTCTATGATTTCTTGGAACTTTTTCATGCTAGGAGGAAGGTGAGAGAACCAATCCATGGCAAGACCAGCCAAACTTTGAGGGAATAGTCGCATCAGATATGTATCATCATATGCAACCTCCATGCAATGTACCTGGAATTCCATAATGTGATATTTAGGGTTACCAAGCCCACAATATTTGTCAAATTTAGGGATTTCAAACCCCTTTGGGAATGGTACCATTGAAGGATCCTATTGAATGGATAGGGACACAAGTTGCTTGTTGTCTTTATTATTTTCCCTGATTGGAGATTGAGCACTTGCTACGAGAGCAATTTGATTTGTGTTGTCACATTGTATTGCAGATCAAGAGGTGGAGTGAATGTGTTTTGAAGTGGTTGAGGTGTTTGAGTGATGGGTGGAGTGTTGGGTATGTTGGTGGGAGTGTGTTGCAAGCTCTATTATGCGATCAAGGCTTGCTGATAGGCCTGTATTTGATGTTGTGCCAACAATGCTTGTTGTTGGTCTTGTTCTTGGTGTGCCAACAATGCTTGTTGTTGGTTTTGTTGTTGATGTGCCAACAATGCTTGTTGTTGGGCTAGTAATTGAGTTGCTTCCTACTGTGCTTGGTACTATTTCAGGGCTTGCTAATATGCTTGTTGTTGAGCTACTTGCAGTTGCACCTGATATTGAGCTTGTGCTTGCACTTGTTGAGCTTGATATTGAGCTTGAGCTTGAACCTGTGCTTGTTGGGTTGCTTATGCAGCCTGGGCAACCTGTGTAGCTTGTGCGGCTTGTGTAGCTTGAGTTTTTTGGGCTGCTTGAGCAGCTTGGGCAACTTGGGCGATTTCCTCCTGTTGCAAAAAATCTTGAGCTTGGGCAGCCTGCTACACTTGTTGTGCTTGTTGTGCGGTTTGAGCTACTTGAGCGGCCTACACTTTTTGAGTAGCTTGTTTTTTTTGTACTTGTTGAGATTAGAACTGATGAAGTGCCTTTTGATATGCTTGTTGAGCTGCTTGCAATGTGATGCTATATTGATTGGCCACCTTTGGTCTTGGTGGTAGTAGTGGTGGCAGATTTGGAATGGTGTTTGTTGTCGTGATGAGGGGTGTTGTTGTATTGATGATGGGGATTTTTGTAGTGGATGGTGCAATTGATATGCTTGGTCCTTAAGAGACCATGTTTATGGATGGTGCAATGAATTCTTGTGTTGCTTGGATGATTGCAACTTGTTATGATATTGATGGCAAGATTGAAGGATTGGGTATGATGTTTTGATTTATGATTAGGGGGTTGTTTGGATTTTGTTGATTGATGATTGGTAAAGGAGGTATCCCTAAACTGAAGGGTGGTGTGGATGTTAAGGGAAAAGGTGGAAGTGGTGGAACAATGGGTGGTGTGTTCCATTGAGGAAATGATGATGATGAAGGGTCAAAGATGCCCCCTAGTCCAAATAGCCCACCTTCTCCTTGTGAGTTCATAGGGAGAGAGGTTTGTGTGTTGGGACGATATGTCGATGATGCGTGAAAAGAGGATGGGTCATTGGGGTTATGAAAGGTGAGTGGAACGTATGGGTGTAGTGGTTTTTAAGGAATGGATTGACCCAAGATAGTGTTTGCATCTAAATCTTGGTTGTTAACAAGGGGATGTGTTTGAAGTGCATGAAGGAATGATCTTCCTTTGTTGACAATTGGTGGAGTTGGAGCAATGGATGGTGTAATTTGGGGGATGTTTTGAGTGATGCTTTAAAATGGAGGTGTGGATGAGATTGGAGGCATAATCCCAAGAGGTTTCTCCACAAGAGTGCTCACATCATAGTCGAAAGGGAGTTTAGCCCCTTCTTTTTCCAATTCTAGCATGTACTGTGAGGGATTGAGCTTCATCATGGTATTGATAATTTTGTGAGTTTCGGGATTTTGGACCATTTCAATAATTTCATCTTGTGTCATCCCTAAGACATTGTTGGTGATGTCTTCTACTTGACCTTCCCCTTGAGAAATTTGTGGAAGTGGAGGAAGATTGAGTCTACGATTGCTAGATCCAATGGGATTGGTTTCAGAAGTGGTTTGACTCAAGTCACTCAAATTTGATGTTTCTTTGTTTATTTTCATGTTTTTCTTGTGTTGAGATCGAGTTTGCAGCATAAAATAGGGATCAATTTTCAAGAATATAAGAGATAAACTTCTAACTCTTTGGATTGATCTAAAATTTAGGTACAAAAAAGAAAGTCTAAGATATTGAGGATCAAAGATGGTGATGAGATAATGAGAGATGGATGATTGGTGAATGATTGGAACTCTTAGGAAACCTTGAGGAGGATGCTAAAATTTTAGGACTTTGGCTTGATGTTTGATTTGATTTTGGATATTGATTTTGATTTTGGATTGATTTGATTTTGATTTTGATTTTGATTTTGATTGGATTTGGTTTGGATAATGAACTCATAAAATCTAAGAGGTTGGAAGTTCTCCTAGAGTAAACTTGTCCACAAGATGATAATTTGACTAAGTGTGCAAAGAAGGATTCATCTACACACACCTATTCAAACAAGATGATTTGGATTTTTATTTTAAAGGATTTTTTCAAGATTTCCAAGAGTTGTTTGTGAGATGATTTTTATTTTGATGTTTGGATGATGGATGAGAGTGTTTTTATTTTGATCCTAAAGACTTAGAGAGACTTTGTTTCTAGACCAAGGTGTTGAAGAACATGCTAGTACTTCCTATATGAGATATTCAAACCTTTGAAAGAGACTTGGATTTTGAAAATAGTAAAATGAATACAAATTTGGATTGCTCCTTGATGCACATTTGTAAAAGTTGAAGGTCAATCTTTCTCTAAATTCGTAAAGCATAGACAAACGTTTCTTACAATTTTTTTGACTAATACCTTTGGACTTTGGTTTTTGGATTTTGATCTTTCAAGAAATCATTTGGAAGAGCACATGTGTGGGGTCCAATTGTTTCTTATATTTGGTTAATGACTTCTTTTTACCACAAACACTCTCTTGATTAGGTTTTAAAACTAAATGTCTAATGTCCCAATTTCTTCTCATCCCACAAAGTCCATTATGTGGAAATTAAGGAAATTAAGGCAAAAGTTTCCTACTGTTGACTTTAGTGAGAGAAAATTGTGAGGTAAATTCAAATGCGTAGAAGCCTTTAAGGATAGAATCCCTAGGGCAAGCAATAACACTTGGATTTTTTCAAAGGTATTTTCTTCCTCTAAAGGGTTTGAAATTTGATGATCATGTTATATGTTTGTTTTCCAATGTTTTAGATCCAAGCAAAGTGTTTTAATTCCAAGAACATGCACAACCATATGGATAGTTAAGAGACAATATTTGTTGAATCCCCACTTGGATAAATCTAGTTACGCTTATTCTTGGTGGATGATTAAAAGCTTGACCACACTGGCTCCCCTCCATGACATTCACTTCTATGGGTTAGCCAAGATTTAGTACCCATGAAACTCCCATGGCATACTTCTCATCTCTACCAAGAACCACAAGAATGTGGGGCAGCTTCAAAATGACCGTTCTTGCACCAACAAATAGATAAGGATTTGGACTTTTAAACAAAAGGTTCTAGTATAGCCATTCTGTTCGTGGGGGATCATCCATACAACAAGAGACCATTTATTCCCTTCTTATCAGAACAATCCTCGTCATACTTGAACTTTCCTCAAGTACCCACAATTATATACTGGGTGGAAGTTGCTTGGCTTTAGCATGTTCCTGGTTGGGTTGTTCCCTGGGGTGATTACTTTTTCCCACCAGATAGGCCCTCTAAGGATAACAAAGTGAGCAAGCACATCTATAGTTTGATCAATCTTTGTTGAGAAACAAAGAGAGAACACACATGATATACTCCACTCACACTAGCAAGATTTTGTTCAATTTTAAGAATCCAAATTGAAGTGTGGAGGTAATCACTTATACAACTTAATATCACAAAAATCCTTTTGATTCTCAAGATCACTATGAGGTGTGAGAGAACTGCATGTCTTTTAAATGATATTACTTTGGATAAGGGATTACAAAACATAAAAAGAAAACGTTCATTTAAACCTTCAAAGCAAGAAAATGAGTTCTTTTTAAGCACCAACTTTGAAGTGTGAGATTTGTTTGTTCAATTATTAGATCCCAAAAAAAAATCTAGTAAGTTGCCTAAGGTTCTTTTTAATCCCTTTGTTTTGTTCTTTTTAGAGCCCAAATAAAATTTATTGAGTCCTAAAGCTTGAAAGGTAGCAAATCCTTAGAATGGAATTATAATCTCTTCCAAAGTGTTTAAAAACATGATACAATAGAAAGAAGATATCATAAAGAAAACTCCTTGCTTTCTCCCTTCACTTTTGATCAAGCCAATCTACAAAAACTGGTTAAAACTGCAGAAATAGAATCCAAAAACTAGTTAGGAGTCAAAAATAATCAAAATGAAAAAGCACATGTTCAAATTAATTTGAAAATTGCCTTTACCCAACTCCAGTGGTGTAGTCTAGGATGGCGGCGCAGTTTGAAGAAGTCATCGTCATTGTATGACACTACTAGGACTGATAGCGTCAGACTGTGGAGAAAACAGTGACCGCATATGCATCGCTATTTTGACTAGTGGTGGAGTTTGGAGTTTGGATGACTGGTCGACAGGGAAATGACTCAAGCATTGTTGTTTGAAATTCAAATATTTTGGCAAGAATGACTCAGCATCACAGTTTGGAGTTTCATAGCATCACTAAATAGTGCCGCTAGACTGATAGCGGTGCAATTTCTCTGTCAACGGTGCACTTTCCTATAGACACAAAAAGTTCCAAAAAACAACAAAATTTTGAAGAAAAAATGTGTTAATTTCTTCCAATCCGCCCTCCTTCTAGCGCCAAAAATGTGAATGGTGATCCTAGACCTGCACAAACATGAAGAAAAAACACAACATAAGTCCCATATGCAAGTTAGAAACAACATTCTGCCTGAAATTCATTTGAGATATCAAGAACAAGAAATAAATGAAGAACATTAATAAAAACTATCTAATCTTGCTCAAAATAAACAAAATCTGAATCCCATGGGGGAATTGGTGCCATTTTGATGTGGAAAATAGCCCTTTTCCAATCCCTTGCAAGCTTGATGATCAATGGATGAAGATTGAGACTCCTTGATGAAAATTTGCATAATCTAGCTATGAAATCATGAAAATGGATGAAAATGGATAAAGATGAATGGATATTTCTCAAAAACTTGAAGATAATAATGTTGCATGAAGTTGTGGATCTAAATTTAGAACGAGAGCCTTCTATTTATAGAAGAGAATGATGGAGAAAGAGGAAAAATGGATGAATGTGGGACAAAATACCAACCAATAGCATAAAGCCACTTGTCAACATGTGAGTGGACAAAGGTGGAGCACATTTTGGTCATTGTGCAATTAAATGTAATTAGGTGGAATTTCAAAATGGAGGAAGTGCCAAGTTGGAGGGAGAAGAAAATGAAGTTAATGCCACTTGGCTCAAGGCAAAGGACATGTAAGAGGCCTTTAATGCCTTGTTGGATGTACCAATCCTTTTGGGGGGAGATTTTCAAATTGGAGGAATATTCCCACTTGGATTCCTTTTTGAATGTAAATAGAGATTTAATAAATCAAATAAAATGATTTTCATGAGCAAGTTGCAAAAGCTAGAGGATTTGATGGATTAAGATTAGGATTAATCAGGATTTGATTAATTTAAAAGGAGATTAGTTGATTTGACAAGTTGATTTAGATTTTAGGATTTAAATAAATCAAAATGAGAGGAATAATGGATTTAGAATTAATTAAATAAAGTTTGATTTATTTAATTAAAGAGGATGGTGTTAGACTTAATTGAACAAATGTTAATTTATTTAATTAAAGGAGATGGCTTTAGAGATTAATTAAATAAACTAAATTATTTAATTAAAAGGGGGACTATAGGATTAATTAAACAAAGTAATTTATTTAATTAATAGGAGATGATGACTTAATTAGATAAAATTGATTTATTTAATTAAGAGACGAAATGTGATGAATTTAATTAAATAAAGATTATTTAATAAAATGGTTAGCAGAGAGGTGATTTACGCAAAAGTGGTGTTAGTAAAATCACTATCAAGTGTTTAAGATCAATCGGTATATTTTACGTGTCTACACATAGAAGTGGAAAATCAAATAGAGTTGTTGATGCATTGAGTAAAAGGTGTTTGTTATTGAATGAGCTGAGAGTGAGTGTTGTTAGTTTTGATTGTATGAGAGAGTTGTATGAGGAAGATGTTGATTTTAAAGAAGCTTGGGTAGCGTGTAAAGTCCAATGGGAGTGGATAGAACTCCATAGTTGGAGTATTTTATTCAAGAGAATTTGTTATTTAAGGGGAAAATATTGTGCATACCTCAAGGTTCCATGAGGGAAATTTTTTTGAGAGAAAAACATAGTGGAGGTTTGGGTGGACATTTTGGAGTGGAAAAAGTGTTGGCATAGTTGAGTGAAAGTATCATTGGCCCATAATGGGTGCAAAGTATGTCAATATGCAAAAGGATTAAGAAAAAAAAACCAGATTGTATGAGCCATTTCCAATACCAAAGAGACCATGGGAATGCATTAGTGTGGATTTTGTTTTGGGTTTTCCACTAACACAAAGAGGTAATGATTCAATTTTTTTTGTAGTGGATAGATTCTAAAAAATGGCTCATTTTATACCATGTAAAAATTATAACTAGTGATGCTTCCATATAGCTAATTTCTTTTTCAAAGAAATAGTTTAGTTACATGGTTTTCCAAGAAGTATTGTTTCAGACTAAGACACAAAATTTGTTAGTCATTTTGGCATACTTTGTGGAAGAAAATGGGAACACAATTGGGTTTTACCTTAGCCTACCATCCTCAAATAGATGGTAAAATTGAAGTTATGAATCAAAGTTTGGGTAATTTATTGAGGTGTTTGGTTGGGGATAAACCAAATTAGTGGGATTTGAAATTGGCAAAAGATGAGTTTTCTTATAATAATTTAGTTAATCGAAGTGCAAGAAAGACCCTGTTCCAAATTGTGTATGGGTACAACCCCAGGGGTGTTGATGAGTTGAGAGATAGTGCAGATTTATGTAGGAAAAGTGATGTAGCAGAGGATTTTATAGAGTACATACATGATTTTCATAAAGAGGTGAAGGAGAACTTGGAGAAAAGTTCTAATAAATATAAAGAATATGTTGATGCACATAGAAGAGTGCAAGAATTTTAGATTGGTGACTTGGTGATGGCACATTTGAGGATGGAGAGGTTCCCATAGGGAACATACAATAAACTAAAATGAAAAAATATAGGCACATGCAAGGTTTTGTGGAAGTTCTCATCAAATGCATATGGGATTGAGCTTCCAATTAGCATTGATATTCTCTAATATTCAATGTTCCAAATTTGTATCAATATAATGAAGGTGAATCAATTGGACAACAAGATACACTTTTAGATTTGTCTTGTGTACATGAATGGGTTCATCAAATTCCGAAGAGAAGATTTGAAGAAGTTAATCAAATAATTGATTCATGCATAGCCAAAAAGACAAGGAGAAAGGAATATTGGGAATACATGGTTCATTGAAAAAATTGTGTAGCAGATGAGGCTTCATGGGTCAGTGTTTCAGATTTGGTGAAGTTTGGGATCTTGGTTCCAACCTTGTTGAAATTTTCATGAGCTACACACTCATGGAACATTTTCGTACCCGGTGTGTTTGATGCAAAAGCATCCAGATATGCCAATTATTCATATTAATTTTTTATACATTTTTGGTTTTGGTGTGAAAGCATTCAATATTTGATGGTGTCATTTATATTCCTCCCTAGCATTCAATCTAGAAGTTGTTTAATAACACTTAAATTCAAATCCAAGTCAACATTGGAGTTCATATTGACAAGGTAGATTAAAATGAATTAAAAACTCTTCATGTTATTGTTGGCACCCAAATTAGGGGTGACTTACATTTGGCATAGGATTTTATTTGTTGAGGGAGTTTTAATGCCTATTATTTGGTAAAAAAATGATAAAATACATGAATTTTGAGCTTCTACATGGAAAGGTGAAGAGCTAATAAGTTTGACACAACATCTAGAAGGAAGTTGAGGTGCCAAGAATCTAATGGAAGGCAACAGTTAATGAAAGGTAAAACACTATGCATCGAACTCCTTGTTGGCTGGAATTTTATTTGGAGTAAATCAACCTAGAAGGGCATGACATATTGGAGGGTTTGAAAGTAGAGAATGGTGCCAAAAACTATTGTTAATAATAGGGGAAGACAAATTGATATTGTATATATTTTTTAGATCATTTCAATCTATGAATTGGATAAAAACAAATAAATAGTTCTTGGTGAATTCATATTTGAGAATGTGAAATTAAAATTGAGTGAAAATATTTGTTATATAGATGAATTTTTGCAACTAATCTCAATTTGGTAAGACTCGGATTATTGTTCTGCTTCAATGCTCCAATAGGGTAATGTACACTAGAGATAGAATCTAAAGAATCTCTCTACAAGGCAAAAATTTCCATATTTGTATGCAACTTTTTTCTAAAGGACAAGGTGAAGTGAGTAGGGTTTTTACCTTTATCACACAGCTTAAATATTTCCCCAACTTCATGGATTTGGACCTCATATACCTTCAATTATATAAAGGACTACCTAATTTTAACCCATTAGACCATTAAAGCAATTAATACAATTCAACCAAACAAATAAACTTACAAAATCATTTCAAACTAATCTATCCAATCTCAACAATCCAACATACCAAAGATATATACATAATAAAAATAATTCAAACAACCAAACACCACCTCATAATATCCCATTTGACCAAGAATGAAAAAAAATTGAAGACAAAATAATATTTTTACAAATTGAAAACCAAATTCAACACTTAATTTACCCATTATATAGGTCCATAACATATTTTTTTCCCCCACATTTTTAGATTCCAAAATTTGATAAGTATAATAGAAAAGGGGATCCTCGAGAGAATGCTAAGGAATTTTACATGGAAATTCAACAAATTACTTTTGATGACATGTATTTTATTACATTATTATCCTGAAGCTTAGGTGGACAATTACTTGAGTGGTTTTTATACTTACCAAAGAACACCATCACTAAATTCAAAGAATTATCTGAGATATTTGTTACACATTTTTTATACATTTTATAACATGAGCTCACCATGATGGACCTTTTTAATTCCAAGCAACATAATGGAGAAAATTTCTCTCCATTCTTACAATGATGGAGAGGCCTAAAAAAGTCAATTCCCTTGGCTAATACCTAAATATTAATTGGTATAAATATTTATAAATATAAAACATAGAATTTGACCGACAAGTACATTGTGTTAATATTTTTCATGAAATCATAAAACAATATGTGCAAATAAAAAAATCGCATAGTTAAAAGACTTGTAAAAATATTTTCAAAGTAACAAAACCCAATCTGATAAACTATTTTTTTTTATAAAAAAATATACATGTTGACGATGGTGTTACCAACCCAAAACACATTAAATTTATCCAAAATACTTTTGATATAACAATTCTCATTAGAAATAAAAAATAATACATAAAACATAGACAATACACACATCTTGGTGAGTAATTAGACATAATTTTCCATAAATTGGTCAAATCAAGCATGATCATCTTTCCATCAAGCAAGTCATTTGATGAGCAACATGATGTAGCAAGGTCACTATTCAAGGGCCTCCCTTTTTTACTCATCAATTAATTGGAGAAAACTCCACCAAAAATATCAATCATGGAGCTTATGAAAATATCCAATGTTCATAAATATGTATTATACAAAGTCCTGCAAGAGTCAAGAGTCTTAAACAATATTGATTTCTCATCTTTCCAAGATCTTGTGTGATGTCTATACTTAAATCGCCATCTTACACTTAGACAAAGTGATATTCCTTCTATGGGTCCATCTGACAACCTTCCTTTATATATTAAAATAAATTTCACTAATTATAAAGACAAAATGGTATTGGTGGGAAATCTATACAAATAAATATTTATATTTTAAAATAGATTCACCACCTTGTACATTTAAAAGAATCTTTGAATCCTCAAATTTTCACAATTAGAGATTATGATAATGTAGAATGAGAGTCAATTGGAACAATACATCTACCACTTGAAGTGGGGAATAGCATACCGAAAACCTTATTATATGTCATTGATCTTGATCTTCCTTACAATCCTTATGGGCCATCCATGGATCCATGTAACACAAGCCATACCTTCTACCTTCCATCAATGCATAAAATTATCACACTTAGGAGAGGAAGCAATGATCCTTATTGACCCCTAACCCTTTCAATATCATAAAATGTTGGAAGGTCAATATCACAAAATCAATCATTACCAATTATTGATGGTATCTTGAATCCTAAACCTAAGCAATCCTCCTCATACATAGATCTAACTAATCTTACATCCATATATATATATAATCAAATCCTAAATCCCACACCAAGATTGTTAAAAAAGTTTGTGGAGAATGTAGACACTGAAAAATGTCCCAAGCCTATGAATGACATTTTTCACATCGATTTCCCTTCTTCTGATCATAATTGAATAATTTTAATTATTTGATTATTTTCTAAAATAATATTCTTCTATAATTAAATAATTTTAATTATTTAATTAATTCATTCCTCCTTTTTCTATTTTTCCTTTGATTAATTAAATAAATTAATATTTATTTAATTACATCACTAATGTTCCTTTCTCTATAATTAAACAATTTCTTATTTATTTAATTATTCATTTTCATTTTCCTTCTATAGTTAAATAATTATTTCAATTATTTAATTATTCATTTGTTTTTTCTTCCATAATTAAATAAATCCCATTTATTTAATTATTTCTCATTTTTTCCCTCCACTATTAAATAATTAATTTAATTATTTAATAATTTGTCATTTTCCCCCACTTTTAATTAAATAGTTGTTTTTAAGTTATTTTAATTAAAAGTCATTTTTTCCCTCTTCTTCTATGATTAAATAATTACTTTAATTATTTAATTATTCACCTTCCCTCCTAAATTAAATAATTTTGTAATTATTTAATTTACCCCAACAACCTCTTTCTCTATACCATTCTCCTCTTTTATCTCAATAAACTCCACCCTTGATAAGGGTTTTATTACCTATTAATCTCCACTGTCTATCCTTAACTAAACCCCATTTTTTCCCTAACCCTATTTCCTTGATTCTCAAAGCAATCTCATCCATCGATCTTCATCATTTAATCTTGGCCCTTCATTCAAATTTGGTTTTCTATAAAAGGGACCTATCTTTTTCATTTCAACCCCAACCACTATCTTTGATATTTTTTTGTCACTATCATTAGGCTTATTCTTGAATACTGCAAATCTGAGGGAAAGCAAGCATATAAAGCAAAGTGGAGAAGAGCAATGAAGGTAATTCAATTATGGCATAGGAATTATGGTACTATTACTTTATTGTTTATATTTCTATTGTCATTTGTACTTCATTGTTGGATTTGGGACTTTAGGGATTGAGTTTTAGGAAGTTGGTGGTTGATATTGTTGATTCATGCTTTGTACCTTGATTTTACCCTATCCTACATTGGTGAACCCGACGTGAACTAACCAGATTTGAAGAAGAAATTTTAAGTTTTCAAGTCCACAATGCAACTAAAAGGTGGAATAATGCATCTGCTTGATAGTACGTATTCGCTTGATAGAACGATGCAATAGATGTATGGAGTGACACAATCACTGTACAACATGACACATACAAGGTTTTCCACACCGCATCTGCTACACAAACCACCGTATTTTTCCATCTTAGGGAAAAATTATCGAATTTCTCTATTATTATTATTTTCTGTCATTATTTTGGTTTTTGGTTTTTATTCTGACATCTTGACAGATTGCTTAAATCATTTCTATCATTAGATTTTTTATCTTTTGTCATATTTTCTTGTTTTTGCAACATTTAGGTTGTGTGATGATTTGAATGACAGATCATTGTATTTGTGTGATAGTTTGTCGTATTCACCAAATAGTCTACCAAAGTCACCTTCTGGTCTAGTGCATTTGTCTGCATTAGTTCACTGCATCTATTAGACAGAACAACACAATTGTCTGTCATAAGGTAAAAAGGTATAAGCTTGGTTTTTTCATTTTTTGCCCTTTTTATTCATTAGGATAGAGGGTTTTGATGTTTTTAATATATGATTTTCAGCCTATAGAAATTGTTGTGATGCAGGAGCATCCAAGTTCACTGGCGATCAACATCACCAAAAAAAATTCAATTTGGTTTTGTTTTTGTTTTCCTTCTCTATGAGTATTTCATTTCAATTTGGTGGTCATTTGAAGCAAAATTGATTTATCAAATTAATTTCTTTTATTCAATTTTACTCTCGTCACATCTTAATGAATCAAGTGAATTATAAATGATGATGCTATGTCATTATTCACTATTGTGATATTCAATAAAAAATAATAAATACACAAGATGAGGAAAGGTGGGATGACTCATATTCCAAGATGAGGACTCAGAGGGACACCAATTCAGTCTGATAGGATGACCATTCAAATTCTATCCAACTTAAAATGAAAGGTAGCAATGTTAAAAAGGATTTGACCAGATTGAAGAGGGTACGCACCTGTGAAGGAGGGAAAAAGAAGAATATAGATTGCATAGGAAAAGAAGCAGAGAGCCAAATTGTAGGTGAAGGGGATGCACCAAAGGCTATGTTGAATGAAATGTAAGTATATCAAATGATTTTGTGCAATTTAAATGAAAACAACTTGAAACTACAAGGGTGTGCATCATGTAGATTGGTGATGGTGGCTATGTAATGGGAAGAGCCAACACCAAGTAGGAGGGATACAGCTGAAAGAGGTTGTGGTTTGGGATAAACAAGAAATCACCTGAAACTACACATTAAAGTGTAGCAAGGAGGTGTGCAAATTGGTATGAGATGGAAGAAGTATAAGTAGCACGTAAGGGGGAATGGTGGGGTGGTTATGCCCATTCTTTTCAACTTTTAAATTGCAGAATTAATGGTATGTGGGCTGCATAGTGTCAATTGGAAAAATTGGAGGTTGTGCTCAAGGGTGAAGGAAATTCCCATAGCTTCGGCTACATCGTGGGACTAGGTAATGTGGCACCAAGGGAAAGAGAGGAAGGCTACATATTAGCAGAAGCAATGACATTGAGAGTGTAGGAAGGGGGTGCTGAAAATAATATGTGATTGCAGACCGAATGAATTCCTAGGTCGCACGTATGTGGAAACAATTAAACTTACTTGTAAACAGATATCTTGCAGGTGTGCGCATAGTAATTTTTTATGAGGCTAAATGTATGTGAATTCATTAGAATGTATGGGGTTTGAGATTGCAACATGGAGTGTGTGAGTTCAAGTGAAGGACCAAGCTGAGGAAAGGATGTTACTCCAGAGCAGTGAGAGGAGATTGTTTGAAAAATTGTAATGCATGTTCTCAGGAATTTGAAATAAATGAATATATTAGTTTCTTTTTCAATTTGATTGCAAAATTGTGTAGTTGTAATCAATTTTAAATTGACACATATCATTGTCAATTTTTAAGTTAATCATTCATGAAATTTATTGTAATCTAGTATTTGGAGTTGTGTGAGAAGTTGAGTTTTTATTCTTCATCAAGTGGTATCAAAGTAGGCAGTTTTGAGTGTGTGGATAGAGCACTGAGAGAGAGGTGGTTTGCACTAGGTCCTATGTGTGACGAGGGAAGTGAGCAAAGATTTCAAGGGCACAAGAAGATCGTCGAATGTGAGGCAGCTTGTGAAAAAACCTGTTGATAGTCGAAATGCAAGTGAAGTCCAAAAGTATTATTGTAGATGTAGAGAGTTCAAGTGGTTGAGGGCTAGAAGACACAAAGATGGAAGCGCAAGTGAGAAGCTCAAAAGCATCATTGCAAGTGAGTGGAGTTTTGAATGGTTGAGAGAGGAAAGTGTAGAGGGAATTGCAGCATGGAGGTTCCAAGGGAAGAGTTGTAGAGAAAGTTGAGAGAAATAAAATGATTGTCTTAAGGCGAAGACAAAAAGGCATAGTTGTTAGACAGTGTGTATGAACCTGCAAGTTGTGAATTTTAATGTATAGCCAAGAGGCAACCAGAAGAGGAATGTGAGAGGTCACTTGTAGAGTGGAAAGAAAGTACTTGGCAGAGGAGGTTGTACTATCAACGACAGAGTTTATTGGAGATTGTTCATAGTCTCGAAAGGTGGTTCTATCACCTAACTCCTTTGTGAGCCCATGCTCACAAATTTCTTACCCAGTGTGTCTAATGAAGGAGCATCTGGGTTCACTGGTGATCAACATCACCAAAAAAAATAGTTTTATTTTGTTTTTGTTTTCCTTCTCTGCGAGTAGTTCATTTTAGTTTGGTGGTCGTTTGAAGAAAAAATGATTTATCAAATTAATTTCCTTTGTTCAATTTTACTCTTGTCACATCTTAATGAATCAAGCGAATCATAAATGATGATGCTATGTCATTATTCACTATTGTGATATTCAATTAAAAATAAAAAAATACACAAGATGAGGAAAGATGGGATGACTCATATTCCAAGCTAAGGACTCGAAGGGACACTAATTCAGTCTGATAGGAAGACCATTCAAATTCTATCCAATTGAAAATGAAAGGAAGCAATGTTAAAAAGGATTCGGCCAGATTGAAGAGGGTGTACCCCTGTGTAGGAGGGAAAAAGAAGAATATAGATTGCGCAGGAAAAGAAGCACAGAGCAAAATTGCAAGTGAAGGGGACACACCAAAGGCTATGTTGAATGAAATTTAAGTATATTAAATGCTTTTATGCAAGTGAAATGAAAATAAATTCAAACTACAGAGGCATGCATCATGTAGATTGGTGATGGTGGCTATGTAATGGGAAGAGTCAGCGCCAAGTAGGAGGGACGTAGCTAAAAGAGGTTGTGGTTTGGGATAAACAAAAAATCACCTGAAATTGCACATTAAAGTGCAACAAGGAGGTGTGTGAATCAGTGTGAGATGGAATAAGTATAAGTAGTGCGTAAGGGGGAATGGTGGGGTGGTTACACCCATTCTTTTCAACTTTTATATTGCAGAAATTTAATGGTATGTGGGTTGTGTAGTGTCGATGGGAAAAGGTGGAGGTTGTGCTCAAGGGTGAAGACAACACCCATAGCTTCAGGTGCATCGTTGGACCAAATAATGTGGTACCAAGGGATTGAGAGGGAGGCTACATATCAGCAAAACTAGTGACACCAAGAGTGTAGGAAGGGGGTGCTAGAAATAATATGTGATTGTAGACCGAATGAATGCCCATGTCACGCATATGTGGAAACAATTAAACTAACTTGAAAATAGATATCTTGTAGGTGTGTGCATAGTAATTTGTTATGAGGCTAAATGTATGTGAATTCATTAGAATGTATGGGGTTTGAGATTCTAGCATGGAGTGTGTGAGTTCAAGTGAAGGACCAAGTTGAGGAAAGGATGTTACTCCAGAGTAGTGAGAGAGGAGGTTGTTTGAAAAATTGTAATGTATGTTCTTAGGAATTTGAAATAAATGAATATATTAGTTTTATTTTCAATTTGATTGCAAAGTTTTGCAGTTGTAATTGGTTTTAAATTGACACATATCATTGTCAATTTTTAAGTTAATCGTTCATGAAATTTTTTGTAATTTGGTATTTGGAGTTGTGTGAGAGGTTGAGTTTTTCTTCTTCATCACATTGGGTGAAGACATTTTTATCTAGACTACTAACCCATGTTCTTGTAGGGTTTTATGTGTCTTTTATTTTTAAAGTGAGAACATTTAGATTTGGGCTTAAAAAGAACAAGTGTTTTTTGTGTTTGGTGCACTTATAGATTGTGTTAAATCCTAGATTGGTGTGTGTATCCTCTCCACTTGCACTTCGTGTGATCTTGGGTGTAAGAGAAACACATATCAATCTCTTTCATTTTTAGGAGGCCTACCTTTGAAACACATCCTAACAAAGTTCACTCAAGGGGGACAACCTCAAAGCACTTTTTTTTGGGTGAGCTATGTCAGAGGGGTTAAGATGAAAGCCAGTAACTCTATCCTAGGACCTTACACCTTGTGTTCCAATATTGGTGTAGAACAACTAACCAAATTCACGTTGAATAGAGGCTTAAGGGTCTCATATTTGAAGTATACCTCGGGTGTTCATCAACCTCCTAGAAAGCCATTGTTATTGTAATCAAGGGATTTCTTTTTAGGTTTGATTAGGAGTGTTAGCAATACACAATAAATGAAAACGAAACCCAAAGATCTTACGAAACACAAAGGAAGTAAAATACCAAACAATTATACCTGATTGTCAATACCTCCATGATTCACTTTCGTAATACCTTCTTGCTTGCTGGATAATATTGCCCTCAGATTCATCATGTGAGAAAATCTACAAATGCCTAAGTCCTACACCAAGCTTTGAAGGATTTATGTTATGTCTAAATGCCTATGCCTATGACAATGTCTAAGACTTTGATCAAACAATGACAATAATTGAAAAATGAAAAGCCTTAAGTGTGCAATCTAATAAATGCCTATAATATGTGCATAAATCTAAAATTTTAGCATGTGCGTGTGTAATCAAAAAGTGAGAGGAAAATGGAATTTTATAGAAAATGTCATTTTGAATGGACGGACGAGATTAATTGATGATGAAAACCTAAAATGAGAGGTCCAGATTAAATCTGAGAATCCCTAATTAGGGTTAGGGCAAATTCATTAATCAGATGGTCAAGAAAATGTCTCAGATAAACAGATCGACGGTGGAGAATAAATGAGGAAATTAATTAAAGAAATAAAGATTTTTGAAAAATCAAGAAGATAAGATTTGAACTGATTTGTGAGATTTGAAAAATCTAGAAGATAAGATTTGAACTAAAGATCAGATTTGGAAAATCAAGAATCTGACTAATTACCCGATTTTTGGAAGATTAATTGCTAATTTGAATTAAGATAATTCAAATTATGGATTTTATGAGATAATAAATCATCTTTTTCAGATTATTTATCAAAAGGGACTTACAGTTAAGATTGAAATGACATTTTAAATAATTTAATTTATTTAAAATGAGAAGAATATTAATTGGCAATTAAATAATTAAATTTAATTATTTAATTTAGGAGATAAGACTAACTAAAATAAATTAATCAATTTATTTAATTAAGACAATCAGTGACGTATTAAATAAATATAATTCATTTATTTAATAATCGGGAAGAATTAAATGTTGAAAGGGAAATTAAATAAATTAAGAAATTTATTTAATTAAGGGAAGACTTAGACAGTTAATGGCGTATTTAATAAATAAATAAAATTTATTTATTTAATAATCATGAAGAATAAATGACATGAATTAATTAAATAATTATAAATTATTTAATCAATAGTCGAATGTGGACTAAGGAAATAATTAAATGTCTTAATTATGCTAGGACGAAAGTGGTAAAAATGAAGCTTGTAGGCCTAGGTCATTTTTAGGTGTCTACATTTTGCCCCTCTTTGTCATAATGTCGCTTGTCACATTGTGACAAAGAAAAATAAGTCAAAAATATGCCCCAGTGAAGGTACGGAGTATCATTGCCCCCTCGGAAAATTTTTAAATTTTGGGTCGACGATAGAAAAATTTGTAAAGGGTCTCGATAAATCAATCTAATGACCAGAAAAACAACGCCGCAGTCGGTTTCGGATTCTGACATGTTTAAAGCAACTAACGGGGAAGTCAAAGTTGGTCAAATGAGCCTCCAGTAGTAACCCATCTGAGAAAAATGTCATTTTGACCTTATAAATAAGTTGACAAAGGGGTAAAAGTCAATTCACTTTTACTATTTACCTTGCAAAATTTGAGAGTTTAGAGCAAAAGGCATAGCAGCGAGGATGGTGATTCCAGTGTCAGCACCGTGGGGAGATCGTGAGGACCTTCAGGCGGCCAAAGGGCTCAGAGCCAGCGGTATGTACCCTTAACTTACTTTGTCATTTTATCATTTTGCGTGCCATTTTTAGCTTTCTAGGATAGTCAACGTATGCGCCACGATGCATATGTGTTTGCGTAAGCCGCAACTGCCTGCACGTTCGACACATTTGATGCGTCACAATGCAAGTGCCAAGACAAAATAAGTTGCAATGGTGGTTTGCGCCGCATTTGACAATTTTTGCGACGCAATCGACTTTTCGTGTCGCAATTGAATGTTGGAATACCACAATCATCGTTTTGGGACACAGTCGCTTTTTTGAGTGACGCAACTACCAAGTCGTGTCGCATACGCCATGTTCCAATGCAATCGCAAAATTTCGTGACACAAATGTGATAATATGATGCAATTGAAAATTTGTGACGCATCTGATATTCAGAACGATGCAGTTGATTTTTTGCGATGCAATTTCCTGGTTGTGACGTAATTGCGTGTATCTTGAATAGTACCTGTTTTGATGTTTGCGTGACCTTAGATTCTTTCATAATGCTGACAGTTGTCCAAAAAGTACTGATGCATTGTTCGTCTTTTTGTAGAAGCAGTTTGCCCCTATTTATATGAGAGAGAGCAGACTGACCACCTTTCGGTTTTCTGATCAATTGGGCCCGCAAGAGTGGCAGTGACTGATGCGACTAGGTTTATTCTATGCTGCGTTCATGCCACCATTTGGGCAAAAGGGGATTATTGACTACACTGTGCAAGCGATGGCATTTTGAGCCCTGTTCCTTCCACCTGCCGACAGGTGAGGCCACCATTACTCTAGAGGATGTCTACCAGATTCTTAGAGTACCTATTCGAGGAGAGCAGATCGTCTATGATCCACGGCATGGGGAATAGACCTTCCGTGCCTACTATCGAGATCAGGGTGCTGGACTGGGCATTCAGGGCTATGAGATCAGGTGGGAGTTTATGGCGGATCACTATGGTCGCTTCGATGCCTTCCTGGCAACTCTAATTATTGGTATCCTGATTCTAGACCACCGGGGACATGGATTTCTAATTGGTTGGGGAGACGTCCTGGTTGGCATGCGACGAGACAGGACCATTTACGCTTGGGGTCCTTGCTTACTTGGGACACTCTACCATCAACTACATGATGTTGCTTACAGGAGAGGAGAGAGCTTCTCCTGCGGGACAACTCTGATGATGATCTAGGCCTGGGAGCATATCGCCATATTTCGTCCTCCCATTGAGAGACCACAGTTGGTTGAGGGGATGCCTTATGCCTATTACTATGCTGGTGCACTACAGCAGACATGGATGGGTGAGACCGGTTGGTGGCGGCACAGGATTGACACCATGGTGACATTCATTTGGAGGCCATACAAAGATTGTGAGGCATGGGACGATGAGGACAAGCACCTCAGCTTTTGCAGATAGTATAGATATCTGATTGGCATGACAGTGCAGACGTCATTGATCATTGAGATGTACCTCCCATAGTGTGTCCTTAGGCAGTTTGGGGAGTAGCAGAATGTACCTGCGGGGATAGCAGAGTACGCCAGGTCTTCCAAAGAGTATGTGTGGGGCCAGCCATCTCAGTGGCATTTGCGACACAGCAGATTGACGGGCTAGTACCCCAGGCATGGGGATGGAGAGGCGGAGCAGCTGATCCTGGGATGACGCCGGCTTATGATTTATGGTGGCAAGCATGCAAACCAGTGCCACTAACAGATCCTGACGGGCTAGTGCCAGTAGACAGACGATCAGTTATTCCACAGGTGCCACGGGCCAGACGGGGAGGCATAGGCGGTGACAGGGGCAGAGGTCGGGGGAGGGATGGAGGTAGGGATGGAGGTAGGGTAGAGATGGAGGTAGGGGCAGAGATGGAGGCAGGGATGGAGGCAGGGGGATATGATGGCAGAGGTAGAGGCAGGGGGAGATGATGGCGGAGATGGCCAGAGGCAGAGGCAAGATGGTCAGGCGCAGGGCCGGAGGGTGCGACAGCGCGTAGCAAGGGTAGCCTTAGATGCTATCCCCAAGGTCGGTGAGGAGGGGGAGAGGGAGGAGCAACCCAAACAGGAGGGAGAGGGTGAGGAGAGGCATGAGGAGGAGGCAGAGGAGAGGCATGAGGACGAGAGGCATGAGTAGAGGCACGAGGAGGAGGCAGAGGAGGAGGCAAAGGTGGAGAGGCACGAGGAGGAGAGGTAGGAGGAGGCAGAGGTTGGAGGATAGGAGGATGTGGAGGTGGCAAGATAGGAGGAGACAGAGGCCGATGATGATGATGAGGAGGATGATGCCATAGATGAGGCTGAGAGAATACTCCGATGGCAGATGGTAGAGGGGGAGGAGGAGATACCCTCCAGCTCAGGACTGCCCTAGGATGCCACAGTAGATCAGAGGGTGGTAGACCTATAGCAGAGATTGGATGCCAGCCTGGCACAGGTCTGATCTTTACAGTCAGCATTGGAGGTAGCCCGGGTAGAGTGAGATCAAGCGGTGATCTGCCAGCAGAATGTAGCCCAGTGGTGTACAGAGTTTGCAGCATTGTGCACAGGGCCTATGGGAGACATGGCTCATGAGCTTGCTAGGGTGAGCACTAGACTAGGGCAGTACAAGAAACTATATGAGCACGTAGTTCCCACAGAGCGACGGGATCCTACCTTGTCCCGGTCACAGTCAAGGACAGGCAGTGGACACAGGTCAGGCAGTGGAAGTGGTACTAGGAGTCATACCAACATCGGAGGGTCCACCTCAACAGGACACATTTCAGGGCACAGGTCACATCATTCACATAGGCACACTCTGGGTCATAGCCATGGGTCGACTAGGTCATCACAGAGGTCAATACAGGGTTAGCCACCAGTGGTAGATCCATCCCCCTCTTAGATTCCAACAGTAGTGACCTCACGGGTGTTTGCTACCATCCAGATAATACCTTCTCTCGCGGTTCCATCAGTTTCACGGACAGAGGCTGCTACAGGACCACCTATTGTTTCAGCACCCGTGACAAAGTTGCAGCCGCCACATTATTCGCCTCGATGGGATGATGAGAGCCTACCCTAGGGGCATACTTGTATTATGACACACTATGTATATTATTGAGCCTGCGAGCTCCATTTTTGGGATATCCATTGACTTTATCCTGTGACATTTGTATATTCTGAGATGATACTATATGATGATGTAGTTATGATGTGGCCTACATGTGTTATGTGATGCTCTTTGCTTTATGTATTATGATATGTATGATGTATGATTTGTGATGTATTATGTATGTGATATGATGCTTATTTGTGATTTTGATGCCATGATTATGCAATGTTTATTTATATGATTATGTTGATACAATGCTTGTGATTATGTATATGATTTAATGCCATGGATAATGTATGTATGGACCTAATGCAATGTTTATATGATCATGTATGCACTTATGTTTGTGGATGTCACGGGATATCATTGTGGGATGGACGAGAGAAGATGACAAGACTCATGAGAGAAGATGACCAGACCAATGAAATTTCATGTTAATTCCTAGACCAAATCCTTCAATGTAGGACTTTTAATATTTATTGCTCTTAATCATCATTGGGCAGATTATTGTAATGGCCAAGAAACACCATGATATGACATAGATCAAGGTGTGTAAGGTCATACCATTACGTAAGACAGATAGTCATAGACAAAGATGATCATGACTCATACTAAGAGCGTGATTGCTCCAGTATTTTTGTCCTAATCAATCACACGCAGAAAAAGATAAGGACAAATCATGAAACATCGTTGCTTCTCTAAATCCTATTTCCAGGACATCCTTGAGAAACTAGTGACATGATTGCCAAAATACAAAAATAAAATCTCTACCATGATATGTCCTTGCTTTTCTAAATCCCAGGATCAGGACCTCGCTGAGAAGCTAGTAGTCATGCGTGTCAATTGTCATGCTACATCACTGCTTCTCTAAATCCTGCTTAGTGGGATCTCACTGAAAAACTAATAACATGATAAAAGATCAAAAGAAAATTGTCAAGTGTTTGCCAAGTGCGTCTAGATATCCATTGTTCTGATGCTAAGATGCCATGTTTGATAATGTCGAGATGTCGAAATGTTTAAATTTTTGATGACCTTGGAAAATGTCAAGAATTGGTGAATTTAGGAAGGACACATCCTGAATAATGTCGATGTCAAGAGAATTTGATCCCTAATGGTTGTAAAGGGTCCCTCGAAATAGTGATGATGCCTAGGAAGGACACATCCTAAGGCATAAATGACAGCGTTGGTTCTTTAGAAGGACACATCTGAAGAATATTGATGTCATGAAGAGTGATCTTTAGATGTCAAGAGGATCACTCAAAATGTTGAATGATGATGACAATGCCTAGGAAGGACACATCCTAAGGCGTAAATGACAGAGGTTATCGTTTAGAAGGACTCATCTGAAAACTAACCAAAATTTGACAGTTTGACCTGTTTATGATGATTTGACTTGCTTTGACTGAGTTTGATTTGTGTTTGACTATATGCCGATATTGCCTTGATAATGTGTCGATTTGTTGATGAGATTGCCATTCTGAATAAATGATTGTTTTACTTTGTTTTAGGAGTTTTCCCATGTGGAAAATGATTGAAGACTTTCGACATGTGTGCTAGTGTAGTGCCATGAAGCCTAATGTACTGACCTAGTGCGGCCTCGGGGGCTCATCGAGAGATGGCCTTGCCTACGTCATACACTCAGAGACCTCGTAGTTCGACATGACCAATGAATTTGTCTTGATGAGCAAATATTGCGTCATGATTTTATTTTGACAAACCTAAAAGGACTGACCTAATGTCTTAGGGACTCAAAACGTGAGTCTTGCCTACCTAGCAAGTGCGCAGAGACAACGTAGTTCGACAATGACAAAGACTAATTGATATGACTAACTTTGACAAGAGATGACAATGTGTTTGCACTTTTCGAGTAGTCTGATGTTTTTTGTTTGTGGTTTTCTTCAGGATGTTTTATGATTTTTAAGTCTTTTTTTAGGACATTTTGCGATATTTTTTTATCTTTGTTCAGGACATTTTTTGATGTTTTTGTCTTTTTTCAAGACTTTTTGCCAATGTTTTTGTCTTTTTTTAGGACTTTTTGCCAATGTTTTTGTCTTTTTTCAGGACTTTTTGCCAATGTTTGTCTTTTTTCAGGACTTTTTCCAATTTCCAAGATCATGTGTGACATCCATTGCAGTTTCATGATAAATGTTTTGCCCCCAGTCAGGTCCAAGACTTAGCCATTTGTAGGGAATATGAACGGGATGTTGCTAACTTACTAGATGGACAGTCGTCAGGACTTGATGTCAATCATTTATCCACTATGACAGGTAGGGTAGGATGAGGTGGTGATTTGTAGAATAATGGAAAAAATACCTTTCATCCTTGGCCAAGTTGGACAAAGTGACAGTAGATGGCAGAGCAATGATTGATTATGCATGGCGCCTGTTTGCCAGGTTTTCACCATGGTACTTGTCCAAAGTGCCTGTTTGCCAGGTTTTCACTATTGAACGAATCATTTTTCTCTTTACTATTTTCTTGACTTTTTGATTTTTTTGGTGTCACCAAGACGCCTGTTTTCCAAGTTTTCATCCGGGTGACAATTTTTATTTTTTTTCAATTTTTTTTGTATTTTATGGTTTGCAGCTCCATCCTCTGATGCTATGCATAGAACCTTCAGAGATGTAAACTGTTGATGGGCTTTGTTAATTGTTCTCCATCTAGAGTTTCCAGTTGATAAGCTCCAGAACCAAAAGAAGATATGATAATGTATGGACCTAGCCAGTTTGGTTCAAATTTTCCTGGCTTTTCTCTGTCTGCTTGGTTCTTGGGGTTCTGCATGAGAACTAGGTCGCCAATGTCAAACTTTCTGACCATAACCTTTTTATTGTAGCTACGACAAAGATAGTTCTGATATGCTTGGAGATGGTTCAATGAATTTTTCCTTCTTTCTTCCAGCATTTCCAGCTCATGTAAGCATGATTGTCGGTACTCCTCTTCATTAGTTAGACCCTTCAGGGAGACTCGTAGTGAAGGAATTTCGACCTCAATGGGTAAGATGGCCTCAGTACCAAAGACTAGGGCAAATGGGGTGGCCCCTGTAGGCGTATGAATGTTGGTTCGGTAAGCCCACAGAGCTGGGTTGAGTTGTATGTGCCAGTCATGGCCAGCATCATTAATAGTCTTTTTGAGAATTTTGACAATGATTTTATTGGACGCCTTAGCTTGGTTGTTTCCTTGTGGGTAGTATGGAGATGAAAAGTGGTGTTGGATATGGAATCGCTCACATAACTCACGTACGTCTTGATTTTTAAACGGATGTCCGTTGTCAGTGATGATGGATTGCGGAAGGCCATACCAATAAATGATGTAGTTAAGGATGAACTTCAATATTTGTTTGTCGGTAATATATGTCAATGGGATGGCTTCAATCCACTTTGTGAAATTCTCAGTGGTGGTAATAATGAATTTTTGGCCATTGGATGAGGTTGGATGAATCTTACCCATGAGATCGAGTCCCCATTGAGCAAAGGGCCAAGGAGAAGTGATCGGCCGAAGTTCTTGTGCTGGAGCATGGACCAAATCACTGTGAATTTGACATTTGTGACAAGTCCTGACATATTCAATTGCATCTTTTTCCATTGTCAGCCAATAATACCCTAGTCTCATTACCTTCTTAGCCAGAGTAGGACCACTCAAATGAGATCTGCATATACCATCGTGCACTTTTCGTAAGGTCGTACATGCTTCGTCGGTGTCAAGACATCTAAAGAGGGTATCATCAAAACCATGGTGATAAAGGGTATTACTGATAATGGCATACCTTGCAGATTTCCTAATGAAGGACTTCCTTTGGTTATTGGACAAGTTCAGTGGAAGGGTTTGAGACTTTAGGTAGTCGTAAATGTCCTGATATCAGGGAGAGTTGGGACCAACAGGTTCGCAAACCATTTTTGATTCTGGGATATCATATGCCGGTATCAAAAGTTGTTCTACTAAGAACTCAAATTGTGACACATTTTTAGGGATGTCCAAGAGAGAACTAATAGTAGCCATTGCATCAGCTACCTTATTCTATGCCCTGGGGATTTGTTCAAAAGAAATCAATTGGAAGTGTGTCAGGAAACTATCCACCATCCTCTTGTAGGGAAGCAACTTCTCATCATTTTTTTCATAGTCATCATTCACTTGGTTGATCATGAGCTAGGAATCCCCGAATATAAGCAATGTCTAAATTTTTTATTTGATTGCCAACTTGAGACCTGTGACTAGTGCTTCATATTTGGCAATGTTATTTGTACAAGGGAAAGTGATCCTGAATGACTTAGGAATTGAATCCCCCTGTGGTGTGATAAACAAGATTCTGGTGCATGAGCCATGACTAGTATGAGACCCATCAAAATATAGCTTCCATGGTGCCGCCGGTTCCGCATGAAAAATGGACTCGTCAGGAAAATCAGTCACTAGTAGATGAGTGACTTGGATTGGTGCCTCTGCCAGTTGATCTGCTATTACCTATCCTTTTATTTCCTTACGCTTGACATATTGTATGTCATACTCGCTTAGTATCATGACCCATTTTTCCAACCGGCCTATTAATGCCGCCTGACTTAGTAGATATTTCAGTGGATCAATCTTGGTGACCAACTATGTCTGATGACTGATCATATAGTGTTGTAGTTTTTGGGATACAAAGACAACAACGAGGCATGCACGTTCAATGTATGTTTAGTTCAACTCATAGCCTATCAGTGTGTGGCTGATGTAATAGATTGCTCTTTCTTTTCCTTCATGATCATTTTGGGCCAGCAATGCCCCCAGTGCTGAACTAGTAGTTGAGATGTATAGAATCAATGGCTTTCCATGAATGGGTGGCATGAGGATTGGTGTTGGCAGTAGGTAATCTTTGATTTGCTGGAAGGCCTCTTGACATTTATCTGTCCATACAAAGGGGACCCCTTTGCGCAATAGATACTGAAATGGGTGGCACTTATCTACCAATTGGGCTATGAAACACCAAATAGATTGTACTCTACCTTGCAGAGTTCTAAGTTCACTGATTCCTCTGGGTGGAGGCATGTCTATGATTTCTTTGACCTTTGCTAAATTGACCTCTATGCCTCTTCGGGAAACTATGTATCCCAAGAGTTTACTTGATGTGACCCCAAAAACACACTTCTTAGGGTTTAATCAAACTTGTACTCTTCTAGTCTCTTGTAAATTGTGTCAAATACCTTCAAATGATCTTTCCTTGTTGCTAATTTGGCCAAGAGGTCATCTACATAATCCTCCATTATTTTGTGCATCATGTCATGGAAGATCATGGTTATAGCCCTTTGATATGTGGCATCTACATTTTTGAGACCAAAGTGAATGACGTTCCTACAATATGTACCCCATGGGCAAGTAAATGTTGTTTTGTGTTGATCCTCAAGAGCAATGTGGATTTGATTATAGCCAGAGAAACCATCCATGAGGAATAGCATCTCATGTTCTATAGTTAGGTCAACTATGATGTCAATGTTGGGCAAAGGAAAGTCATCCTTTGGACATGCTTTATTTAGATCCTGAAAGTCTGTACATACACGAATCAGCCCATTTGGCTTTGTCACTAGCACTAGGTTGGAAATCCATTCAACATAATCTATAGACCTTATGAATCCGGCATCTAGTAATTTCTTTAACTCGGCTTTGACCAATAGAGCAACTTGAGGGTGCATTTTGCGCAACTTCTGCTTGACTAGTTTAGCATCGGGTAATAGTGGCAGATGATGCAGAACTAGTTTGGGGTCCAATCCTGGCATGTCAGCATAGGACCATGCAAAGTTGATTTTTCGTTCTGCAAAGAATTTATGAAATTTTGGTTTCTCTTCATCAGTCAGTGATGCAGCAAATAGGACCATCTTGGGGTCTTCTGCAGTTGAAATATTATCTTCTATTGTGTCCTCAATAAGCATAGTTGATTTCTGCTATTGCATAGGGAGAAAGTCCAGTCCTCCATCTTTGGGCGCCTCAGAGAGGTTTTCACCCATAGATACGTCCTTTATTTTTACTATTTTATCGTCAAGAGTTGCCTTTCAGTTTTCATTTTTGACTTTATTTTTACTTTTACTTTTGTGACTAGAGGACTGAACAGTCTCATCGAAGTATGTCGTGCAGTATAAATCAAAAGAAAATCCTGATTTGTGGTTCCCACTGGGTATGCCTTCTCTCAGTCCCATAAATTCAGCAATTGCCTCATCATTCTGAAATGTATCTAGCACTGGCGGTCCTTGCTGGTCCCAATCAACTAGGTCAGGGTAAACTAAGGAGATGCCATCATCCATATTGGTGAATTGGGGTGAGGATGCGGACAACATGTAGATGGATTCAGTGATGTTGTAGATGAGGTTATCATCATCCAACTCGACATCGGACTCTATCCAATATTCTCCTTCACTAGTGTCATATTCGTTATCAAAGTAAGGAGTAAAGGTTTTAGAGTCCTGGTTATCAATGTCATCTGATACCTCGGATGGATTGGACTGATGGGGTTCAGATGATGGGTGTTGTACGGCATGGGAGGTGGTAGTAGGACTTTGACTATTTGGTGCTTGTTCAATTTTGAATGTTTGCCAAAATAGTTGTTCAGAGGTCAGTTCCCCTGGTTCGACAAACAAATCATCAAGACAACAGTCACTTAGGGATTGTTCTGAGCCAAATTCCCACTCATAGGAGTCTGTTTCGGTGAGGGTTTCCCTAGTAGTCTCGACACTATCAGAAGCATGTACTCGCTCATTTGAAAATCTAGAGGTACGTCGATCGTCATTGTCAAGTGATCCAAACCCTAATCCAAGATACTTCATAATTTGAAAAGGTTCTATGGGTTCCCTTCGACCAGTTTTATTTTTTCCAAGGCCACTAGTACCATCGTAGCCTTTAGCCTTCATAATGTTGTAACCTTTGCCATATCTTTGAACTGGTAATGGAGGTAATGTGACAGTATCCTTGTAGATCCATCCTGTAATGTCAGCATGGTCTTCCTCACTCATGTCTCCCCACTTGATAAAAATGGTATTCGGTGGAACTTTGAAGGTTTCCTGAGGTTCCATTTCGAAACATGGCCGACCATAGTCCTTGGGAGACCTGGGCATTGTTGTTATGCTATATGTTGTGTGCAGTTTGAATTCTTTGCAGCCAAGGTCCTGGATTTTCACAGTGCATTTAGTCTTAGGGCTAGTGGAAGGTGGTGGTATGGCGGAATACATGGATGGAGTGGATGTGGAAGATGACGTGAGTGTGGAAGGGTTGATATATTTGGATGACGAGGAGCCAGGTGCTTCTCGATTAATAGGTACTCAATTTTTGGAGATACCCCTTAAGTTTGTACAATATTGGAAAGGGTCAGGGTCTCCGTATATAGTTACTTTTGTGCCGTCAAATGGAAACTTGAGGCATTGGTGGTATGTGGACGGGACGGCTTTTAAGCATGGACAGCCTAGCAATATGTTATACGGTAGTTCCAAATCTAGGACCTGGCAAGTCGTGTCCACGATGACAGTCCCACTTTGATTGGGATAGAGATAACGCCACGTGAAGAGCGTTCCTCGTCATCATATGCTTTGATCACTATACTTTTTGTTGGGTCCACGCATGCATCAAAGAACCCTAGAGCCTTAACCAGTTTGAGGGAGCATATGTTCAACCCTGCTCCACCATCTACTAAAACTTGTCTAACTTTGTGCTTGTGGATAAGAGTTTCTATGTGTAATGCGTCATTATGGTTGGTTTTATGTGATGAGTAATCTTGGTCCGAGAAAGTGACGTGGTGCAGTGTAGTGAGATATCCCACCATAGTTTCAAATTGATTGACATCGATGTCCTTGGGGACCGATGACTCTAGGAGAGTTTTATCTAGGATTTCTTTGTGCACGAGAGAGATATGAAGCAGCTCAAGGATAGATATTTGCGCGGGAGTCTTTCCTAGCTGGTCAATGAGGTTGAATTGACTCTTGGGTTTCCATTGTTGTGTGGTTGAGACAAGTTTTGGCTATTTAGCAGATGGAGTAGGTTGCGATTGTTTAGCTGATGGGCCTGGTATAGTGATTTTGGCTTGTCTAGTGGGAGGTGGACCAGCTATAGTAACCTTGCCACTTCGAGTAGTAGCATTACATTGGGGTGCTCTTCTAACCGTAATGGCATTGATGTATTCATTTTTAGTTCAGACATTGTTTATATTAGGTCCACCAGAATAGTCGTACTTGACTTAGGTGAAGTTAGCTTGATTCTATGGACCTAAAGTGGAAGCATTATGAGAACCATGGTCCTGCGGTGGATTCTTGTGGATAGTATGATCTGAATTGGAGGCGAATTGTGATCCACCTACTTTGATGGTGTGACTTTCGATAAGATCTTGTATTATGTTTTTCAATTGTTGACAGTTAGAGGTTGTATGCCCTTTTGCTCGATGGTATTCGCAAAGTGCATTGTCATTCCACCATGCTGGTTTGAATTGTCCTGGGTCATACGGTTTTATTTTTGGAAGTATGATGACCCCATGCTGGATGCATTTCTTAAGGACTTCTTCAATGGGTTCACCCAAATGGGTGTATGTGCGACCCCTAGGAAATTGTCTCATCTGATGATATTGTCCCTGATTGTTTTGACCACTCTGGTTGTTTGAAGAAGTATTGGGAGGAGGTGTCAATGTCATTGTTGGTCTATTTTGTTGTTGAACCCCATTTAGGGCCAATATAGGACCTACAATGTTTGCAGTCTTGGCGTCAACAACACCGTCATTTGTGACATGCTTATTTTTAACCCAATATTTGTTTTTGTCGGTGGGTGGGTTGATGTTTGTGTTTTTGGAACCATATCTCAGTTCTCCCTTTGTGATAAGGGCTTTCTCAATCTGGACCCCTTTTTCAACTAATTCTGTGAAGTTTGTGCAACAATGTATTTGCAATGCAAATTTTAGGGGCCTTAGAAGTGTTTGGACAAACATGTCGACTTTTTCCCTTTCGAGGATATCAATGTGACATCGACTAGTGAGGCTTCTCCATTTTTGAAAGAATGGAATAAATGTCTCACTAGCATCCTCTCGCATGAGATTGCACAAGCTAGTGATAGAGGTATCCATGTCAATGTTGTACGCATAATTTCTTATGAATTTTTGTTTGAGCTCATCCCATGTCTGGATATCCTTTTGAGTTGAAAACAATTCAAGGGCTTGACCCGCCAAACTTTTAGAAAAAAGTCTCATCAAGTATGTTTGTTCGTAGGCGATGTCCATACAATTGGTTGCGAATTCGCGAACATGTTCAATGGGATTTGTCTTGCCTCTATATTTTGTGAAGTTGGGTGACACATATCCTGGCAGAAATGGAGGCATGTATAAGCTTGTGTCAAATGGATATACATTCAGGTCATATGATATTTCTGATTTCTTGCCTGAAATGTACATGTTCTAGATAGTTTTCTCCATATCCCTCATTCTTGTTTTGAGGGCGTCCATATCAGGGTCGTTTATTTTTCTGTACATTGGATTGCCTAGTACACCATGTGTTCCTATTTGTTGTGCGTGAATATTGGTGTATTATGGTGGTATGGATTGTTGTGGTATGTATGACGTGTGCGGATTGACATGTTGTTGGTATTGGAAGTTATGATTGGGTGCATGTTGATGAGTATGAATGTTAGATGAGTAGGTTGGGATGTGTCCCCCAACCATGTGTGTCATTATTTTGGGGATGTTATGACCATGGATGTTATGGTGTGTTAATGATGTCATGGGTTGTGTTATTTGGCCACCTTGTGTAAATTGTTGATTTTGTACAAGGGGAACATTTGTGTTCATACCTTGGGAGGAAATGACATTTGACTGTGTTGTCGTGTTAACATTTTGTTGTTGTCCTTGGATAAATACATGTCTTGTGCCTCCTCCCAAAGGATTTTGTGAAATACCACTGGACAGATATGACAAATTTGTGTTCATGGCAGTAGATGGAGCTGTCAAGGGAGGATTGTTGTGACTTGATGATGCCCCCATGGCATTTACTGTCGTGGTATTGACTGTCGTGAGATTTGTGGTGGTGGGGATGTTGGGGGTGTTTGGGACGTTGGGAGTGGTATGCACTGTCGTTGTGGTCCCAAAGAAAGTATTGCTCGTAGTATTTGGAATTTTACCACTATGTGACATGTTATGTGTGTCGTTGGCATTAGGGTCAGGAGGTGTCAAATTTAGCGTGTTAACGTCAAATCCTTGTGGTAACTTAGCTCCTTCACTCAAGAGCATAGCTAAGAATCTGTCTCTGTCCTGACGGACCATTACTTCAGCAAGCTGACATGCCTCTAGGTCTTGTGTCAATGCCTCTACATTTTCCTGAAGTAGGCCATTTTCATCTTTTTGCAAGAATTGTTCGAATGGGTTGTTTGATGAGGATTGTGTTGTCACTAGAGGTTGATTTCCTAAAAATGGATTGTAAAAGGTCCAATTTGGGTCATGTGGAGGATTGTTGACAGTAAACGTGGGATCTTGTTGATAGTTTTCCATTTGTCTCTTTTGTTTTTGAAGTCTAGTTTCGACCATAAATGAAGATTACTCAAATGGGAGTGACAACTAAATGCAAGTATGACACTACGTGGAGTCTAAGTTCAAAATGACAACTAGAATGACTAATGTTTTTGGATTTTCATGAAATAGGATATGCAATGTGTAGCAATGTAAGACAAGGTTATCTAAGCACTTCTAAGCTCGAACTTTGTTTTCGATTTTGACTGCTAAAGGACTTTGTTGGAAATGACAAGTTGACAAGGTCTAAATGACTAGTGAGTCTTCCTAACTAGACTTTTGAGTTGGAAAAAATCTCACCAAAGAGGACAAAGACTAAAAAGAGGGTTGATAACTTAGTCCAAGAGGGCCTAATTTCGAAAATAATGACTTTGCAAAGTGTGCTTAAGATTTTCCTAATCCTAAATATGCAAAATGTGAACCTAGGGATAATCTAATGCCAAATGTATGCAACGAAAAAGAATGAAGTATGGAACCTATGGTGACGAATGCAAACTAATGGTCAAGAATTTGAGCATTTCAAGTTTGGTTTCTGACAGAATCTCCCTGGAAACAATGGTTGACAAATGGTTGAAAATTTGAAGACCTTAGGTTTCGACTGTAAAGTTTAAAATTTTGACAGGCAAATGCATCATTTGAAGCTGCAAATGTGTCGCAATTTAGCAAATGCGGTTCATTTTTTCGACTGCGGCTTTTTGACTGTCAAATGCGACTTGATTTGGAATATGCAACTTTTAAGTGTTCAAATGCATCGTGACGCCTACAGATGCGACGTTATAAGTTTCAGATGCAGTTTAACAGAGCAGTTGCATTGCAGAAAATTAGTTGTGATTTGACAGATGCGACTCAGTTTGATTTCAAAATGATTTTCTTATCGTTTTGATGGAAATTTTGATCTATTTGGAGAATGTTTTGTTTTGAACTGTGATAGAACTAGAATACACTTGACAAACACAGTTTTTTGAATATAACCAAACAAACATCAGATAAGTACAATCCTAGGTTAGGCCGTGACAATATTCGCTAGATTCCACATGGGTTTCCCCAATCGCATATCTGTAGCGTGTGAATTCAGAAGCTTGGTTGCACGGGCTCCCCCTTATAGTGCACTCTCTTCTCAGGCCAACCAAGCTTCCAACCCCCATGAAACTCCCATGGTGAGCTGATCACCTCTACTACAAACTGTGAAAGTGTGGATGCCTTCACACTAACCGGTGTTGCACTAGCAAATAGAAGGATTTTGGCTTTGTATACAAGATTTTTTAGTTAGGGACCCCTGTTCAAGTGGCGATACATGGGGCAAGAGATTAATCACCATTAAGGTGGCACTCCAACCTAAAGAGGTTAAGCTCAACAGGGTTTAAGGGAGTACAACTCTGTCTGTATGACACATCTGTACAAGCAACCTTAGGTTTTCCCTTAAGGTTTACATTTATATACCAATTGGGGGTAGCTTGGCTTTAGCTCCATTGCTGGTTTGAGTCGCGTTGGGGTGATGAAATCCCCAGGCAGGCCCAATTTCTAGAGTTGGTAACCATTTCTCTTACACCCAAGATCACTCGAAAGCACGAGGGGAGAGGATACTCCGATATACCAAGTCAGGGTAATAACAAATAAAGATGGATCTGATTTTCTGATCACAAGGTTTTCACCAAGTGAGAGCATACTCACCTACCATCTTCCAAACACAATCAATCAAAGAAGACATGAGTGTTCTTTTTTATATGCACCAAAATCAAATGTTTGCTAATCTATGAAAAACAAGCACAATGTTTGTTTATCTTGTCTTCGACATTCGAATCTCCAAACAAAATATTAGTAGTCTCTTAATGCAATGATCTTCGACACCCAAATAGTGATTGCCACATGCTACAAATGAAGATTAGTAACACAAAAAATCTAATCTAGCTAACATGCAGGAGTAAAAACTAGGAAATCAGAAGACCATAAAAACTAGAAAGAAACCAGCAGCCAAAAAACCCTAAAATCCAAAAATCCGAATGACAAAAATGAAAGAAAAATTTTACCAGTCAGATGCGGTGTGACAGAGCAGATGCGTCATTCTGTACTTTAATTGTGGCACAACTAATCAGATGCGTCATTCCAAATGTCAATTGCGGCTTATCAAGGTGATTGCGGCGCTTCTGTCAGCGGATGCGTCGTGACACATCAAATGCGTCATGATGTTTTTAAAAAATAGTTGCGTCGATCTATACCTGTACCTGCAAGATAGCAGAAAACATAAAAAAATGTACGAAAAACCAGAAAAACAGAGTCGGGTTCACCAATGTAATCAAGGGATTTCTTTTTAGGTTTGATTAGGAGTGTTAGCAATACACAATAAATGAAAATAAAACCCAAAGATCTTACGAAACACAAAGGAAGTAAAATACCAAACAATTATACCTGATTGTCGATACCTCCATGATTCACTTTCGTAATACCTTCTTGCTTGCTGGATAATATTGCCCTCAGATTTGTCGTGTGAGCAAATCTGCAAATGCCTAAGTCCTACACCAAGCTTTGAAGGATTTATGTTATGTCTAAATGCCTATGCCTATGACAATGTCTAAGTCTTTGATCAAACAATGACAATAATTGAAAAATGAAAAGCCTTAAGTGTGCAAGCTAATAAATGCCTATAATATGTGCATAAATCTAAAATTTTAGCATGTGCGTGTGTAATCAAAAAGTGAGAGGAAAATGGCATTTTATAGAAAATTCCATTTTGAATGGACGGACGAGATTAATTGATGATGAGAACCTAAAATGAGAGGTCTAGATTAAATCTGAGAATCCCTAATTAGGGTTAGGTAAAATTCATTAATCAGGCAGTCAAGAAAATGTCTCAGATAAACAGATCGATGGTAGAGAATAAATGAGGAAATTAATTAAAGAAATAAAGATTTTTGAAAAATCAAGAAGATAAGATTTGAACTGATTTGTGAGATTCGAAAAATCCAGAAGATAAGATTTGAACTGAAGATCAGATTTGGAAAATCAAGAATCTGACCGATTACCCGATTTTTGGAAGATTAATTGCTAATTTGAATTAAGATAATTCAAATTATGGATTTTATGAGATAATAAATAATCTTTTTCAAATTATTTATCAAAATGGACTGACAGTTAAGATTGAAATGACATTTTAAATAATTTAATTTATTTAAAATGAGAAGAATATTAATTGGCAAATAAATAATTAAATTTAATTATTTAATTTAGGAGATAAGACTAACTAAAATAAATTAATCAATTTATTTAATTAAGACAATCAATGACGTATTAAATAAATATAATTCATTTATTTAATAATCGGGAAGAATTAAATGCCGAAAGGGAAATTAAATAAATTAAGAAATTTATTTAATTAAGGGAAGACTTAGACAGTTAATGACGTATTTAATAAATAAATAAAATTTATTTATTTAATAATCATGAAGAATAAATGACATGAATTAATTAAATAATTATAAATTATTTAATCAATAGTCAAATGTGGACCAAGGACATAATTAAATGTCTTAATTATGCTAGGATGAAAGTGGTAAAAATGAAGCTTGCAGGCCTAGGTCATTTTTAGGTTTCTACAGTTATTAGAAGCCTAAGACTTTTTTGGCCATCTTCTATTGTTGGTGCATCAAGATAGCATCATCATGAGAAGTTACTTACCATGTCCAGTTCTTGGTTGAGGTGGCAAGGTTCCTTTTTTGGAGTTACTCCTTTCAAGGTGAGAGGTTTCAAGGTGGTCCATGACCTTGGCATGCTCTAGCTTCACTCACTCCATATTCACAAATTACATCACTCCACCTAGGGTGAGGTAAGCCAAAAACCCTATTATTCCTTAGGTTGTGCTTGTCTTCATTGTTTTTGAACCAAGTCCAAGTTAGATTAGTCAAAATCAACCAAAATATGTTTTCCAATTGTTTGCTATGTTTTTTAGCACATTTCAAAATTTCCCAAAATAAAATAACACTTGAAATCATTCAACTTAGATCCAAATATAGTACACCTCATTTGATATATAGTACACCACATTTTATAGATAGAGCACCATATTTGATAGAATGAGCATTGCATTTACTAAGATTGTACACCGCAATTGTGAGATAGAACGACACAACTACTAGTTCTTAGAATTTTGGGGAAATTCCTGTGTAGTCTCATTCTTGGTCAACTCCTGATAGTAACCATATCTTTAGATCATAGACTTCCCCAGTCCAATCCATCCAATTCATTTCATTCACTTAACTTTCCTTGCATTCCTTAGTTAAGCCATATTTCCATCCTTGCATTGCTTAGTCAGTCCTAGGTCATTCTTAGTTGCATACACCTTTCAGATTTTAGACTAGGAAGCCTATCATATTGTTGATCAGGTCATTGTCACATATCTATATTTTCTTTGACCTTCTCCTTTTATCTATCAATCATCATCATCCAAGTTGGGCCTTAAAACTCATGTGTCTAGTTTAAGGTTCACTTTGTCAAATTATCATCATCCTTTTAGCTTTTATCCTCTTAAGGTCTTGACAAGTTTGATTTATTACCTTGACCTATCATAGCTTTCTTAGTATCCTTATCTTAAGTCCAAAGATTAATATATCTATAGTCCCATTTTCCATCCTTTAGTATTAGTCTCACATCATAGCTTTGGTCATAACTCCCATTTGCATCCTTGCATATCTTAGCATTCGTCACACCATCATATCATCATATATGCACCATAGACTTTGGTCATAGTGACATTACCATATATTGATTAATTATTGGAACTTTGGATCCTAATATTGGTCATATGTGCATTAGCATTTGGAATTCTTATATCCTAAAAATCCTAAAAAACATAGCATAGTTTCACACCCATCTTTCATTGTCATACCTTAGATTGCATACTCCTCACCAAGTTGCAAGTTTTATCTGGTCCAAACTAGGTTACAAAGGAAGAGAAAAGAGATGGACTACACAAAGGATCCCTATTTTAATCCAACAAAAAACATGAACTTTGAGTCTTCTTCAAGTGAGCTACCTAAATCACAATCTCATATTCCAAACCCCTTTAAGAATTACACCTTACAGGAAGTCCAAAGACACTTAATTGAAGATGAAATTGAAGAGGCTGCCCAAGACCATAGAGTAGCATGCATTGTAGATGAGATAGTAGCAGTAGATCCCCAATGATATCTATGAGTCTTCTACAAGTTGGAACCAAAATCCCTCCCAATTTTAACGTCAACATGCTTTCATAATCACAAACAAATGGTGTTAAAAAATACCAAGGACATGTCACATCTCCTAATCATACTATTTCACAAGTACACACTACTTTTCCATTAGAGGGAATGACTCAAAACACTATGATAGTCAATATAACCTCCACACCAATATTTGGAGTACAAGGTACACAACCAATATCCCAACCACCTAGCATTACATCTGCCAATCCATTTGCCTCATCATCTCATACCATAGGGGCTTCATCTACCAATCCTTCTGTAACATCTTCATCCCAAATCATACCACCACTCACCAACACCATGGGTCAAAACATGTTCAACACCAATCCACCTAAGATATGAAAGGTTTACAAATTAGTGCTCCTAAAACACAACCTCCAATGACAAGTGTTGCACCAAACACCAATTTTAACTTGGGTTCAAACCAAAACACCAAAACATCTCAATAAGGTCTCAATTTAGGTGTTCCTCTACAAAAAACAACCAAGGGTCCTCTCAATGATAGGGTAATCAAAAACCTCATTGACAAGAAAGTTCAAACCCATTGCAATACCAATCCAATATCAATCCTCCATTCACACCACACACTCCACACATCAACCAAAATCCACTCTTTGCTCCTAATTCCAAAACCAAATTCCATCCTCATCACATTCATCTAGAAACAACCTCAATTCTTCCACTCCAAATATTGGATTTCAAAACATTACTTCAAACATGAGTCATCCATATCACAATGTGCTTTCTAATGCTGCAGACACATCATTGTCCTCCATAGAAATCTTGGCACATCAAATGCATGCATTACAACAACAAATTTCCAATATGCAAGTATCAGTAGCAAATAAAACCTACTCCATGGAAGAGTTATGCCCATATCCTTTTGATTGAAGCATATATATATCTCCCTTTCCTCACAATTACACTATCCCAAATTTCAAAAAATATAGAGGGAAAGGAAGTCCAATAGAACACGTGAGAGAATTCCATGTTGCTTGCATAGATATTGCATTTGATCCCACCTACTTAATGAGATTGTTTCCAAGAAGTCTCATAGGACAAGAACTTGAGTGGTTTGCTAATTTACCCCTAGGAATACAAACATGGAGTGAATTAGCCAATAATTTTGTGACACATTTATCTTACAACATTGAACATGACATAACCATAGTGACATTGTTTCAAACCAAACAAGAAGAAGTGGAGACCTTTATATATTTCTTCAAGAGGAGGAGAATCATGGGTAGAAAATGTCCTTGTCAAATACCTAAAAAATAGTTGGTACACATGTTCATTGAAAACCTAATCACAAAATTAAAATACCAACTACAAATCCATTATTGTACCACATTTTCTGACCTTGTTGAGAAAGGTACTACCATTGAGAAAGCACTTATTGATAAAGGAGAAATCAAGATATTCAACAAGAACCAAAATTCCTAAAACACCTCTAATGACAAAAGAAAATACTGGTCTTAGAACAAGAATGTCACAAATGATGGGGTAGTAGATGTGAAGACAATAAACAAAGTTGACCCTACAATCACTCTTAAGGGACCCAATGTATCCCATAATCCACCACATGTTCCCAATCAAATGCAATTCAAAATAACCAAAGACTTGGACCTCCAAGAAATAATCAACCTAGATGTAATTACACTCCCTTAGGGGAACCCATTGAATATGTCTTGAAGATGAGATAGAACTAAAGGGAACACAATCTACTGAGAGGGGGAGTGAATCAGTAGATCTAAACAATTTCAAAAAATATTTAACTTTTTCTATAGTTATATGATTCTTCACAACAAACCCCACATAAGAAATTGAAGCATAAACAAACAAAACACAATAGCATATAAATCACACACACATGAACACCAGATGTATGTGGAAACCCAAGATGGGAAAAACCACTGTAGTTGATTGGATCTACTATCCAAATCCATCCTCACAATGTAAAAATGTAAAAGTGAATTTTACAAACTGGAGTAGGCACCAACCTATTGAAGACAACAATCCCCTAATGAGCTAGTAGGCACCAACCTACCAGAGACACCAATCCCTTGATCAATCAATACAACAGGTAGAACACCAATCCTACAAGAATACAATGAGAATGCTTGTGGATCTTAAATATAACTCTAATATGTGTCAGAGTCAATGCTGCCACTCTTCCTTACTATGAATGATCTTTTGATATTGGCACTCTCTTTTCTTCATAGTTTTATACTTAAAATTTCCTCACTCAATCATAACCGATATAGCTAACACAACACACATATTTACAATGTATCTGAACATTTGAAATATACAGATGACATTACATTAACACTCTTCCATGTCAACCATGGATTCGCATAGAGCCAAGACAACATAAGGTTGGTGGACCTAAATTCAAATTACATGAAAGGTGTAACAAAATGGTCCAAACATAAAAAAAATTCCACCAAAAGAACTTGATGTTTTGCACCACCACAGGAACCTTAATCAGATCTTATCCTAACACCACACACAAGATTTGAATTGTATACACTACTGGCCATTATCGCACACACCTTGAACTTTGACTAGGTTGATGAACCTTATGTCACTTCAAAATTCTTGAATACTAAAAATATCCTTTGGAAACTTGGGAAACTGACAAAACAAGTGTAGACATACTCTCCTTCCAAACCATAGAGCAATATTGCATTTCTGAAAGAAATTCTAACCACATTTGTAATGCCAGAGAAATCTCTCTGCCCAAAAGATATCCTTGCACAGACTTCCAGACCACCACAGTCATATTGAATACATAATTTGCATGGTATAATAAGAATATCATACACATGAACTATTGAAAGGTGATAATGTCTCAACAAGACTTAATGTATGTTACTTGATATAGGATTTGATTGATCGGACAAATTCTTCATGATTAATACTTCCAGCTACATAGCACTTTAAGTCAAGGGGAATATAATGATAATTCAAGTACTCCTACAATCTCTTTCATCTTTGAAAACCATCACATTTGATATCCTTAACACCCTTTGACAACAAATGACAACAACCTTTGACATCAATGACAACCTATGTTCAACAAGAACACCTTATTCACACCAACAACTAACATCTTTTTAAGTGATTTTTTGTGTACTTTTCAATAGTACTATTTATTATTATTGATTCTATCTCAAAATTTTACTTTTATCTTATTAGCCTATTTTGAGTATTTATAAGGCATTGGAATTAATACCACTTTGAAATTATTCATTGTAGCAATTAGACTTGCACTAATTATAAAGTTTCAAATCATTTTTTCTTGAGGGTTTATTGATTGAGTTAAAAATACAATATTTTCATGAAATTATTGCAATCACAAAATGAAATAAATTTTTACTTTTGGGGGTTTCATAATGGATTTTATTATCAAATCCAATAATTATACTATAAGAATAACTTTAGAGAAATATGTGTCCTAGAAACAAGGGATAAATAATCAATTCTTTGAGCAGAATATAATATCCTATCTCCTTGGACTTGTTCCTAATCCAAGTGGCTATGAATAAAAGAATACATGGTTTAACAACAATGTCATGTTCTATGGAATTATGTTTCTTACTATTTTGGGGAAATCTACATCACATGAGCCACATTGAGTTCCCTTTCACTACTTGGGCCATCATCTAATAGTTCTATGGAGACTTTAGATCTTCATCTAATAGTGATGTTTTCTTAGATGACCATATTCATATTGAGACTTTTGATTCCCCATTTTGTATGGACACATCTTCATGGAATGATAAATATGTTTGATTGGCATACATTGATAGTTTCCAGTGATTCTCTATAGCAGGGTTCTTCATGTCTACATGATCCACTTCATTAGGAGCTATACTTACTAGATATTTCACATCTATTTGTGGAAACTCACCTTTCATATATTGATGACACTAATGAGGAAATTCAAATAATCCTTGATGAAATCTGACATGAAGTTGCATCATCTCCCATTCTATATTTTTCTATTTTCCACATCGTATACTCACTTGACACATCTTAATTCATATTGGTCTAGGTATCACACTTCAATGGTCACTATTCTTGAATCTTTTATGACACTATAGACCTCTAAAAATGGAGGCTATGTAGGTCTGGGGACTCCCCTTCTAGGTGATGAACCCCTAGTGGATCCCGACCAAACTACCAAGTTCATTGTTGAACATTAGTTTGAGTCAGATAAAAGGGATGCCATTAAAATTTTGAACCATATCACTCATGATATCAATAATTTGGCTTCCTCCAATCCAAGTGAGGACTTGGTTCCTAAATTAGATCCTAAAGGTGGCCTAATCCATGAGGAGATTAAAGGGTATAATAAAGAAAACCCTGAGAAAATTAAAGGAGACAAAAAAGATAAATTCAAACCTAAGGATAGCTTGGAATCAACTATGAACATGGGGTCTGAAGATAATGAGAATATTACTAATTTGCGGCTTGAGAAAACTCCTAAAGCCTAGGTTGACCCAGGAAGACCTAGGAAACATGGAAAATCCTTATCTTTGGGTGGTGGGGGAGTTTAGCTATCTAAGAAGAAAAGGAAGAAGACAAGAATTGTGATCTAGATGCCTACTTCAAAAAGGATAGAAGTTGAGGAAAGGTTGCCAAAATGTTTTGAAAAATTCAAGAGTGAAAAAGAGGCAACCCCTATGAATGTTGAAAATGAATCTTAATTACATTTCATGTAATGTAAGGGGTCTAGATTCCCCTGAAATAAAATACATTATAAGGAGGTTTCTTAATCTTGAGAAGTAAAAGGACATTGTTCTCCTCCAAGAGAAAAAAGGTATTGGTTTCACACTCGACACAAATCTGAGACTCATTTGGAATAGTTCTTCATATTATACCACATTACATGGTAAAGGGAAGGGAGGAGATTCTATTCTTGTCTCCAACCAATGGTCTCAATATGTAACTAACCGAGGCACCTCCCCTTGTAACAAGGCAGTGTTGACCACCATGGAAAAAGGAAATGATAGAGTAGGAATGTGCTTTGTATACACTCCCAATGATCATAAAGATAGAACAGGTCTCTGGAAATGGCTTACCAACTTTTCAGATGTTCCTTGGATCTTGGGGGGAGACTTTAACATGGTGGAGCATATTGAAGATAAGTGGGGTGGATTAGACATGGGTTGGAAAGGTAGTGAAAAAAAATTATGGAAAAGGATGAAGGAAAAGTTAAAATTGTTTGAACCTACAGAAGGGGGAGGAAGGACTATAAAGGAGTATTCTTTACTTGGTTTGATGTCCAAAAAGGTTGTAAAAGGATTTATTGCAGGCTAGAAAAAATCTATGCCAATAAGGATTTCTTCAATTTTATCCCAAGCAGTGATGGTCTCAAGATGAGTGTAATCATTCTACTCTTTTAGACCATCACCCTATAAGGGAAAGATTAATTACCAACAAAGGTAGACCCAAGGAAAACTTATAGGAAACAAGATTCATTCTCAATATTCATTGTGTAAAAGACAACGACTGGAGAAATGCCATCTCTACTCTTAAGGAGATAAATAAAAGGATGTTAGAAGACCTAAGTGTCATTGAAATATGGGAACATAATGAAATAAGTTGGAGGAAACTCTTCCAAACTATAGGAAAGAAAAAGGAAATGGAGAGTAGGAGAGAAGAGAAGGAGCTTCATGAAAAGTTGTTCTTAGCAAAATATAGGGTCCAGTTGGATCCAAAGGATGAAAGATTATGTGAAGAGTTGATTCTTTCCAAAAAAACTAAGAAGAATCCAAACTCATAGGATTCAAGGGTTAAAGGTAAGGACCAAGTTGAATTGGTTAAGTTTGGTGATAAAGGATCTAAGTTCTTCTTTAGATACATAAAGGAAAAAAAATTAAACAACAAATTGACCAAATTTGCGAGGGTGGAAAACTATTCACCTCCCAAGAAAAAATTTGGAAACAGTTCCAATTATACTTTAAAATCCTCTTCACCTTTAAAAGTGGTGATGAAGGCAATCATAAGGCTAGAGACTTCAACAAAGGTATCATCCCCAAGAAATTTTTTAAGGAACATGCCTCAAGGATGGTTGTGGGAATAACCAAAGAAGATATCAAGATAGTCATTCTCTCCATGAACAATGACAACTCCCCCAGAAGTGATGGTTGCCTATGTAGTTTTATAAAACTTTTGTAGATTGGATCTGTGAGGATTTTCTACAAGTTTATCTGGAAGCTCTAGATAGAGGCTCATTGGGGAGAAGCATTAATAAATGTATCATTAACTTGTTTCTGAAAGGGGGAGATAAAACCATAATAAGGAACTGGAGTCCAATTACTTTAATGAATGTTTCCTATAAGATTCTAGCCAAGGTGATTTCCTTACGACTCAAGTCAATAGCCTTCCCAAATTCATTAATAGAACTCAAACTAGATTTATCAAGGGAAGATACATCTTGTAAAATTTTATTACAAGTTGGGAGGCTATGGAGTGGGAAAGGTACCCCAAGTAGAATGTTTCCATGCTCTTTCTTGATTTCGAGAAAGCATATGACAGGGTCGAATGGCCCTTTATAAAGGAAACCCTTAGCTTAAAGCCTTTGGCTTTCCTACTATGTATTTCAATATAGTGGACACACTTTTAAAGGATTTTGTTACACAGGTAGATATAAATGGTTCACTCTCATAGGAATTCAACCTCGAAAGGTCCATCAAACAAGGTTCCCCATTGGAACCAGCCCTCTTTGTTATTGCATTAGATGCTTTACATTACTTGTTGAGGGAGCACACCCTATCATCAAGGGTCAAAGGCATAAGACTCCCAGATCAAAATGATCTAATTAACATCCAATTTATAGATGATAATGTTATCTTTCTAGAACTAGAAGAAAACAACATGGATACCTTGTTGGAAAAGCTCAACTTGTTATGTAAAGTATTAGGTTCCAAAATTTTCAATACTAAATCCATCCTCATGAGATGGGAGGAATACCCACCTGAATGGGTCAAGAAGTATGACTTCCAATGGGGAGGTCCACACAAGCAAGGTACCTTGGGATCCCCTTTGTAGTCAATCCCAATTTAAAAGAAATATGGTTATGGATCAGATCCAAAATTGAAAGATGGAATAGGTAGTACATGTCCCTGATAGGTAGGATTCAGGTTTTTCAAAAGGTCCTATCATCTTATAGAATTCACTCTGCTTCTATTTGGTTCTTCAATAGTTATTGGGTTGATGAAATTCAAAAAAAAATAAAGAATTTCCTATGGTTAGATGGAAAGGGAAAATGTTGCCTTGAGATTTAATGCAGGGTGGGATTTTTTGGTGTAGGTTTTTATTTTCCTAGTGGGTTAATTTATTTTCCCTTAGTCCTACGTTTTTCCTACACTTTTATTTTTGCTTAGGATAATAAAGTGAGTTTATTACTAGGAGATAAGTGATATGGTGTCCCCTTCCTTAAAGGGTGGAACTCTTTCCACTTTTGGTGGCATCCTCCACTTTTGGTGATCCATATCCACTTTTTTTGGTCGATTCCTATTGGTTGGATTTGTCACCTACATAGTCTCCTTAGTTCTATATAAAATCACTACCTAGCTTGCATTTGCATCTTCTAGCAATCTTTTGCATCAATCATTCAACTTGGAATCTCTTAATGCAATTATGTCATATCAACATTGCATAATCTCTTGGAGCCCTGATCTGCATTCTTATGTTTTTCTAGTTTATGTAATTTTGATTCTCTTAAAAAGTTCCTCGGTTTATTCAATCTATTTTAGATTTATAACATGGTATCAAAGCTTTTGTTTTGAGAAATCTAAGTTCATAGATTCCTAATTAAGATATCAATTTTCTTGTAAGATCTTATAATTTTTTTTATTTTCTCTTGTGTTTTGAATGATCTAGAGAATCATAGAGGATTTGCAAAGATCTAATAACCTCTTCATATTTCATATATGTTTTGCGAGATCTAGGTGATTGCAAAAAAATTTGTTATATTGGCAGCATTTTTTACTATTCCACCATGTCTAGAAGGATCGAGAAAGTCAAGATTGGATTTTGTTTCATCCAAATTAGAGATCATTTGAAGAAGTTGGTAACAGGGGTTTGAAGCTCAGATCTGGAGAACATATTTTTATTAGAGATTTTCAGCCCAAATGTACCTTTCCATTGTGCGTAGAAGGCCCAAAAACCTCTATTCTCATATAAAATTTGTCTTTTTTAGACGAATTTGATTTTTGGCCATGTTGTATTTTGTCAAGGGGTCGTCACTACAGGCTAAATTCAACCATTTTTAAAAAATTCATAACTTTTTGCCACAATGTTCATTTTTCAAAAATGAGATATTCTCATAAATCTAGAGACGAGCACTTTCCATCCATAGAGGTATTGAAAATATTTGTACCATTTTGTACCAAATATTTTAGGTTGAAATTTTTTTTGTTACTTTTTTCAACAGGCCATAACTTTTACACCAGTGCTCCCATTTTGTAAAAAAAATAAGAGTTGGAAAGGTATTGAAGAGAACTGCATAGCTATAAGGCTAATTTTTATAACTTTTTTCTTAGGTTCATTTTGTGTCATATTTTTATCTATTTTGAGCCTATTGAGCATTGTATCTTAGAAAAGGCTTTGTAAATGCACTGAACTATAAAGTGCCAACCTTATAATATTTAGGGGGGTTATTTTTAATACTATTGAAAAGGGTGGGATTATATTGGCGTTCTCTTTTAGTGTTCCTTTGTAATCATTTGATGATTGTATCACATTTTTTTTTTGTTCATCCTTCAGTGATAATTTTGGATAAGGCTAATTATGAGTCTTGGAAAAAAGGTATTATAACCCATCTCAAATGGCTGAAAATTTGTCCTTACCTTTATGGGAAAAAGGGTATTCTAACCCATCTCAAAGGTATTCTAATCATGTATTAGGATTCATTGGTTCTAATGTTGATACTATAGAGAAGCGGGATCCATCACCCCTGGGAGTTTTTAGATCTCAAAAATGCAGATTACTAGTCCTAAGAGGATGCCAGACTCTATGATCAGACTTGTAACATTTCTGAACCAATGAATGGAGTATGGTAATGACTCCCTACACTTTAGGCTTTTCCAAACCTAGGCAGGTGAACCTTGATGACTCAAGAAGATTATGTGATCTATTTGGCTTTGGAAAATTATCCACAATGGCATGAAATGTGGAATAGACAATAATCTATTTAACTACTTCTACTCCTAATTGGGTAATTGGAAGTTTTTGAGCTTTAAATGAATAAATCAAGTAATATGTAATGAAGTATGAATTAGACCAGTGCCTTGTTGGATGGGCAGAGTCAATGAAGATCTAGGATGAATAACTTATATTGGTTGTAACTCAAATTGTTTGGCACTTTATATTTGTTTATATCTTGTATAAACGTGTAGAAAGGTGATTGATAGACTCTAATTATTAATCCAATTGATACAACCATGTTACTTATGACTTACTAAAAGTATTTTAATCCTTCCTTGAAGGAACCAATTGAATAAATCAGAAAAGAACAATAGATGATATCAAATTGGAGACAAAATGGAAATCCTAATTATAAAGCTCTTCTTAATTATCCAAATGCTACTTCCAAGTTACTGTGATTAATTAAAAGGATTTAATTCACCAATGGAAACCAATTAACTCAATCAAACATGAACAAAAAAAATTTCTAACGAATTTGATTACCAACTTGGATACACAAACTCAAATAAATGAGAAATAACACAATGGAGACAACCAGATAATTTTTTAAAACAACAACCAATTGACACCAATATAAAGCCATAGAATCAAAGATCTTTCATTGATTTCCTCACAATTTTATGCTTGCATCATAGTCTTTTGTAGTGTAAAAATTATAAAAGTCTTTTGCTATCTATCTATTCCCTATTCGCCTATACTAATTAACTATCAAATGTCTATCCTATATAGCAATATTTTGAAGAGGGTAGACCCCTTCAATAGTGTTTTGAAATTTAAACAACATATTAACAAATACATTAGGCTCTAATTAGCCATAAATTAACTTGTGTAACATGATCTAAATATTTTTTTCTTAGATGTGTATCAACATCTTCTATGGCATCCCTAGCCACAATCTTCATTTTGATCATCTTCTCCAAATTTTCAATCTTCAACCTTGGTCGTGTCCATGGCTCCCTATAGTATTAAGTTGCACTCTCTTATCCATTCATTTTGATTCTTCAATTCTCCTAGATCATTGAATAATGCAGGTACTCCATCCTTTAAGGAATTAATGAATCATTTGGCATCTTCTTGTAATTCTTCCTGATATTCTTTGTGCTTTTCTATCAAGTCCTCAACAATTGTGATGGCATCAACATTTGAAGTACTTCCCTATTGGATTTCTTGGGGTTTTTCTTGGAGCCTATCACTTATTCTTTTATGTTCTTGCATGACTGAGTAACTCTTTGAATGGGTCACCCATAACTTTTCCATCCATACCATCAGATTAGCATGTCTTTTTTGGAGAACTATAGAGAGTGTATCATACTTCACCTTGGCCACTTGAATGTGTATTTACTGGTCATCCGCTTGTGATTCCTCATTCTTTCATTTTGATTGAGAACTTTCCCCATGTGTTAACAACTTAGCGGGTTCCTTTAAGTTGTTCCTGACAGCATCTCTCAGAAATTCATTTTCTTTCAACATTCTTTCATTATTGATTTTTTACATGTCTCTTTCCTTTATCAGCATCTAAATTTGTGCTTTATTTAACTTGGGCACATTGATGCCAATATCATCAATAACTATAGGATCAACTTCAACCACTTTCAATGTCATTACATGTCCAAATGCTTTCTCTGTGTCAATAATCATAGAACTTTTGTGTAGAGGATATAGGGCCCAAATCATTAAAGAATTATCATCAGGGTTATATCTTGACCTGGTATATACCTCTATCACACCTTCTAGGGTAAGCTTATGTTTAGAATCACTATTATGCAAAAAAAATTCAAAAACCAAAGTTGAATTCAAATACAGACTAGGAAAAATCATGACACCATACTCTTCTAACAGTCTTCTCTCTTTTTCAGGAGTCATATTCCTCATTTCATTATCCACATCAACCTTTAAAGTATTCAATAATTGGATCTCATTATTAGGTGTAATATCTGTGACCGATTCCCTTAATGATTTTCCTTTATGCTTAAGCAAGAAAGATCTAAACTCAAGGGACTTAATGAACTAATCATCTGAGACAAAGGAATTATAAGCTAACTGTCTGGTGTCCACATCTGATGAATCCCTAGTCTCTTTTTTTTTACTCGAAGGCTGGTACCCCTCAATTCTTGACTTGGGAATTTTATCAGATAGTCCTTGAACTTCATCTTCTTCATTGGATTCCTCACTACCAGAGGAAATCATCTCCACCTCTTGAATTTCCCTCAATCTTTGTTCAATTTTTCTATTATACTCATCAATTGCTAATTTAGCTTTTTTCTCTTCCATATTCATGATGATATCATCATGAGGATGGGGTATATGCACATATACTCCCTAGTTTTTCCTCTTCCTGGAAAATTCAATGAAACCCTTAGGATCAAATCCCTTTCTTGGAGCTCCCTTGTTCATGTTGTAATGAGATAATTTATTTAAAATGAGATCATAGCCCTCCTTTGATACTATAGTGAAATAACCAAAACACAATGTACTGGGCATGAAGGATTGTTTCTCATATGCACTCAAATTCATTACATTGGAATAATCTAATTGCCTAACAATCTCCAGGTAGGCAACTCTGTTAGGCACAGTCTTTGGCAAGATAAAAGGTGTATCTTCAAAGCCATATATTTTAATCATGGTGGCATCAACATAGTAATACCAGTCACCCTAGTTGTGATCTACAGTTGAAGGCCCATTGAAATCCTTTGTCCTCAGAAATCTTTTAATCTCATCGGACAGTGAATAATCACATGGGTGATTAAAAAATCTATATAGTACTTTCACAAAATGCTCTTCAAAATACACTAATTTGAATTTACAAATCTACTATCCCAAACAAAATTCCACAATTGCACAAGTATTTTTTTCCCTTCCTTGTCCAACTGTGTAATTTTCAACTCTTCTAGCCTTACCCCTAACTCTTGTCCATAATACAATGCCATGTGCATAAGGAGGGGGTAATGTTTGAAATACATTATAGGAGAACTGTTATTGATGGCCATTAATCCTGACTCAATTTCCCTGCAAATATGTGAAGCATAATCGAATGGTCGTGCATTGTGACATTGTATATCAGCAGCAATCACCATTGGCCCTATAGCCATGAACTCAAGGACCTTGATTCCCATCACTTTCCCTACTGAGAAGTAGGTATATTTCATGTATGGTTCAAATAAATCAACATGGAAAGGTGGTCCATCCCTATCTTCCAATGGCACTAAATTTCCATCATTTTTGGGCCTATGTAGTGGAAATCTCTAGCCTTCATAGGTAGTGTTCATTCTCCAGTACTCTTTCTCTAAATCTCCATGTATTATGGGTCAGTCACATGTATCATCTAGATTGCATACCTCATAGAGAGTATTTTTTGACACATGTATAAAGGGATTTCCTTGCAGGTCGCATATGGCTTTCAAATCAGGGTTATAGTGTTTGGCTAGAAGTTTGATGAGTTCAATATTTACAAATACATTTGGAATAACCAATTTCCCTAAATTAAGATTCTAGGTATTGCACACGAGTTCAAATCTATTTCTTCGGTCATAGTTGAACATGAATAGTTCATATCCCCTAATAGGGGTCCAAATATCACCCACATGCGCACACTTATCTTCTAGCCTCTCAATATCGGCCCTTAACTATGTAGACCTTCTGGCCTTTGGGCCTGAACCAGGTAATTTTTCAATTAGGTCCTAGTTTAACTTCCTTTGTTTTGAATTTGTTTCTGGCCCAATTTCAGTTTTTTGTTTTTTTTCGTTTTTGGGTTGGTTGCTTTCAGTCTGTTAATTCTTATTTTTTGGTGCAGAACTTGAACTTTCCATTTTACTTCTTATATGTAATAGAATAATTGAAATTCATATTTTCAAATGCAATGGGGCCATGTATGCTTACTTATTCGTTCTGGCTTACTGGATTCTTCAATTTCTACTTGCCCTTTTTGTCCCTATTTGTTGCACTTCTAAAAATTACTTTTGATTTGATTTTTGTCAATCTGAGTTATTCATATGGGATTCATTCATGTGGCCATTAATTTATGCTACTGGAATTGAATGCAACGGACCTCTTGAATTTTGAAATGTCAGGATGAAATATTGTTATATCGGTGAAACTATTTAAGTCTTTCTCTGATCCTGTGTAGTTCAACTAGAGCCACCTTTGTTTATGCATTCATCATAGATCTCCAAGACATAATTGAATGTCTTTTTGATCTAGAATGCCCCTTTAATCCTTACATTTAATCAAGCAAACCATTTCATTGTTTTACCGATACTGTGCAACATCTCTTTTTCCCCATTCTTTGATTTTCATTATTTTCAGAGAGAGAAAACTAATGTCTATCTGATGTCCAATCTCTTAGAAGTCCCCTTTAATCCTTGGCCAGTATCTTATCGATAAGTAAAAACCATTTTGCATCTCCATCGAGCTGAAATGAACCATCGTTGAGAGAATTGAACATTATCCTAATGAACTCTAGTCTCCCCGATGCACATACTTTTATCATTGTGTCTGCTAAGGTAGGTTGGTGAGACTCTCTTCAAAAATATTCCCATCTGTGTAACCATTGCAGTCGGGAAGATCTGTTGGACTCATTCCAAGTGTAAATATCCCTCTGATACACTTGTCATCATGTTTTATTGGTAAGAGTGTGCATATCTCTTGCCGATGAAATCCCTATCAGTATGACCCCCAAGATTGGTGTGATTTAAATTTTTTCCTCCAATCAGCTTGTTCCTACCAATAAGCTCCTATCGGTCAAACACTCTGCCTTGTCTCCCCAAATATGTTCAGTTGCCATCCATGGGGTTTTTTATTAGTGTGACCCTCTGTATCTCTTCTTGATACGCAGAAAACATCCAAGTGAGGGATTTGTGACTTAATGATTGGGAAGACATATGTATAATCTCTCTGATAAAGACTAAGTATTCATGATATGAGAATCAACTTTGCTATATTTTGGCTAGTCATGAAATGACAATGGAGCTAAATGATGAAATGACAAATGGCAATAAAATATAAAGAGAGAGCTTGAGGAAGAAACTCAAAGGCACATAGATATCCAGAACACCAACCTTCTCTCTGATAAAGATCAATTGCTTTCTATTTTTCTCTATTATGATCATGAGGACATTTGTATGCAAAAGGTCATATAATGGAACTATGGAATGGATCTTTTCATGCTCAAATTTGAGAAATTTGCATTAATCATGAGATCAAAGTATGGTGAACTTCAGTGGGGGAGGGAAGACAAATGGATAGAGGTTGGTGAAAAATGTGGGATTTTTCCAGTCCTAACAGTGGCTCGGACTGGGGATGAATGAGTGCGAGATCATTGCAAGAATCTAGAAAGATCTTTGGGGAGTAGACCATGGATGGAAGATGAAATGTTATGAGCACCTCAAGCTACTATGCATGGAAGTTATAAATTTTAGAAGGTATCTCAGGAATTGTCTATGCACTAGCAATTCCTGACCTTCACCTAGACTAATGTGCATGGAAAAAATTATTTTAAGAGGTTTGTCAAGAATTGTCCATGTACTGGCAATCCTTAATCCTCTCTATGTTCTTCAAGAAAATAAATGTTTTAGGAATTTCCCATGTACTAGAAATTATTGTTCTTCTCCTGACATGTTCTAGAGATAATATGAATCCTCACCTCCCATTCCAACAATAACAAAGGTTCCTAACTATAAGGCCTCAAATTTCCCATGTTTTTCTTTTTCTTGACTCCTGGAATTCCACATGAGAACTATGTCATCTACTTTAAACTTCCTATTTTTAGCGTTCCTGTCATGCAAGTATTTCATTTGTAATTTTTTCTTCCTATTATGTTGTTGGGGTTGGTTTCTAATTTCATCGAGCTCCATTAATTCCTCCATCCTTTCCTCTATGGGTTCAGGAACGTCCAAATCTTCTTGCAAGATGAACTTGCATATTGGTATTAGATTATGCAAAGGGAGTTTGGCCTAAGTTCCATACACAAGCTCAAAAGGTGATTTACCAATGGCCTTTTACACGGTGATTATATCCGCCCATAAAGCAAGCCTCGACTTAGAATCTTAGGCCCTTTTGTTGTTATCCAACATTCTTCTTATGATCTTCAAGATACTCTTGTTGTTGGATTCAACCTACCCATTTTCCTGTGGATGGTATGGTGAAGAGTATGAGATTACTATACCATATGATTAGAAAAATACCTTGAATTCATCTAACCTAAAGCACATTCCATTATTAGTTACAATCCTTTCCAGAGCTCTGAATCGTTTGATGATGTTCTCCAATAAGAAATTTGTCACACCCTTACTAGTTGCTTGTTTGGTGGGTATAGCTTCCACCCATTTTGTGAAGTAATCTATGGATACTAGTATCCATTTGTGTCCTCCACTATATTTTTCTATAATTTCCCCTATTAAGTCAATTCTCCATTGGTGAAATGGAGCCTCAACCCACATAGGTCTCAAAGGTAATGCTCCTTGATATTTTAGCTTCCCAGAAAACTTTTGACATGCTTCACATTTTTTGGTGTAATTATAAACATCATTGAAAACTCTAGGCTAGTAGTAACCCGCCCTTAACACCTTATGTATAGTGGTTTTTGCTAAGAAATTCCCTCCACATACTCCTTCATGCATTTCCTTCAAGACATGCCTTGCTTGATTTTCATCTAGGCATAATAATAGAACTCCATCCCTATTCTTCCAATAAAGGTCCCCTTTCATAAATACATACTTTGAAGCTTGCAAATTAAGTGTCCTTTTCTTGTTATCATCAAACCCTTCAGGACATTTCAAATGTTTAAGTTAGTACACAATATCAGTGTACCATGGCATGTGCTCAATACTAGTGACCATATTTTTTGCATTATTCACACTACATACTTGGGCAGCTTCCATATTTGTTTCAGCCATCAATTTGGCTATCCATGTCCTCTTACAAGCTTGATGATCTGAAATTCAATATCAAACTCCTAGATTCTATTTATCCATCTGCACCTACAGCCTATCGTTTCACTTTGTATAAATACATCTTTTACTACAGCATTAGGCACATAGGCTATCACTTTTGCTCCCACCAAATATGGTCTAAATTCCTTTACAACTCTCACTAATGCATACGCCTATTTCTCCACAATATCATACTTTCATTTTGGAGGGATTTTTTGAAGGAGATTGGTTATTCATACCCTTCATCGTTCTTTTGGAGCATTACTGCTACAACTGTGTGATAATATGCAAATGAAAAGATTTGAAAAGGATTACTAAAATTAAGGGACTTCAACACTAGGGATTCCTTGATTTCTCTTTTTATGGATATGAATGCATCTATAGCTTTATTTTTCCAATCAATTTTTGCACCCTTCTTTAGCATTTTTTATATTGGCTTTACCATCTTAGCAAATTTTGATATGAACCTTCTTACAAAATTGATTTGTCCAAAGAAGGATTGGATAGCTTTAACTATCATGGGGATAGGTATCTTGTCAATGGCTTCCACCCTTTCTGGATCAATCCTTACTCCTTCCTTAGGGACTATATGCCCAAGTAACTTTCCTTTTTTCACTACAAAATGACACTTTTTAGGATTTAGAGAAATGCCATATTCCAATGCTTTCAAAAATATTTTTTCAAGATGAGCCACATGATCTTTTGCCTTCTTGGAATATGCAGTTAAATCATCGTGGTAGACTACCATTATTACATTAATTAGGTCAGCAAAGGCAACAACCATGGCCCTTTGGAATGTTGCACCAACATTTGTGAGTCCAAATGGCATCCTAACATAAACATATGTTCCCCATGGTGTAGTGAAGGTTGTCTTGTATTTTTCTGATTCTTTAACCTTCACATGGTTATAACCTAAAAATCTGTCCATCGTGGACAGTAACTCACAGCCTGTGACTCTTTGTAACATAGCCTCCATGTTTGGGATCGAGTAATTATCCTTAAGAGAAGATACATTCAAGTTTCAGAAGTCTACACAAAGCCTTATGTCTCCATTTTTCTTTTTGACTAGTACTAGATTAGAGACCCAAGATGAATGTCTAATTGGCTTGATAATACCTCCTTCCCTAAGCTTCATAAGCTCTTTGTGCATTTTAGGCTCCAAAGTAGGGTTTATGGGTCTTTTTTTCTGCCTGAATCTCATGTTGGAACAGATCTTCTCTATATGCTTTAAGATCCTCATAATACCATGCAAAAACATGCTTGTATTTCCTTAACAGTGTAATCAGCATTTTTTTGATTGTTGGACTTATCTTCTTTCCAATGTATACCCTTTTTGGTGCCAACTCAGTCCCCGGGTTGATCTCTTCAACATCTCTTTTTATTGGTGTTTGTTTCATAAGGGTTCGATCATTTCCATCAAACACCCTCTCTAGTGCCACAAGTCCTTTAGGAAGTTTGTTGGTTTTGAGTTGAACAACTTCTTTTCCAAACACGGTTTGTTTGTCATCTACTTCTTCCACAAATTCATTAAAATCAATCTCTTGGGCTTCATACTAATCTATACAATGTAGAAAATTGATCAAATCAGTATCATCATTGAAAAATTTCCAACTATAAACATTATCGGGGATTGCAGGTCTTGTTTTGAATTCAACCTGTGAAATCCTAGCTAGAGTGATATCATCTCTTTTCAAAGCTACATTAGCCAAAAAGTCTGCCATTGAGTTCGTAGACCTATCTAACCACTCAATAGAGAAAGCATCGAATAGTTCAATGGTATCCCATACAATGTTCCTGTACTATTTTAGCCTCTTATTTTTTGTAGCATATTTTGACCTTACTTGTGAAATGATCAACTCAGAGTTTCCAAAGACTGTCAATAATTTTATTTTGTGTTTGACAGCCATATTCATCCCAATCAGCAAGGCTTCATACTCTGCTATGTTATTTGTACATTCAAATGTCAGCAAGAATGAATATTTGAATTTAGTGCCTTCAGGTGAAATGAACACCACTCCTACTCCATTGTCCTCTTTACTGCATGCTCCATCAAAATACATTTTCCACACACCTTGTTCAGTCTTGAAAACATGCTTATCAATTGGATTAGTACTTACTAATTTAGGCTAGGAAGGCTCTATTCTGAAACTTCCTAAATCCACATCACATAAGCAATTCAATTGATCTTGAGCAACATAGTCCACAATCTGATTCACTCTTGGTTCTCTATACAGTTTTACCTCTTTGCCATTTATGGGTATTGTGGCATATGATAAGTCAAATTGTACCTTTCCTCCAACTATTGCAGTCCATTGTCTTGACAAGAGCATTCCAAAATGAGGGGGTGTGTCAATTACAGTTATTTCAATATTATATAGTGCCTATGGATAAGCAACCAACTTCACTTCTACATCTTTCATAATTCCTACCACTGGGACAGGCCTACTATCCATAGCGTAGCATTTACCACTAGTAGTGTCCACCCACATGCCAAGTTTTTTCATGACCCCTACTGGCATGATGTTAATAGCAACTCCTAAGTCAATCATGCAGTTTCTTGCCAATTTATTATTTATGAGTAATGTGGTGAAAAATGGGTCAACCTGTGGAGGATTCACCAATGAATCACCAAAACAAACTTCATGAACCTTTATTTCTCCATGCTTGCCATTACTGATTTTAGTGGTCCCTTTGTTCTCAGAGTTTGTGCTTTTATTAGTTCATTAGATATTAGTTGAATATCACTTTCTCTATACTCTTTTTTTTTCATCATTTCTAATAATGGCACAACCATTTTGACCTGAGACAATGCTTGTGTAAAATTAAATGAGGAAGAGTTATCCATTTTGGCTATCTTCTTTTTTTCTAGTGGATCTCCCTTATTCTCTTCCTTCTCTTTTTTGTTTGTTTCATCAGACTTTTGTTTATCTTTATGCAACTCCTTTTTTTCTTCTTTGAGAACATGTTTTTGTTCATTATTATTGGGCTACTTATTTTCTATCTTTTTTGGTGTTCCCTGTGTTGTTTCTTTATCTTTCATAAATATCCCTCTTGGAATTCCCTCATCTCCATTTATTGTTCTAGTTCTTAACCAATATTTGTTTTTTTTCTATTCTACTGCAACAATGGTCAATTCTTTGATCTCTTCCTCAATTGCTCTCCTCACTTTGTATTTACTTGACTGAGATTGTGTAAAAGGAGAGTGTGGTTCATCATTGTTTTCATCATGATCAGAGAATACTTGTTGTTCTACCATGTGATTATTATACCTCTAACTGTTCACATCATACTCATAACCTTCCTCTTTTAAAGATGAATATCCTTGTTCGACTGGGTGAAGGGTGTGAGAAGTTGAATATATTGTATGATCCTCTTCATTATTGTCAACTGGTATTTCTTCATCTTGTATTGATTGGGCTACAACGACATGATCTAGGGAATGAGGTAGCTTGCAAACCTAACACCAAGGATTTTTATTAACCATGTAGGCTCCATTTTACTTTAAGGGATCAAGAGTATCCTTATATTTAGGCTTATCAATTAGGGGTTTTCCATCCTTCCAATTTGTATTATATGTTGGAAATAATGTGCCTCAATCTCACAGGCTGAAACCCTTGAAAGGGCCAAGTCGATGTGACATCTTTTGTGTCTGGCCGACTAGCAATTTGAATCTTGTTGAACAGTTCAGGTCGCTGTGACCTTGCTTCAGTCTCAATGATCCTATTGCTATGACATGTTGTGTTTGGTATGATCTCCTACCATGTGGAGATCTCTAGTTGATAGGCCATTCATATCATATATCGGGGAGACCCTTGGCTGAAAGGTTTACTTCAGTGTGAAGTCCCAGCGAAAGCTAAAGTCTCCCCGACAACGTTTCTGTTGAAGCCTTTGGGGAGAGTCTTGGGTGTTCAGTAAGAAGTCTTACCGATAGGAATGTCTCATTGACAGTATTCACTCGGGGTAACACAAGGGTCTCGGGAAGAAGTCTCAGCAATGAAGAGAGGTCTTGCCAACGAGGAAAATCTTGGAGTCATCGGTGTAACACACTTGCTTCGATATGAAGTCTTACCGATGTGTGGTGTCTCACCGAATGTTTTCATTGGTGTAACATGTGTTTTCAATAAGAACTCTTAGTGAAAGTGATAAGTCTTGCTGACTATTATTTGGTGTTTGGTATGTCTTGAGACCTCGGTGTGATGTCTCAGCAAAAGCGATAAGTCTCGTTGACTGTTGGATGCTTCAGAATAACATGAAGGCTCGGTGGGATGTCTTGGCGAGAGTAGTAAGTCTTGCTGATGGTATAACATTTTGATGTGACTTTGAACATCGGTATAATGTCTCACTGAAGAGTGGTATGTCTCACCAATAGAAATACTGAAGTCGGTGCAACTTGTGATATCAATGTAACCTCTTGCCGATGGAGACGACTCTTGGTGATAACATGTAATCAGGTCTTGTGGCATCGGGGAGACACTTCTTGTGTCTCACCAACATGCCAACATAGTTGAAGCCTTTTGACCATGTGAATAATATCCTATGTGGCTTGTAGTCGACCAATCAGAGAAGCTAAATGGGAACTATTGGAAGACAATTCATTGTGGAAATTCTAAGAGGAAGCTCGATAGACAGGGGTGACATGAATATAGTCTGGAGTAGCAGATGATGTCTGGTTTGATGGATCAACAGATTGCTGTGTGGTTGTATGATCAGTGGATGAATTATATTCTGTAAATACTGTAGTGCAAATGTTCTGTAACAAGGTTGTTCATGGTGAATGTTGTTGTAAACTGACATCAGAAAGATAAGTCAGAACTCTATTTGTAATCTTTATTACTGTAATACAAAGTGACTTCTCTTGGTGTGGTGGGTTTTTCTCCCATAAGGGTTTTCCCACGTATATCTAGTGTTCATATGTGCTTGTCTATTTCTCTATTTCAGTAATCTCTTTCATGTGCATCTTAATTGGACTATAATTATAAAATTGAAAAGGTATCTCTACATTCTTCCCTGAGTGTTTGACATTAGGAGAGTTGCTTCTGCATCTAGCTTTCCTTACAAGTGGTATCAGAGCCTAGCTAGTTGTGTTATCCTTGTGGGTACGTTGGGTTTTTTGTGTCAATTTATGTTTAGTGGGAGTCTTGTAGAAGTTTGTCAAGTTCTAATTACAGATTGAGATGGCTAGCACATCAGGAAAGATTCAAATAGATAAATTCAATGGCAGCAATTTTGAGTTGTGGAAACTTAAGATGGAAGATCTATTGGTTGATCGTGATCTTTGGATTGTTGTGTCTAGAGTGAAGCCTACAGGCATGAAGCAAGAAGATTGGGACCTTGTAGATAGAAAGTCTAAGGGGATGATAAGGCTCTATTTGGAAGACTTCGTTCTTCTCAATGTGCATGAAGATAAGACTACATCTTCCTTGTGGAAGAGACTGGCATCTATTTATCAGGGGAAGTCCTTGGTGAATAAACTTTTCCTGAGGAAGAAATTGTACACTTTGAGAATGCAGGAAGGAGGTTCTGTAGCTGATCATTTGAACACATTCAATATGATGATTACACAGTTAACATTTGTTGGTGTGAAGATTGATGAAGAGGATCGTTGTATGCTAATATTGTGTTCTTTGCCAGATTCATGGGATCACCTAGTGATGGCTATTGGGAGTACAACATCCAATTTCAAGATGGAAGATGTTGTTGCTTCTTTATTATCAGAAGAAATGAGAAGGAAATCTTCTAAGATGGCAAAGGAGGCCCTTGCTATTAGAGGAAGGTTGAAAGAGAAAGGAAAGAAGAAGGACAATAAATCTAAATCAAAATCAGAGGGGAGATCAAAGTCTTCTTGCAAGAAGTCCAAGGTGAAGTGTTGGAACTGTGGGAAACCTGGTCATGTCCGAAAAGATTGTAAAGAGGGGGAGAAGAAGAAGAATAAGTATTCTTCCGACAATGATTCTTCTCACAGTGATGGAGATGCCTTCATTGCAGCCTTGGCTACACAGGCATCAGATGATGTCTGGCTGATTGATTTTGGAGCATCTTTCCACATGACATCTCATAGAGACTGGTTCATGAAGTATGAAGAATACGATGGTGGAAAGGTGTACTTGGCAAGTGATTCAACTTTAGAAATCGTTGGTAGTGGAAGAGTCAAAACCAATTCCACGATGGCGAGTGAAGGGAATAAATAATGTAATGCATATACCATTCTGGCTCAAACTTACTGTAGTATGCTAAATGATATTGAGTGCAAGTCATGTTCTCTAGAAATGGCAAAGATGACTAGAGGCTCAATGGTGCTAGCAAGGGGTGCTTGTATTGGTACCTTGTACAAGTTGATGCACATGTTGTTCAATGTACAATGTCTCTATAAAGTCACAGAAGGCTACTCAGAGGAAAAGAGGGAAATGTTCCTAATTGTGTAAACTCTATGGAAGTTAAACTTCCAGCAGAAAAGACTATGCTATGGCATAATAGGCTAGGCCACATTGGAGAGAAAGGTTTAAAAACCTTGAAAAACAAAAACCTAGTTGAGGGGCTTGAAGATTGTAACCTTGAATTTGAATTCTGTGAACACTATATATATAGAAAACAACACCGTGTTTCATTTTATTCCAGTCCTCATAAATCTTCTATTTTGCTAGATTATATTCATTCTGATGTATTTGGTCCAGTGAATGTTCCTTCTTTGTCTAAGTCAAGGTACTATGTATTGTTCATTAATGATTATTCGAGAAGAACATTTGTTTATTTTTTGAAAAGTAAATCAGAAGTGTTCAGTCTATTTAAGGAATTTAAAATCCTTGTAGAAAATTAGACTAGAAGAAAAATTAAATGCTTAAGGACTGATAATGGCGGTGAATTTTGTTCTGATGATTTTGAGAGGTATTGTAAAGACAATGGGATTAAAAGGCATAAGATTACACCTTATACTCCATAACAAAATGGAATTGCAGAAAGGTTCCATAGGACAGTGATGGAGAGAGCACGAAGTATGTTGAGTAGTGTTGGCTTGGAGGAGAAGTTCTAGGCTGAGACTGTTGCTACTGCATGTACTTGATTGATCGTTCTCCAAATTATGCTCTTATTGAGAAAACACCTTTGGAAGCATGGTCTGGAAAGAATCCCTCCTTAAGACATATTTGTGTCTTTGGCTATGAGGTATATGCTCATGTGTCGTATGAGAAAAGATCTAAGTTGGAGAACAAGGTTGTCAAATGTATTTTTATTGGCTATAGTGTTGTCATAAAAGGATACAAGCTTTGGAATCCTGATACAGAGAAGGTTGTATACAGTAGAAGTGTAATCTTTCATGAGTTGAAACCTTCTACCTTGGATCTACAGTCAGAGATAAAGTCAGAAAAAAATAAGGATGTATTTGGAATTCATCCTACACCAGATAAAGAGGAATTAAAAATTCAAAATGTACCTGAAACTAAGGAGAGCTCAAGCAGTTCTGAAAGTTCTAAAGAAGAAGAAGAACCTCAGCCTCAGCAAGTGAGGAGGTCAACCCATGAAAGAAAACAACCTGATAGGTATGGGTTCTCTTTGATAGATTCTACTTGTGCCTATGCTTTAATTTCTAACACTGATGAGCCTAGGACTATAAAGGAGGCATTTAAAATGTCTGATTCAGACTCTTCGTTGGAAGCCATGAACAAAGAAATGGCATCATTAGAAAAGAATGACACTTGGAGTTTGGTGCCCTTGCCTAAAGGCAGAAAATTCATTGGCTGCAAATGGGTATTTAAAAAGAAGATTGGTCTGGATGGCAGTTTGGAAAAGTACACGGCAAGATTGGTTGCGAAGGGTTATTCCTAGGTAGAGGGAATTGATTATTGAGAGATTTTCTTTCCTGTAGCTAAGTTGATATCTATCGGATTTATTTTTTCACCTGCAGCAGTGTATGACTTAGAGGTTGAACAGATGGATTTGAAGACAGCATTTCTTCATGGTGATCTTGAAGAAGAAATCTATATGTCCCATCCTAAGCACTTTGTTCAAAAAGGTAAAGAAAAAGTGGTTTGCAAGTTAAAGAAGTCTCTGTATGGGTTAAGCAATCACCTAGAATGTGGTACTAGAAATTTGATACTTTTGTATTGTCTTTGGGATTTTTGAGATCAAAAAATGATCATTGTGTCTATTACAAAGCTGAAAGTGATCAAGTTCTTATTATTGCTCTCTATGTTGATGATATGTTGTTCATAGGCAATCGTAAGCTAATGATTTTTGATCTTAAGTCTCAGTTGTCTGCTAAGTTTGAAATGAAAGATCTTGGTGCAGCAAGGTATATTCTAGGGATGGAGATAACCAGGGATAGGAATAGTAGAAAACTTTGGCTCAGTCAGAGTAAGTATATCAAAACAGTTCTAGAGAGATTTTGCATAAATGATTGCAAGCAACTAGTTGTTCCAGTCTTGCAGGGAATGAAGCTATCTGTTGAAGATTGTCCAAAATCTCCTACTGAGATGGAGGACATGACCAGTGTACCCTATGCTAGTGCGGTTGGCAGTCTCATAAATGCAATAGTCTGTACAAGGCTAGACATTTCCCAAGCAGTGGGAGTACTTAGTCCGTTTATGGCTAATCCTGGAAGGACACATTGGGATGCTGTAAAGAGATTTTTTTAGATATTTGAAGGGCACTTCATATTTTTCTTTGTGCTACCATGGGAACCTGGTTGACTCACAGAGGACTCTCAGTATTTGAGGCTATGTGGATTCTGATTGGGAAAGGGACATTGACAATAGGAGGTCCACCAGTGGATATAGTTTCATGTTGAATGGTGGTGCAATGAGTTGGATGAGTAAGCGGCAGATTGTAGTTGCTTTGTCCACTATAGAGGCTGAATACATGTTAGATACACATGCTTGTAAAGAAGTAGTTTGGTTAAAAAAATTGTGTTCTAACATTGGTTTTGATGCAGGGAAAATAACTATTTTTTGTGACAGTTAGAGTGCAATTTGTCTGGCAAAGAATCCTACTTTCCATGCCAGGATGAAACATATAGATGTACAGTACCACTTTGTATGATATATGGTGGAGGATGGAAAGGTCAGTTTGGAAAAAGATGATACTCTAGAGAATGTTGCAGATGCATTCACGAAGCCAGTGAGCACAGAAAAGTTCAGGTGGTGTGTCAGTTCGATAGGCCTTAGTGCCCACAATTTTCAGTAGGTTCATTGTGCCCTGGAGGTGCCTATGTGATCTTCATCAAGTGGGAGATTGTTGGAAATAATGTGCATGAATCTCACAAGCTGAAACCTCTGAAAGGGCCAAGTCAATGTGACATCTTTTGTGTCTCGCCAACTAGCATTTTGAATCTTGTTAAACAATTCAGGTCGTTGTGACCTTGCTTCAGTCTCACCGAATAATCCTATCACTATGACATGTTGTGTTCAGTATGATCTCCTACCGAGTGGAGAACTCTGGCTGATAGGGCATTCATATCGTATAGCGGGGAGACCCTTGGCCGAAAGGCTTACTTCAATGTGAAGTCCTAGCGAAAGCTAAAGTCTCGCCGACAGCGTTTCTATTGAAGTCTTCAGGGAGAGTCTTGGGTGTTCGATAAGAAGTCTTACTGATAGGAATGTCTCACCGATAGTATTCACTCAGGGTAACACAAGGGTCTCGGGAAGAAGTCTCAGTGATGAAGAGAGGTCTCGCCAACAGGGAAAATCTTGGAGTCATCGGTGTAACACACTTGCTTCGATATGAAGTCTTACCGATGTGTGGTGTCTCACCAAATGTTTTCATCGATGTAACATGTGTTTTCGATAAGAACTCTCAGCGAAAGTGATAATTCTTTTCGACTATTATTTGGCACTCGGTATGTCTTGAGACCTCAGTGTGATGTCTCAGTGAAAGCAATAAGTCTCGCTGACTATTGGATGCTTCAAAATAACATGAAGGCTCAGTGGGATGTTTTGGTGAGAGCAGTAAGTCTTGCCAATGGTATAACATTTCGATGTGACTTTGAACATCAGTATAATGTCTCACCGAAGAGCTGTATGTCTCGCCAATAGAAATACTGAAGTTGGTACAACTTGTGATATCAACGTAACCTCTTGCCGATGGAGACGACTCTTGGCGATAATGTGTAATCGGGTCTTGTGGCATCGGGGAGACACTTCTTGTGTCTCACTGACATGCCAACATAGTTGAAGCCTTTTGACCATGTGAAGATTATCCTATGTGGCTTGTAGTCAACCAATCAGAGAAGCTTAATGGGAACCATTGGAAGACAGTTCATTGTGGCAGATCTGAGAGAAAGCTCGACAGACAAGGGTGACATGAATATAGTCTAGAGTAGTAGATGATGTCTAGTTTGATGGATCGACAGATTGCTATATGGTTGTATGATCGATGGATGAATTATATTTTGTAAAGAATGTAATGTGAATGTTCTATAACAAGGTTATTCATGGTGAATTTTGTTGTAAACTGACATCAGAAAGATAAGTCAGAACTCTGTTTGTAATCTTTATTACTATAATACAAAGTGACTTCTCTTTGTGGTGGGTTTTTCTCCCGTAAGGGTTTTCCCACGTATATCTGGTGTTCATATGTGCTTGTCTATTTCTCTATTTTAGTAATCTTTTTCATGTGCATCTTAATTGGATTGTAATTGTAAAATTGAAAAGGTATCTCTGCATTCTTCCCTGAGTGTTTGACATTAGGAGAGTTGCTTACGCATCTATCTTTCCTTACATTATATGGCATATAATGCAATCTTGTTCTTTCATTTCTATATGGATTCTCTTGTCTATACTGAGGATTGTTAGAGCTTTGAGGAATTCTGAGGTTATCCCTTTTGCTAGTCATCCCTGTAGCCTTTCTATTATTCTCAATGGTCAATGTCATTTTATGTGCTTCAATCAAACTTCTAGTGCACCTATTTTTGAGTTCATATCCTATTTTTGGATCAAAGGCTTTTAGATAAATGCTTAAGGCTATTGGATTAGTCAGTTTGGACCCATGCGGTATCTTATTATACAATTTGGAGAACCTCTAGTTGAATTCATAGACTGGTTCATTTTGATACTTCTGAATACTTATCAGTTCATGCAAGGAAAACTTGGGAGCACCCCGATTTCTATATTGTTCCAGGAATTGATTCTGAAAGTTTGTTATAGAATCAATTGTAGCATTAGGAAAACCATTAAACCAATCCCTTGCCTCTTCAGTTAATGACATCATGAATAACCTCATATTCACATCCTCATATTCCATGCCAATGTCTTGTATAAAGGCATTGAAATTTCTAATATGTTCTTTAGTTGATATCACATTATTCCCAATAAACTTGGGAACTATATTTCTCCATTTGTTATCAATTAGGTATGGATATAGTTGGTACCCTATTAAATTAAACTATTTACATGTGTTCACAGGGTTTTGTGGAGGCATATTCAAAGGTGGTGGATTAGGGCAATATTGGTATCTGTACTTTGGCTGATGGTAGACATTTTGTTGGATGTCTTGTTGTTGGGGATATGTGTTATGATGTGGTACATGTTGTTGATGTTGTGGGGCATATTTTTAACCTGGTGGTGGATAATTTTGGGGAATATTGCCATGATTTGGAGGATAGGGCCTTGGTGGTACATTTTTTTGAGTACATTGTTGTGGGTTACCCCTTGTATTATGTAATAGTCTAGGAGCACCAGCAGCCTAAGATGAACCCACATTAACACCTTGCTTGTGTGGAAGTACATACTTAGGTGGTTTTGATGCATGTATATTTACTTGTGCCAACTATTGATTCAATGCCTAACTCTCTTGTATCATATATTGCCTCCTTCTAAGTTCCCACCTCTGCCATTCAAGATGTAATTCAATCTCTTGGTTGTTCTTACTATTAAAATCAATAGTAGTTTGATTAATCATCCCCTCTTTGTTTTCTTCTCCTTGTTGTGACGAGAATCCCATATCATATTCCTCTTGTCTTCGCTTCCTTTCTTCTTTAGCCCGGGCATAGAACTCCTTTTCCTTTTGAGGGTCCAGTTCAAGATTGAGGATACCCTCACTTATATTGTTTCTCTCAGGTGTTGAGGGGTTTTCACCATCAATATGAAAAGGGGAAGTTTAAGTTGTGAAAGGTTGTTCTGCTGAATTCACATTATCTCCTGGTTGTTTGGATGACTTTTCACCCTTATTTGTGTTGTTCTTCCCATGGGGAGATCCATGCTTGTCTACCCACCTAGTATTGGTTTTCTTGGGACTCTCTTGCTACAAAGATCTTCTTCCATTCATGTTTGATGATATGGTTATTCTCTGATGTCTATCATCTATCTTTTCTAATCTGATGTTCACTTTATCACTCATAAAATATCTTCAGAGTCACCACCTACTGTCATAAGTAGGAAAATAATTTTCTTCACAATAGAGTGTTTACCTTCTTGATATTTGAATTGACTCTATAATGGAAGGCTTGGGTTTAGAGTTGGCTCCCCAATAGATTCGTCAATCTGTTAGATCTCAAAAATGAAGATTACTAGTCCTAAGAGGATGCTAGACTCTATGATCATACTTGTAATGTTTCTGAACCAATGAACAGAGTATGGTAATGACTCCCTACACTTCAGGCTCTGCCAAACCTAGGTGGGTGAACCTTGATGACTCAGGCAGATTATGTGATCTATTTGGGTTTGGAAATCTATCCACAGTGGCATGAAATGTGGAATAGACAATAATCTATTTAACTACTTCTACTCCTAATTGGGTAATTGGAATTTTTTGAGTTTTAAATGAATAAATCAAGTAATATGTAATGAAGTATGAATTAGACTAGTGCCTTGTCGGATGGGCAGAGTCAATGAAGATCTAGGATGAATAACTTATATTGGTTGTAACTCAAATTGTTTGGCACTTTTTATTTGTGTATATCTTGTATAAACGTGCAAAAAGGTGATTTATAGACTCTACTTATTAATCCAATTGATACAACCACGTTACTTATGACTTACTAAAAGGATTTTAATCCTTCCTTGAAGGAACCAATTGAATAAATCACACAAGAACAACAGATGATATCCAATTGGAGACAAAATGGAAATCCTAATTATAAAGCTCTTCTTAATGATCCAAATGCTACTTCCAAGTTATTGTGATTAATTAAAAGGATTTAATTCACCAATGGAAACCAAATAACTCAATCGCAAATGAACAAATGTGTCTGATGAATTTGATTACCAACTTAGATACACAAACTCAAATAACTGAGAAATAACACAATGAAGACAACTAGATAATTGTTTAAAACAACAACCAATTGACACCAATATGAAGCCACAGAATCAAATATCTTTCATTGATTTGCTCAAAATTTTATGCTAGCATCATGGTCTTTTGTAGTGTAAACATTATGAAAGTCTTCTACTATCTATCTATTCCCTATTCGCCTATATTGATTAACTATCAAATGTCTATCCTATATAGCAATATTTTGAAGAGGGTAGACCCCTTCAATAGTGTTTTGAAATTTAAACAACATATTAACAAATAAATTAGGCTCTAATTATCCATAAATGAACTTGTGTAACTGTTGATGCAAAAAATTTGCAAGGTAACAACCTTTTGTGGGAAACTCAGTTTATGGGGGACTTATTACGCTAAACTGAGTGACCTCCATATTTTTAAAGAAGTCAACTTCTTCTGTAATGGAGTTTTGGAATAGGTAAAGGAAGCAGATATAAAACTAAAATATCTAACTAAGGCAATGCACTAGAATTTAGATAAAAGGCATGATGAACAACGCATTCAATGACATAAATTTAGATAAAAGGCTAGAATTTATGATCTAAAGTCCTGCTTAGAAATTTACCATGTCCTAGAATAACATAAATTAGGGATTGCATTATGAACAACTCATTCAATGACATAAAATAATAATCATGCCCGTTTATTGAAAAGAAGAGTCGAAAGACATGATCTAAACTAGCAAACTTGTATTCAAATTATAGAAGTACGACAAATAAACCATTCAAACAATAATGGCACAACATAAAGTTTATCAATAGCATATGAAATAGAGAAGCCAAACAATGGCACAATCTGTGAGTTCTTACAATAATCTAAACAATACAAAGGCCTAGTCTCTCCAAAAATCCTATGATTCTAAAAACTAGTGAAAAAGCATGTGATCTCCTAACTTGTAACTTTTAACATTGGGACCTTCGAAACTGTGGAACCCTTCCTTTGAAGCAAAGAGCAGTATTTATAGCAATCCTTCCACCGATTGGCAAGCAAAAACTGAAAAGATTCAAAATTTGAGCAATGATGTTGAGGAAATGATTTCCCTTGATCGTTGTAACAAAAAAGATGAGACACAACACTTGGTCTCCCTCCATTCTGGTGCATCCCTTGCAAATGATGGCAGTGGTCCAACAAAGTCTCATGCAGACAAGTTTCACCCTTTAGGATAGGCAGTTAGAAAATTTGTCAGCATCTCGCACCTCATAGTCCGCTTCATCCCGTGCATTGAAAAAGTGTGTGCCGAAGAGACGCATGGCAGCATTTCACTACCCGCAGTCGATATTTTCGTTCTTCGCTGAAAGCTTGCGTAGAGAGGACACACAAAAAAATGTTTATTGTAGATGCCACTTACAAGGCCTGCCAAATCTTTATGTGAATGGGAGCTATGTGGCACGCGAGCGAGGGCTGATCAGGAAGTGAAAGGAAGCAATCAAAATAACCCACAGTGATGAAATGTGGGAGCATTTCAGGGGTCGATAGAAGAGCAAGGAGAAAATTCCTTCAGAGTGCGATGAGCAGACATGTGGCCAAAGCCACGGTGACAACCAAAAGGGGGCCGATGAAATTTTTTGAAGGCATGGGCCAACACTTAGCCAAAAATCAAACCAAAAGGGAGCATGGTGAATTTTGAATTCATAGCTTCTGGTGACTATTTGGGGCATTTTGCTTTAAGGAACGTGGAACTAAAAATTTTCTCTGGTTCGTAGACCAGAGCACCATCCATCGGCAATGGAGTTAGAGCTTGGAAAAGGATGCCTACATAGGCGACCAATCGTCTTCGGATGGCCTCGCTATATTGCAAAAATTATCCTATGCTCCACATAGGTCAAGTGTTTCTTTATAAGGAAGTGTCTCAGGTAAACCAGCCCCCACCTCACAATGGAAAAGTAGTTGTGCAAGAGGATGAATAACACCCTCAAAATCTGTTCTAGTGGAAGGATGGTTGAAACTCTTAAAAGCATTTGGGTCTTGCTCCTTTTCTTCAATTCTTTCTACAATTTGCTCGACTGTGGCAATCGACCCATCCTCAATAAATGGAGATAGTAGACCCATCTCGCTCAGCTCAGAGAAATTCTCACATGTCGTCCATTGGCTGGTTCAAAGTAGTTGCGGCTGCTTTAGTTCGCTAGAAGACTGAGTGGAAATGGATAAATGTGTTTGTTGTTTGGGCAACAATATCCCGATCTTCAATCCCTGCCTTGGCCAGGTCTTCATCAGAGACCAAATATAGCTTAGTGAGAAAACTCTTTGCTTCTGGAACCTTTTCTAAGATGAACCATGGGAATTGTTCAATTGTTCTGTGAACCTCCTAGCTCAATTTTGTTATCTTTGAGATGAACCAAAGCATTGGATGCAGTGTCAGGCAGAAGGTTTTAACCTTTTCCCAATAAGAAATATATATCTATTGATCCAAGGGGATGAGGTCTGGCTGCGTAGAGGAGGCTTGGAGAGAGCTCTTTAGCGAGGTGATCTCTGCATCCCTTGAGTTAATAACCTCTATTAATTCCACACTCCTCTTTTTGGTGAATGTCAATTTCTCTATAAAGTTACTTATTTCTTTATACCAATTCTCCTTGGCTCGAGAGTGGTTCACCAATTATGTGTTAAGAGAGGACTTTGTCTCCTGAAGCTGCTTTTCTAACTGGGCCTTTTGGACTTCAAAGTTCTTATGATTCTTTTCTAATTCTTGCTCATATAGAGCACTTTGAGCTGCTAACTCTTTCACCTTTTGTTACAGATTATGCTCTGTTGAGGTCAATTGGCTCTGATATTTTTGTTTCCTTGCCTATAGCTCATTAAGAAATGTGGGGTCAATGGACTGGGACTTATTGAGTTTCTCTTGGAGATTGCTCCACTCTGACTCTTCTACTCGCACTTTCTTAGACAAGCATGCAACTTCAACTTCTAGTGATTTCTCCTTCATTTCCAGAAAATTGACTCTTTCCTTCACAAGCTTTAGTTGCTCCTCCTTTTTCTTCAATTGACAGTCGTATTTCAAAAATTTGTTTGTCACCACCCATTGTGTTTCCTCCATGAGTTCCACCTTATCATGTGGTCAGGGTGCAGTCAGATCAATCCCCATGGCATACATGTTGTAATCACCTGGCAGCATCTCACCTTGTGGTTTGGTAACATTCAGGTACATGTTGGCGAAGTTCAGCATTTGTTGTTCTTCATTATAAACTATATACACTTTAGGCTCTGCATCCTTTTTATCATCCTTTGTTTTTTTCTTTTGGATCCTAAGGGCTCACATTTGCTTCGTGGTTTCTCCCTAGGATATGAATTTGGCTGGTGACTGAACCAACCTACCAACGATAGGTGTACTGAGAGGCAAGGAAAAAGGAAATACATGTGTAGTGGGCCCTTGCATTTTCTTTAGTAGGAGATTGACAGTTTTTGGGGAGAAAAAGGGAACCTTCCATAGTTCAGTTTGTGAACTCGCGGAAGGGCTCATCAATTGTGATGATGGGATGGTCATAATCGAGTCCATTTGTTGGGCATACTAGGTTGGACTCAAGGTAGCAGAGGCAATAGGGGTGTCAATGGCAGCCAAGCTTTCAGAAAGAGAGGTGAGGAGAGATTGAGTAGCAGTGGCCAGCGTTAAGGTTCATGGAGGAATTAAGATAGATGGTCTAGTTTGGATGAATTGGGAGAAACCTCCTGCTAACATTATGGTAGGGGTAGATAAAGCAGGTCTGATGCTTGTAGTAATGGGCACTGTAGGAATGGAAGAGGACACCAAAGATTGAGAAGTAAGAAAATTGGAAGCAAAAATTACTTGTTGACTAGATGTTGGCGGTGCTTTGCTTGTCGCTGGCTGCTTACTTACTTTGGGCTCCTAGCTTGCTATGAGCACTTGGCTTGCTATGGCTCCTTGTGATCCTTCTCCTGGAATAGCTTCATTGTGTTGCTGCTTAGCAAGTAAGGGGTCTTCGATCTCCACAGTCTCTATAGATTTTGGCTATTGTTGTTGGGACATTCTTGTTGTTTTTGAGGCCCAAGTGAGTGTCTTCGAGGCTTGTGACATATTCAATCACACATTTGAAGTGACATAGGTAGATTTCCTTATAGAATTCCTCTTTTGTTGGGTGGAGGATGTTGATGTCTTAGCTTCCTCCTCCGCTTGCTCTTATCCTTCATCAGGGTTGTCAGCTCTGCTATCACTTGAGTCAGAAGTAGGGTGCTCCTCATCCCATAGTCATTCAAACTCTTTCTCTTCCTTTACACCTTCATAAGGTATATCAAGCCATTTTGTTTCTTGGTGATATATCCAGAAGGCTCTGATCTTTTCATTAGTCCATTCTTCTTCATTCCTCATCTTATTGTATAGTCTTTGTTGGAATTATGCCTAAATCAATATAGGCTGAAACCTCCATTAGAGCAAAGTTAGTATGACATCTATCATGTCTGGCCAACTAGCATATTCGTAACATCATGTTTTGTACAGGTCACTGTGACCTAGTTTCTATCTTGCTAAATGCTTTCACTATGGAGCTATCGCTATGATAAGGAGTGTTTAGTATGACCTTTTAGCGCTCGGGAGACCTCTGGCCGATAGGCCATTCAATCATAAATCAGGAAGACTCATGACGACTACGGGATTTGGGATAACCTATGTTGGTTTGGTGAGAATTTTTAGTGAACAGTGAAGGTCACACTAACGGGGACGCATCCAAACGTTCATTGGAGTAACTCAAAGTGATCAGGGAAAGGTCTTGGTGAGAGTGTTAATTCTTGCCAACCATTCAGTGTTTGGTGTAACACAAAGGATCTCGGGGAGATCTCTTAGCGACTGTTGGATGTCCTTCCGATAGCCAATGGCTATTGGGGTAACCCAAATGGTTTAGGAAGAAGTCCCGGCGAACTATGTAAGTCTCGCCGATGATGGGATTTCTTCAACATAGGTCTTGGCGATGGATGAACACTTCGGGGTAAGTCCTAGAACTCGGTGTGATGTCTTAGCAAAAGTAACATGTCTCACCGACAATGCTTTATGTTGAAGCTTTCGAGGTAAGTCTTGGAGTTTGATATGTTCTCTCGGTGAAAGATGTAAGTCTTGCTGACTATTCTTTGGAGCTCAATATGACTTGTGACTTTGGTATAACCTTTGGTGACTCACTATGATCTCCTAGCAAAAGGGATAGGTCTAGGTGACTACTTAGTGTTTTAGCGCAACACTAAAAGCTTGATAGAACATCTTGGTGACTATAGTGACTCTTGGCGACATCGGTATGAAGGTTATGTGGCATCGGCGAGACACTGTTAGTGTCTCACCAAGATGGCAACACAGTGCGAATTTTGTTGACTAAGTAAGACTTTCTGATGTGGAGTCTCGTGGTGAATAGGAGGAGTTGAATGTGAACCATAAGCAGTTGGTTCATTTTGACAGTTATGTGAGGAAGTTCTATAGACAGAGTTCAACATGGATATACTCTGTGATCGTAGATTGTGATCGGTTGGTTGAATCGACAGATTGTTGAGTGATTGTATCAATAGATGAATTCTATTCTGTAGACTGTAACATGAAGGTTCCTGAAACAAATTGTAAATGGTGAATGTTGTTGTAAATAGACGTCAAAGATAAGTCTAAAACTTGTATGTAAACTTTATTATTGTAATACAAAGTGACTTCTCTTGGTGTGGTGGGTTTTTCTCCCATAAGGGTTTTCCCACGTATATCTGGTGTTCATGTGTGATTGTCAAATACTTTGTTTCTGTTAACTGCTTCCTAGTGCATCTTAATTGGACTGTAATTGTAAATTTTAAAGTGTATCTACATTCTTCCTTGAGGTATTGACGTTAGGAGAATTGTAGTCCGCATCTAATTTTCCTTACAAGTGGTATCAGAGCCTGGCTAGTTGTGTTATCCTTGTGGGTACGTTGGGTTTTTTGAGTTAGTTATGTTCAGTGGGAGTCTTGTAGAAAATTGTTATTTCTGATTACAGGTTGAGATGACTAGTAACTTTGAGTTGTGGAGGATCTTCTAGTTGATCGTGATCTTTGGATTGTTGTGGCTAGAGTGAAACCTACAAGCATGAGGCAAGAAGATTGGGACCTTGCAAATAGGAAATCTAAGGGGCTGATAAGGCTATGTTTGGCAGACTCGGTGCTTCTGAATGTGCATGAGGAGAAGAATGCCTCTTCTTTGTGGAAGACACTGGCATCTATTTATCAGGGGAAATCCTTGGTGAATAAACTATTCCTAAGGAAGAAGCTATATTCTTTGAGAATACAGGAAGGAGGGTCTGTGGCTGATCATTTGAATGCATTTAATATGTTGATTGCTCAATTGACATTTGTTGGTGTGAAGATTGAAGAAGAGGATCGATGTATGCTATTGTTGTGTTCTTTTCCATACTCATGGGATCATCTGGTGATGGCTATTGGGAGTACAACATCGCATTTGAAGATGGAATATGTTGTTGCATCTTTGCTGTCAAAAGAGATGAGAAGGAAATCTTCTAAGATGGCAAAGGAAGCTCTTGCTATCAGAGGAAGACTGAAAGAGAAAGGAAAGAAGAAGGACAAGAAGACCAAATCAAAATCAGAGGGGAGATCAAAGTCTCCTAACAAGAAGTCTAAGGTGAAGTGTTGGAATTGGTACCCTATACAAGCTAGATGCACAGGCTGTTCAATGTAACACTGTCTCTGAAAAGTCACTGAAAGCTTCTCGTGGAGGTAAAGAGGGAAATATCCCTAATTTTGTAAACTCTATGGAACTAAAACTTCCTGCAGCAAAGACTATGCTTTGGCATCATAGGTTAGGCCACATAGGAGAAAAAGTTTTTAAAACCTTGAAGAATAAAAACCTGGTTGATGGGCTCGAAGATTTTAATCTTGAATTTGAATTTTGTGAACACTGTATATATGGAAAGCAGCACTGTGTTTTGTTTTATTCTAGTCCTCATAAATCTTCTGGTTTGTTAGATTATATTCATTCGAATGTGTTTGGTTCAGTGGATTTTCCTTCGTTGTCTAAGTCAAGATACTATGTGTCGTTCATTGATGATTATTCAATAAGAGCATTTGTATATTTTCTGAAGAGTAAATCAGAAGTATTCAGTCGATTTAAGGAATTTAAAAAATTTGTTGAAAATCAGACTGGTAGAAAAATAGAATGCTTAAGGACTGATAATGGAGATGAATTATGTTCTGATGAATTTGAAAGATATTGCAAAGACCATGGAATGAAAAGACACAAGACTACACCTTATACTCGACAGCAAAATGGAGTTGCAAAAAGATTCAATAGGACAGTGATGGAGAGAGCACAAAGTATGCTAAGTAGTGTTGGCTTGGAGGAGAAGTTCTCGGTTGAGGCTGTATCTACTGCATGTTATCTAATTAATCATTCTCCAAATTATGCTCTTGTTGAGAAAACACCTTTGGAAGCATGGTCTAGAAAGAATACCTCACTTAGACATGTTCGTGTTTTTGGCTGTGAGTCATATGCTCATGTGCTGGATGTAAAAAGATCTAAACTAGAGAACAAGGCTGTCATAAAAGGATACAAGCTTTGGAATCCTGATACAGAGAAGGTTGTATGCATCAGAAGTGTAATCTTTCATGAGCTGAAACCTTCCACTTTGGATCTGTAGTCAAAGACAAAGTCAGAAAACATTAAGGATGTAGCATTAATTCCTCCTACACTAGAGAAAGAGGAATTGAAAATTTAAAATGTACCTAAAACTGAGGAGAGATCAAGTAGTTCAGATAGTTCTGAAGAAGAAGAAGAACCTCAACCTCAACCTCAGCAAGTGAGGAAGTCAACCTGTGAAAGAAAACAACTAGATAGGTATGGGTTCTCTTTGATAGATTCTACTTGTGCCTATGCTTTAATTTCTAGCACTGATGAGCCTAGGACTATGAAGGAGGCATTTAAAATGTTTGATTCAGACTCTTGGTTGGAAGCCATGAATGAAGAGATGGCATCATTAGAAAAGAATGAAACCTGGAGTCTAGTGCCCTTGCCTAAAGGCAGAAAGGTTGTTGGCTGCAAATGGGTGTTTAAGAAGAAAATTGGTCTAGATGGCAGTGTAGAAAAGTACAAGACGAGACTGGTTGCAAAGGGTTATTCCCAGGTAGAGGGAATCAATTATGGGGATATATTTTCTCCTATAGCAAAGCTGGTATCTATTAGATTTATATTGTCACTTGCAGTAGCATATGAGTTAGAGGTCGAACAGATGGATGCGAAGACAACATTTCTTCAGAGTGATCTTGAAGAATGAATCTATATGTCCCAACCTAAGCACTTTATTGAAAAAGGTAAAGAAAAACTGGTATGCAAATTAAAGAAGTCTTTGTATGGGTTAAAGTAGTCACCTAGAATGTGGTACCAAAAATTTGATACTTTTGTATTGTCTTTGGGATTTGTGAGGTCAAAATCTAATCACTATGTATATTATAAAGTTGAAAGTGATCAAGTACTTGTTATTGCTCTCTATGTTGATGATATGTTGTTCATAGGCAATAGTAAGCTAATGATTTTTTATCTTAAGTCTCAGTTGTCTACTAAGTTCAAAATTAAAGATCTTGGTGCAGCAAGGTATACTCTAGGGATGGAGATAACCAGGGACAGAAAGAATAGAAAACTATGGCTTAGTCAGAGTAAGTATATCAGAACTATTCTTGAGAGATTTTGTATGAATGATTGCAAACAGCTAGTGGTTCCAGTCATGCAAGGAATGAAGCTATCTGTTGAGGACTATCTAAATCTCCTACTGAGATGGAGGACATGACTAGTGTACCCTATGCTAGTGTGGTTGGCAGTCTTATGTATGCAATGGTCTGTACAAGGCTAGACATTTCCCAAGCAATGGGAGTTCTTAGTCGATTTATGGCTAATCTAGGAAGAATGTATTGGGATGTTGTGAAGAGAGTGTTTAGATATTTGAAGGGAACTTCAAATTTTGCTTTGTGTTACCATGGGAACTTGGTTGAATCATAGAGGACTCTTAGGATTCATGGTTATGTAGTTTCTTATTGGGCAGGGGACATTGACAGTAGGAGGTCCACCAGTGGATACATTTTCATGTTGAATGGTGGTACAGTGAGTTGGATGAGCAAGCGGCAAGCTGTAGTCATTTTTTCCACTATGGAGGCTGAATACATGGCAGCTACTCATGCTTGTAAAGAAGCTATATGGTTGAAACATTTGTGTTCTAATATTGGTTTTGATGCAGGGGAAATAACTATTTTTCTGTGACAGTCAGAGTACAATTTTTCTGGCAAAGAACCCTAGTTTCCATGCCAGGACGAAACATATAGATGTACAGTACCACTTTCTATGAGATATGGTGGAGGATGGAAAGGTTAGTTTGGAAAAGGTTGATACTCTGGAGAATGTTGTAGATTCATTGACGAAGCCAGTGAGCATAAACAAGTTTAGGTGGTGTGCCAGTTTGATGGGCCTGAGTGCCCATGATTTTCAGTAAGTTATGTTGTGCTCTAGAGGTGCTTGTATGATCTTCGTCAAGTGGGAGATTGTTGGAATTATGCCTAAATCAATACAGGCTGAAACCTCTATTAGAGAAAAGTCGGTATGACATCTATCATGTATGGCCGACTAGCAGATTCATAACATCATGTTTTGTACAGGTCGCTGTGACCTAGTTTCTGTCTTGCCGAATGCTTTCATTGTGGAGCTATCGCTGTGATAAGGAGTGTTCGGTATGACCTCTTAGTGCTCGAGAGACCTCTGGCCGATAGGCCATTCAATCATAAATCGGGGAGACTCATGATGACTACGGGCTTTGGGATAACCTATGTTGGTTCAGTGAGAAGTCTTAGCGAATAGTGAAGGTCACACCGACGGGGACACATCCAAATGTTCATCAGAGTAACTCAAAGCAATCGGGGAAAGGTCTTGGTGAGAGTGTTAAGTCTTTCCGACCATTCGGTGTTCGGTGTAACAGAAAGGATCTCGGGGAGATCTCTTAGCGACTGTTGGATGTCTTGCCGATAGCCAATGGCTATCGGGGTAACCCAAATGGTTTGGGAAGAAGTCCCAGTGAACTATGTAAGTCTCGCCGATGATGAGATTTCTTTGGCATAGGTCTTGGTGATGGATGAACACTTTAGGGTAAGTCCTAGAGCTCAGTGTGATGTCTTAGCGAAAGTAACATTTCTCGCCGATAGTGCTTTATGTTGAAGCTTTCAGGGTAAGTCTTGGAGTTTGATATGTTCTCTTGGCGAAAGATGTAAGTCTTGCTGACTATTCTTTGGAGCTCAATATGACTTGTGACTTTGGTATAACTTTTGGTGACTCACTATGATCTCCTGGCGAAAGGGATAGGTCTGGGCGACTACTTGGTGTTTCAGCGCAACACTAAAAGCTTGATAGAACATCTTGGCGACTATAGTGACTCTTGGTGACATCGGTATGAAGGTTATGTGGCATCGGCGAGACACTGTTAGTGTCTCACCGAGATGCCAACATAGTGCGAATTCTGTTGACAAAGTAAGACTTTCTGATGTGGAGTCTCGTGGATGAATAGGAGGAGTCGAATGTGAACCGTAAGCAGTTGGTTCATTTTGACAGTTCTGTGAGGAATTTCTACAGATAGAGTTCGACATGGATATACTCTGTGATCATAGATTATAATCTGTTGGTTGAATCGACAGATTGTTGAGTGATTGTATCAGTAGATGAATTCCATTCTATAGACTGTAACATGAAGGTTCCTGAAACAAATTGTACATGGTGAATGTTGTTGTAAACAAACGTCAAAAAGATAAGTCTGAAACTTGTATGTAAACTTTATTATTGTAATACAAAGTGACTTCTCTTGGTGTGGTGGGTTTTTCTCCTGTAAGGGTTTTCCCACGTATATCTAGTGTTCATGTGTGATTATCAAATACTTTGTTTCTGTTATCTACTTCCTAGTTCATCTTAATTGGACTGTAATTGTAAATTTTAAAGTGTATCTACATTATTCCTTGAGGTATTGACGTTAGGAGAATTGTATTTTGCATCTAATTTTCCTTACATTCTTCCCCATTTTGTAGTTCTCATCATAATTCGCCACCAAGAAATAGAACTTATGTCATGGCGGCCTGTTGTCTTCCATGGGGATATGAACCAGTTCAACCAACAATTCATCTTTATCTTCTAGCGGGTTGTGCCTCTACTCCCAGTTAGCTCGAGGGCTATGAGTTACCTTGAGGTGATCATATGGTAAATCTTTGAAAGGGTTGTAATCCCACTTGTCATAGATCATTACCAACCCTAAATGAGCTAGTTTATCTTGCAATAGCAGGTGTGTCTTCTTCTTTTTCAAGACCATTGTTTTGAAACTTAGCAAACAGGTGAAGAATCCCTTCCTCTTGATGCTTTTCATGCTACATAAGGTAATACTAATAATGCAGGCCTATCAAAACAATTCTAGAGCTAGCACTTGATTAGTCACACATGTCGAAAGGTAGAAGGGTTCCCCAGTAAAGCCTCGCATTCGGATGAATTTAAAATATGCTCCGAAGAACCAAACACATCTTGGAGTAAAATTTTGCATAAACCCTATCTAAGTCAAGGTGAGCTGATTAATATACTCCTCCCCTAGTAAATCTTGCAAAATCAGAGTCAAGAAATGATCTGAAAATGCATAATAATCAAAAGTAGAAGAGAGGAGAGGGGTCCAGATAGAAACTGATTTTTTCCTACCCTTCTCATCAAAGATAGATAACTTTAACCACTCATCAAAGAAATCAGGGTTTTGATATAAAAATATATAAGCAAGATAGGAGACAAATCTGAACTTTCATTCAACTAGGTATTTGTTAATTTGTTTTATCATCTTCTTTGAGAGGAATTCTCCAAAATCATACCAGAAGTAATATTTTTTCTTGCAAAATTGGAAAGCTGGGCCCAATTGAAAAGCATGCACCTCTTGGTCGGTGTCCAGACCGAAAAAAAATGCCATCATTGAAAAGGCATCTCGCATGTCTTCCTTGAAAGTAGCATGCGGCATAGGAATTTCTAGTGGCTTCTCATGTTCTACTTCAATCCTTCTAGTTTCTTCGTTGTAAAACTCTCGAGCCTTATCCCCGGTGCTCCATATTTTATCTCCCTACTTAGGAGTGAATGATTCCACTTCAATCCCTCTATGTATATGGTTTGGAATGCACAGCATGTTCCAGATGGCAGCCGGACTGATGTTAACTGAAAGAATATGGCCCTCAATAGTGTTGGTACTTGGATTGAAATGCCTAATGGTTGCATCTACCAACTCTAGGTAGTAGTGCATAGATGGGACCATATATTGAGGAAACCCACTAAACCATACCTTTTCTGTAGTCGGCATTGGCCACTTGGACACCTTCATTAGTGTGCAGGTCGATTCCCTCAATACTTTGGGGTTTTTTGCAAGAAAGGGATCATGAACATTATCCTCATCTTCATGAACTAAGATCCAGTCTCTATAGATTTTGGGCTTGTCCATCAGCCTTATGTTTTCCCATATTGGCTTTTCAGGGATGCCCGATGTAGCTTAAGGAATATCCTCAAAGACATTAACGGATGGTGCTCTTTGTAGAGCTTTAGCTAGTCTCTGCATTGCCACTGGCCTAACTCCTTGACTTGAACTTTCTGCCATTGCCAATTTGTGGGAAGCTTTCTGCTAAGCTTGAATTCTTCTACAATTTCACCTCGACTCTAGCAGTGCTCTAGAACTTTTTTCTTTCTACTTTGAGTAGCATTCTTAAAAGAAAACTTTTAAGTGCTTTAAAACTTTCTTCATGCAATACTTTGCGATCTTTTCTCAAGGTGCTAGATGAGAATCACCTTTTTTTGCATTTAATGCAACATGTACCGCCAACCCTTTAGCCCCTGCAAGATGAATTACCTACCATTTTTATTTGACAATAATTCATAAATATAATTAACAACTGTATGTATAGCATAATTTTCTTGGAACTTGAGCCAATGCTTTGCAAGCAGCTTAAGCATTCATATGTGTTTGCAATTAATATCTTAAAAGGAATGATTAAGCCAAATATGTGCTCGACATTTGAAAAGATATGAGCTCCACCTTGGAATAAGAAAAATACTTGGAGGATGATACCTCAGTCCCTGGTCATGCAAAACATCGTCGATTGCTGACACCAGCTTAGGCTAATTAATTATCCCTTATTCATTTTGCACGCAGCAAACCGTACTCAGTAGACGAAAATGGGTTGGAAATTTGTGCGAGTCTGGGCACAACTTCCAAGTTGGTACTTGATTAATATCACATTTATGGAAAGCGGATTACCATGCCTTTCCTCACTTTTTCTATAAATAGGAATCTAAGAAATAGCGAAATCACACTTAGCGATTTGAGCATAATTGGTATTAGGTAATTGGCGTAGCAATTTAGCATTTGCAATGCGTGGCATTCTCATAGGCTAGACTTAGGTGTTTTGTAGGGATAGTTTTGAGGTATTTGCAGAAAGTATGACAAGATGAATACCCCAATTAGGCTAGTGTCACACAAGTCCCAGACCTCCTTCCTAGGAGAGATTTCTACCAGGCACTTAAAGAGAATGACAAAGAACAAGCATTCACTATCCATCATAGCCATAAAATGGGTCTTGGGATAGGACTGCCTCAAGTACGAGGACAAGTATCAAGTTAACACTTATGTGTACTCGCACTTTGTCGCCTCCATGCTAGATATAGGAATTCCTAAGCCATTAATTATTTTTCTGGTGAAGGAAATTTTCCCCAAGAAATATGTGAACAGCCTTGGTGATGTTATTGCAAATGCTGCATATGATGAGGGAATTCCAACTACGAGTGGCCTCTGGAGGTTTATAGAAGAGGAAACGATCATGTTTTGGCTACCATTTTTGAGTGGCTTTTACCTCCAAACGTGAGATGAGCACCATCAGAGGGTCACTCAAGCCTGCCACTTCCTTTTCTGCATCTACAACATGGTGTTGTTCTACGACATCGACTAGTACACGTACTTCAGGAACCTGGTATTCCCTCTGCCTGCCTTTGCTCTGTTGGATGATGTTGTTGCTGCTGATAATGCCCCCGTGGACAACAATATTGTGGATGCTGCCATTGATGCATCCGTTATTGCTCATGTTGTGAATTGAAGACCTATTTTTTTATTTTTCTTTGCTTTCAAAAATATCATAGTAATTAGTCCCTTTTTGTATACATTCCTGAAAAAGGCTTTTCCATAAAATATAACAGAAACATAAACGATATACTTTTGGAAATGTGGCCTTATGAGACATTTTGAAATTGTAAATATCAAAGCATATATAATGAAAATATATCTTTATATAATCATCTTGTTGTCTTCTCCTAGTTTCTACAACTGGATTATCTTTTCTATTTCAACATGTATGTATGAATTTCAGTTTTGCATGTGGGTGTTTAATTTTTCACTTTGTTCAATTATGAGTTTACTTCCCTTACTCTCTGCAATAATGGGTCACTTGTTTTTTTCTGCCATGAATCACAAAATAAAAGAAAAAGACAGGCCAACAAAACAAAAGGGAAAGAAGGGAAACACATATTTACATATTTACATGGGTATGGAAAGTAAGCATAATTGAATAATTTCAAGTGAATTCCATTGACCGGAATCCCCAGCGCTTCTTTTTCCATACTCTCTAACTCATATGCATTGTGTTCCTTGCATTGAACTATTTTGAATGGGCCTTCCCAAAGGTTGTCAAACTTTCCATGTTGACCTAGCTTTGCAGCCCTTTCATTATATTTTAGCACCAAGTCTCTACACTTTAGGCCTTGGTCGAATGTTTTCTTGTCAAACCACCTTTTAACCACTTGTTGGCGGTTAGTCATGGTGGTTAGGGACTTTTCCACTTTCTCTTGTACTTCTAGCAACTCGACTAACCTTACCTCCATTGCACCATTTTTTTCTACTTCAAGGGATTTTAGCAATTGCAGCGCCAGAATCTCCATAGAGATAGGAAATAATGCCTCTTTTCCATAAACTAGCTCATATGGTGAAGTTTTGAGGACTTGCTTTGGAGTTATGTGGTCTGCCTAGAGTGTTGTTCGGAGATTTTTGTGCCACTTTCTTTGATATTTTGACCCACTTCTTTTGAGAAGTTGGACCAGATTCTTGTTTGTTGATTCGGCTAAGCCATTCCCCTGTGGGTAGTAATTTGATGATATTTTAAGGAATATGTCGTGTGTAAGTGCAAAATGACTTACCTTGGAGCCTAGGAAAGATTTAGCATTATCAGAGATGATAGTTTTGGTTGGGCCAAATATCATCACCAGTTCCTCTAGGAAATCCACTATATCTGCCTCTACCACATTCTTGAGTGACACGGCCTTGGTCCATGTCATGAAGTATTCTGTGGCCGTTAAGATCCATTTATGTCCTACGCTGGAGGCTAGGTTGATCATTCTGATGAAATCTAAACCCCATTGCACAAATGGCTCATCAAGCACCATTGAATTGAGAGGCCTTGCAGAATTCTTTCTTCTTCCAGCAAAGAACTAACATTCTTTGCAAGTTTTCACCAAGGAGTAGGAGTCATTGAATAGCATAGGCCAAAAGTACCTCGCGCACATGATTTTGATGGTGGTGATTTTGCGAAGAAATTCCCACCTGCGGGATTGTTGTGCTAAGTGTCGAGGATCTTTTTTGTTTGATCTATGGTAACACATCACAATAGAACGCCATTGAAATTTCTCTTAAACAAGATCCCTTCGATGAGCTCAAATCCGCTATTTTGCAGCTAATAGAATCTCCTCTTCTGAGAAGGAAGGCTCGATGGATACTTTCCTATATGCATAAACCTTACTCTGTTTTCCAACCAACAACCTTCGGACTCTGACTCGTTCATTGAGATTAGTTCTGGATGCTCTTCTTTAGGGGCCATTTCTTCCTCGTGTGCAAGATACTCACACAATCCTCTTCCCCGAACAATCTTAGTAAGCTTGACCTCAATTTCATAATTAAGGATCTTGGTGATCCAATTGGCTCTTTTCTCAGTTATTTCTCCTTCCATGATCTATTCATGCACACTAGAATGTGCAACATAGACAATCACCTTATTGCAGGAGATTAGGTGTTGAAAATTCTTGAGCCCCTTAACTATTACAAATGCTTGCCTCTCTACAAAGTTGTTTGTTTCATATTCCTTCAAGGTTCGAGAGTGAAATGCTATCAGATTCTCTCCCTTGCCGTCATTATCTTTCTGAGTTAAGATAGTAGCAATGCTTGACTTGCTACTTAATACAACATTATAAATTCCTTTGATAAGTCTGGGTTGACCAAAACATGAGCGAAAGAGATAGCATCCTTGACTTTCTCAAAGGCTTCTCTGGCCTCTTTTGTCAATTTAAATATTTGATCCTTTTTTAGCATTAGGGTAATTGGCCTAATTATTCCTGCAAAATCATAAATAAATTTTCTAACAAAATTTACCTTCCCCAAGAAGGACTGAATTCCTTTCTTGTTGACCGAAAGAGGGAGCTCTTTGATTGCTTTCACCCACTCAAGATCAATTAAAATTCCTTCTTTGGACACTATGTGCCCCAATAGTTTTCCTTGCGGTACTTTGAAAACACATTTTTTTGGGTTCAGGGATATCCCAAACTCTTGGAATTTCTTGAAAAACCATCTCAAGGTGATCAAAATGATCATCCTTAGATTTGGAGAACATCGTCAAATCATCCAAACAGATTAGGATAATCTTGTTGACTAGTTTGTTGAAAGCAATATCCATTGCCCGCTAGAAGGTAGCTCCCACATTTGAGAGGCCAAACAACATCTTGGTGTATACGAACGTTCCCCACTTGGTAGTGAACATTTTCTTATGTTGATCCTCCTTTTTGACCTGGATCTCATTGTAACCAGAGAAACCATCTAACAGGGAGAACATCTTTGATCCTGCCACTGTTTACAAGATTGATTCCATCAAAGGTAGCGGGTAATGATCCTTCAGGGATGTTTTGTTTAGGTCCCAAAATTCCATAGATAGGTGAATATCTCCATTCTTCTTTTAGACTGAGACTAAATTGGATAGCCACGTGCTACGCTTGATTGAGAAGAAAATCCACAACTGGATTAGCTTTGTTAATTCTTGCGCCATTAGTGCTTCAATCTTGGGATTGACTGGTCTTTGTTTTTTTTTAACAGGCTTTACACCTTCCACCAACTCTATTGTGTGTTGAATGATATCAGGATCATATCCCCTAAGGTCATCATATGACTAGGCCACCACTCTTTCATATCTATTGCAAAATTCGATAAGCCTTTCTTTATCACAATGCAAGATGCCTTCTCGACTTTAAGCTTTCTTCCATCTCTGACCTGAAGGTCTGCATAGTCACTTTTGTCTTCTACAAACTTTCGTTTGTCATTTCTTGCATCATCACAATCGAAAAGGTTTTCAAGAGTGACCAATCCTTTTGGAAGCTTGTTGGATTTCAGCTGGATGATCTGTCCTTCATAGGCTTCAGCGATCTTTGGTTGAAGCTGGTCGAAAAATTTACCCGACTGTTGGATGAACGAGGCAATGTGTTCATTGTTGTCAAACACTTGCCAACTTTGGTCATTTTCTAGAATCTCTGGTCAGACTATTACTCATACAGAGTGTTTGTTGTGAATGATATCAGAGGGAGGATCAAACTGAAATTCAATTGATGTCATCCGATCCACATCTATATTATATTCTCGGGGCACCGTTTGAATGTTGAAGGCTTCAAAACCCTTAATCAGGTCCCAAACTCGGTGTCTTTAGGATCACATGTAGACATTTTTTGCCACAAAAATTCCTCGAACTTGATTGACTAATAGTTCAAAATCTTTGAACACTATTAGTTGCTTTATGCCCATCCTTTCCGCAAGGCTGATACCTTGCACTAGTCCTTCGTATTCAACTTCATTGTTTGAGCAAGAGAACTAGAAGTGGAAAGACCTCAGTGTCTTTTCATTTTGTGGGGATATTAAACATATCCTAGCTCCTATGACATTCTTACATCTTGCTCAGTCAAAGTGCAACATCCACATTTTTGAGGCTTCACCGCCTTCAAATTCTTTGACAACCTTAGGTAGCACTTGATCTTCATCGTAGAACATCTTGATCATTCCGGTCTCTGGTCACTTTTTCATCTTCTAGTACTTTAGCGCAATATGTTTCTTGCTTGGTGATAGAGGTATGCATGGCTTCAAAATTGATCATGGCTTCATCGGCAACATGCTCTAAATGTAAAGCTTCATATTCTATCTTCATTTTCACACCATGCTTGGTTCTAAGGATCAAATGTGACCAATCTAGGGACAGGAATCCACCCACTTTTGAAGTAAATTCTCAAGATAGGCAGAGGTTGAACATGGGGGGAATATCTATGATCATAGTGTCCTACGGCATTGTGATACTAGGGAAAGAAAATAAGGTCAAGGGGAGTGCTTTGATGATGCCTATGGTTTCGATTATGTTTCCATCAAGCTGCATCACTCCTATTTTTAAGGGTTCATAGCTTAGTCCTAAAGCTTCAGCTATTTTTTTAGGCATAACTTTGGTGCTAGCACCAGAATCAATCGTGGCATTGTGTAATAATTTCTCCCCTATAATGAGAGTTAATAAGAAGGGTTGAGGCTTTGTCTTATCTCTTACTTCAACAGGGGCTTCCACTATGTTGTTTGTAAGAACTTTGGTGGAAGATGTTTGATCAACAGCCCTTGCTTTGGGAAACTGCTCCATTGGTGTCACGCTTACATCTTCCTGGAGAGCCTTCTATAATAGCATCTTTTTTTTTTGGATGGCTAGAATATCCCACAGAGACACATTAGCGGATGATTTCTTCAATTGTTCCACCACATTAAAAGGTGTTGGATTTAGAGGTTTTTGCTCCTTTTCTCTTGTTATAACAACTTCCCTTCATGGATGATATTACGGCGGCGTTGCGGAGGCACTAGGAATCTGGTCAGAAGCACTTTTAGGTTGCAGACTAACTACTTGCAGGACAACTCGTTCACTCATAAATCTCCTCTTTAAGCTAGTGTTGTAGTCGGATTGTACTTGCAATTTTTTAGATTTGGATGTGTCATTGGAAAACACCGCTTCTTCTTCCATCCATGAGAAGAGTGTGTGGTTGGGAGCGATGTATTCTTCTTGCTCTAGTGACATCCCTTGCATTTGCGTGATGAGCACCACATTGTCCATTTGCAAAGAGGTATACACATAGCTTCTAGGGTCTGATGTTGTGGCTTGGTTTTGCTACTCTACCACCTTTTGTTGTAGGTTTCCACACAGGCAATTTTGGGCATATGTGAATTACCACAAGGGAAGCACCAAGGATTGGTGTCATCCACTAAGTTTTTTTGTCCCACGGTCAACTCTTTGCTCGAGTTTAAGTTAGCGTCTTGTAGCGGAGTGGGTATCAGTACTATTTTATTTTTTGTTTGCACCTATAGATTTGTGTGTGTGCCTCCTTCGAATTGGTTTTGTTAGTAAGAGGATCTTCTGCCTTGATAATTCTGATAGGAAGGCTTCATAGGTATGACCTGGTTGTGCTTGATAATGGTTATCTCATTAACAATAGTCTGCAACATTTCCTTGAATTCACTCATCTCCTCCTTTGAAGAGACAGATGTAGAGGCAACATTTTGTGGCATGCTCGGATATGTGTATATGGATTGTGGAGGAGCTGGTGCACTAGTAAAAGGAAGCTCCTAAGTAGGAACCAATATTTTTGGAAATATAGGAATGATGGGTCGAGGCAGAAATGTCCCAATGTCTATCAAATTGTTCTCCACTTAAACAGTGATGTTATATGCACCTAGTACTGTGGTTCTACCTAGAGACTGGATCATCATTGAGATATCGGGATTGATGGACTTCAGGTAGAAAATGAATGCCAAATCTGGCAACGGGTGGATATCAACTTGAATCCTCTACCAGCTTGTATGGAACCAAGCATTGAAGTCAGCCATGGCTTCGTATAGGACCTGCTTTATGACCGACAACTGATAATATAGTGATGATCAGTCTCCTTCATTTGAAAACCTCTGATAGAAAGGCTCCCCAAGCTCATCCCAGGTACTAATAGTATTTTCTTGTAATTTATGGTACCAATCTAGTGCCTTGCCCCTGAAAGAGGTGACAAGCAGCCTTAACACCACATTTTTGGTTGTAACCCCATGTACTAGGCATACATCCACAACATTTTGCAAATGTTTGGATGGTGTTCTTGAGCCATCTCCAGTGAATTTAGGTATAGCCTTTAGGGTAGAAACTAGGATAGTGGCCTAAATGGTAGGCACTATCGGTGCACTAAGAGGGCTTCTCGCATCCCATGCCACATAATTTTTGTTAGCGGTAGGCAACATGGCTAGCAGAAAGGGAGGAGGAAGTAAAACATTTACTAATTGGGTCATGGGCTATATTGTCTATAATGGTGGTACTAATAAACCAAGATTATTTGTTGTTGGGACCTAGTAATAGGTCGATGGCTCATACACCCTTTTGAAAATTTGATTCATTAAGCTCTATCCCACAGAGCATGCCAAGAAAAAGAAAAACTGTTGATGCCAAAAATTGGCAAGGTAACAGCCCTTTGTGTGAAACTCAGTTTATGGGTGACTTATTACACTAAACTAAGTGACGTCCAAATTTTTAAAGAAGTCAGCTTCTTCTGTAATGGGTTTTTGGAATAGGAAAAGGAAGAGATATAAAAATACAATATCTAACTAAGGTGATGCACCAAAATTTGGATAAAAGGCACAATAAACCTATCTTTTGGATATGATCTAAGGGCCTGCTTAGCAATTTAACATGTCCTAGAATTAAAAAAATTAAGGATTGTAGTATGAACAACTCATTCAATGACATAAAATAATAATCACGCATGTTTACTAAAAGGAAGAGTCAAAAGAAATGATCTAAACCAGCAAACTTGCATTCAAATTATAGAAGTATGACAAATAAACCATTTAAACAATAATGGCACGTCATAAAGTTTATCAATAGCATAAGAAATAGAGAGGCCAAACAATGGCATAGTATGTTAGTTCTTGCAATAATCTAAACAATACAAAGGCCTAGTCTCTCCAAAAATCCTATGATTCTAAAAACTGGTGAAAAAGCATGTGATCTCCTAACTTGTAACTTTTAACATTGGGACCTTCAAAATTGTGGACCCCTTCCTCTAAAGCAAAGAGTAGTATTTATAGCAAGCCTTCCACCACTTGGCAATCAGCAACCAGAAATATTTAGAATCTGAGCAATGATGTCGAGGCAATGATTTCCCTCAGCCGTTGTATCAGAAAAGATTCGAGACCCAGCACTTGGTCTCCCTCCATTTAGGTGCATCCCCTGCGAATGATGGCAGTGGTCTAGAAAATTCTCATGCAGAAAAGTGTCGCCCTTTAGGATAGGCAGTTAGAAAATGTGGCAACATCTCGCAGCTCATAGTCTACTTCATCCCCTACATTGAAGAAGTGTGCGTCGAAGAGATGTGTGGAAGCATTTCGCTTCCCGCGGTTGATATTTCCTTTCTTCACTGAAACCTTGTGTAGAGAGAACATACAAAAAAATATTTATTGTAGACGCCGCTTGTGGGGCCTGCCAAATCTTTATGCAAATGGGAGCTACATGGCACGCCAACGAGGGCTGATGAGGAAGTGAAAGGAAGTGATCAAAATAACCCGCAGTGACGACACATGGGAGAATTTTGGGGGCCGATAGAAGAGAAAGGTGAAAATTCCCTTGGAGTGCAATGAGAAGACACATGGTTGAAGCCGCAATGCCAACCAAAAGGGGGTCGATGAAATTCATTGAAGGCATGGGTTGACACTTAGCCAAAAATCAAACCCGAAGGGAGCATGGTGAATTTTGAATTCACAGTAACATGATCTAAATATTTCTGTCTTAGATGCGTATCAGCATCTTCTATGCCATTCCTAGCTGCAATCTCCATTTTGATCATCTTCTCCAAATGTTCACAAGCTTCTCCTAATGTTGAATCTTCAATCTTGGCTATGTCCATGGCTCCCTGCAGTATTAAGTTGCACTCTCTTATACATTCATTTAGATTCTTCAATTCTCCCAGCTCATTGAATAATGTAGGTACTCCATCATTTGAGGCATTAACGAATCCTTTGGAATCTTCTTTTAATTCTTCCTGATAATATTTGTGCTTTTCTATCAAGTCCTCAATAGTTGTGATGGCCTCAACATTTGAAGTACTTCCACTTAAATTCGTTCACCCTCCACCAACCAACTTCATAGAACCTCTATCACAAGGTCAAAAAATGAGGATACTGAGAAACAATGGGAGGGTGACTATCCCAAGAGTCATGCCAAAAATGGGCCTCTGATCCTCTCTTGCAAATCCAAAATAAGCCATCCTTAACGAGCGCAACCCCTTTTTTGAGAGTATTCCAAATCACTGATCCCTTCCCCATCAAGTTGTAATGAGGGATATCACTCTGAGGAATCCCTGAAATGTACTTCTGATTCAAAATCTTGGCCCACACCTAGTCCTTTCCACACACCATCGCCAATACAATTTAGTAGCCAGGGACATACCAGATAACAACAATTGCCTTAACCCAAGACCACCAAACTGTTTCAAGCTAAAAACAATATCCCATCTAACAAGGCTCCATTTGGAAGACAATAAACTACCAGCCCATAAGAATTATCTTGCTAAGGAATCCAGTTCCCTAACAAAACCCATCGGCACCACCTAAAAATCATACACCTATAAAGAGGGAGAGTCTAAACCACATATTTGAGCAACTAAACCCGGCCCGCAAGAGACAGCCAATGGAGGGTCCAATGAGTGACTTTGACACAAAATTTATCCAGAATAGCCTGCCAAGAATCCCTAGACTGCCTACCAACCGAAATAGGAATCCCTAGGTAGGTTAGTGGGAGAGCCCCAATCTAAAATCTAAGAATATGAGCAATTCTCCTCTGAATGGAGTTCTGAGTATTAAAGAAAAAGATGGAAGACTTGTCCTCATTAATTAACTGACCTGAAGCAACAAGGTAAACATCCAACACCTTGCACATGTTTGAAGCCTCCCTAATAGTGGCCATGCCCATCAAAGCAGTGTCATCCACAAACTGTAAATGAGATTGCGCTGGTAAGCCACCTCCCCAATGCCATCCCTGAATGAGACCCCCCTCCACATTCTTTTTTATCAATCATCCCAAACCTTCCACCAAAAGAAGAAATAAGTAAGGAGAGAGGAGGTCACCCTGCCATAAACCCTGAGAAGCACCAAAAAGTTTAGAGTCCTCCCCATTAATTAAGATAGAGAAAGAAACCGAAGTCACACAACTCATAACCCAGCAAATCCACTCCTCCTCAAAACCAAAAATCCCCAGAACCTTTCGGAGGAATGACCATTGAACTCTGTCATAAGCCTTAGCCATGTCCATCTTGATGAAAATTGCCTTATCATTGGAATTTTCAATAGAATGAATAGTCTTCGTAGCAATTACCACACCATCCAAAATCTGACGATCTGCCAAAAAACCACTTTGTTCCTCAGAAATCAGCAACGTAAGCCACTTTTTTAACCTATCAACAATTAGCTTAGAGATAATTTTATAAATAACATTGTAAAGAGAGATGGGATGAAATTGACTTAACCTATCTTCCCCATCACACTTGGGGATGAGAGCAAGGAAGGTAGAGTTTAAGGCCCAAAGCATCTGCTTATTCTTTTGAGACTCTTGAATGACTGCCAATAAATCCAGCTTGATAATCTCCCAAAATTCTTGGAAGAACTCAATTGGGAAACCATCCAGACCAAGATCTTTCCCCTTCTTCATCTAGAAAATAGTCCTCTCTAGCTCCTCCAGTGAAATATCACTCATAAGATGCTCCTTCATCTCCCAAGAGACCAAAGAAGGAATACAAGAAAGGACCTAAGCTTCTTCAACCGAGTCCCCCTACGAGTCCTCCCTGAATAAAGAAGCAAAATACTACACAACTTCATTCAAAATATCCTGAGTAGAAGAAATAATCTCTCCCCTGTCAAAAACCAAAGCCGAAATAGAATTACCATGACATCTGGCCTTCACCGAATTGAAGAGAAAGGCAGTATTCTTGTCTCCCTCTTGAAGCCACTCAATCTGGGCTTTTTGTTTCTAGTAGACTTCCTCCCTCAACTCCCACTCCTCCAGAGCTTTCAATGCCCTAGACTCTTCCCGCAACAAATCCACAGACACCCCTTCCTCCCTAATCAACCTAGTAATACCATCCAACTTAGCTTATGTAGCAAGCTTCGCATGGTGAATGTTTCCAAAGCACTGTCAGTTCTAATGTTTAAGCTAATAATTGACATATTGAAGGAGCTTAGCAAAAATATGCATTGCATTACCATAAGTAGGTCTACCATACCTCTACCACTCAGCAACACAGCCGTGAAGATCAAGGTCACGCAACCACATTAGCTGGAATTTGAAGGTTGGTGTCTGAGGCACCCGAGCAGAAGAGATAACTAGCTTTATAGGCTAGTGATCCAAACCTCTCCAATCTAATATCTCAGAGCTAGAAGACCATATTCCCTCGACCCAAAAGTAGGAGACCATGAAATGATCTAAATGTTCAGCAATGCAACTGTCACCCACCCTTCTATTGTTCCAAGTAAACTGACCATTGTTAGGCTTGATATCAACAAGATTAAGAGCCAAAATATTGTCTTGAAATAGAAACACAGAAGGCTCTAGTCTTGCAATACTACCCCGTTTCTCAACTAATTAAGTAATAGCATTAAAGTCACTTGCAATGACCCATGGCTGGTAGGGAAATCGGCTATGAACAAAATGGATATTGGTCCATAAAATAATTTTACCCTAGAACTCAATAGGTGAATAAGCATTGGAGAAAAGAACAGACTCCCCCAACTTAAGACACGAAGCAACCATGGATAAAGAGGACTTGAAGGATAACCACCATAAAGGCTGAATCTTTTGAGGGTTCCAAAAAAAAGCCATACCCCCTGAGGATCCCAGAGCCCCAATACACTGGCACTCACCATTCTTCCACAACTTAGGCACTAAACCCATCATGCACTCAATGGATAACTTGGTCTCCTAAAGAAAAAGAACATCAAGGGAATGACTTTTTACCAACTCACGAACAAATTTTTATCTAGGGCCACTGTTCAAGCCCCTTACATTCCATGAAATAACAATCATTTCAAAGGAGTCAAAAAATGAGAATTCAGAGTCTTAACAGAACCTGACTCCACCAAAGTCTCCCCTATCATCTTAATCTTTTCCAAATCTTTCTTTTGACCAAGTTTAGCAATTTTCTCTGACCCCCCCTTCTTGCCATCCTTTTGCAAAAGGCCTAGGTGAGGAGAAGGCTTGCTACTCTTAGCCACATCTGAGCCAACATTCCTCGCAAGAACAGAAGTGTCCCCATTCCCCTGCACCATCTCACCAATTGGACTCAACAACATTTGAGCCCCAACCTGCAAATCAATGATCATGTACAAAGCAAAATCATCCTATGGAGCAAAAGGAGTATTGGAAGTGTGACCCTCCAAGCCAGAACCCACCATGCCTTGATCCACACTCATTAACCCTAGATTAACTTCTTACTGACCCAGATCATCCGGGACCTCAAACCTATTAAAAGTATCTTCATCTTGTCTTTCCATCAAAGTCCTCTTTTGACCTCTATTTTGGTTGCAAGCCTTAACTAGAACATAGCCCTCAGTATCCGCCTCCTCAATAGAAGCAGGATTCTTCCCCTTATTAGCACTAGGGGTGTTACGAGGAGGTGGAGGTTGAGGCACCACAAGCTTAGCCTTCGGGCATCTATGCTGCAAGTGACCATATTCATGACAGAGGCGACATCGGAAAGGAAGGGTCTCATAATCCAATTGCTAAACCCAAGAATGGGAACCCGCACACATATCCATAGCATCTGGAAAAGGCCTACTCAAATCAATTTCCACACAAATTTGAGCAAAAGTCATTACTTTCTTATTCGGGGTTTGTGTCGAAGACCCCACCAGCTTCCCAAGCATTGAAGCAAGCATGTGCAAAACATCCTCGCGGTAACATTCAATTGGAAATCTGGGCAACCGAACCCACATCGAAACACGATTCGGAAGCTCCTCAGATGGGTTAAAGCCTGCATGTCATGGCTTGATGAACAACCCAACCTGGTTGTGAAAATACGGGGCCCCCTCAAAAACCCTATTGTGATCAGCCATACAAATAAATGTGACCTCCATTTCACCCTCCGATTCCCAAGTCTTTTGAGCCCAAGTTTCCAAAAATTGCAGAGATACTCTTATTCCCAAAAATTTGCAATAAAGAGAATGCTTTGAATAATATTCAATATCCTCAGTAATCATCTCAATTGGAATCACCAATTTAGGCCTCTCTTTGAAGCGCTCAAGGTAGCCGTTAATCTTCAAGATCCAAGATCCACCAGACAAGTTTGACTCCACTAACCCCGTATTCAGAGAGAAAAGGGTGTTATCAAAAACCTTGGTTCCTTGGCTTGGCGATTTCAAGCCCACTGCAGCATGAAAATCCATATCAATCAAAGCCTTAGATGTCTCACCACGAGACATAGCCGCCAAATGGCCCAGGACAAGAATGCACAGGAAAGAGTCGGCCCCAGGTGCAGTGAAACAAGGGAGACCCTCACCTACTCCACCCAACCGCCGGACCCACGCACAACACAATGCACTCAGCCCACAACAATAGACCCCCGCACCAGGACAAGAGCCCGACCACGAAGGCAGAAAGAGGGCCAAACAAAGCCCTATGCGCAAGAAAAGACGGCCCAACACAACCAGGCTGGAGTACCAAAGAACGGCCGTAGTAGAAAAAGAATAAACCCCCCACAAAGCAAAACAGGCGCCCACCCCAATCTTCGCACAGACAGAGAAAACAATCACAAGCTAGGGCTTGGATTCCCTAGCTCAAATCCTTGTAGTTGTAGATCGATTCGCCATCCAAAAGTGTGGTAAGGTAATTTAATCCTCATGGTTAAATTTATTTTATTAAGTAAATAAACAAATTAATTAAATTTATTTTGATGAGTAAATAAATTAATCAATTAAATTTATTAAGCGAATAGTTTAGTTGTTTTGTAAAATGCCTAGATTAAGTGATTTAAATTTATTTGGAAATTAAATTTGTTTCAAATTATTTAAAAGCAAAAATATCTTGTAAATGCATAAGGAGGAAATAACGATGGTGGTTGAGGGGAATATTTTTTAATTTGGACTAAGTGTTGAAAAATTAATGAGAGGATATTTTATTTTTGGAAAAAAAAAATTGGGCTGTTAAAATGGAGAAAGATTTGGCTCTGTAATTTCACATTTTTGGGGTTGGAAGTGGAGATTTTGGAAGAGGTTCTAAAAGATTGGATTTTGCAAGGAAGCTCAACTTCAAATTTTATTTCTTCAGACTTCAGAAAACAAGTTCTTTATTGTTTTATTGTTTAGAAGTTTTGATTTTAAATTTTGAAAGGATTGCTGTGAATTTTTGAAAATCTCTATATAAAAATTGAGAAATTCTTAGATCCTTTGTAGGGAAACAAATTTTAACAGTAGAAAATTGAAAGAGAAAACAACAGAAAATTTTGTGAATCTCTATAATTAGATTTGAGATCTTCCATTGTAATTTAGAAATTGAGATTTATGAATTTGCTTTGAAATTTTCCCTTTCTCTTTGTAAATTACTCTTTCAATTTTGTCCAATTGGACTGTTGGTTGGAAGCATTTATATATATATGTGTGTGTGTGTGTGTGTGTGTGTGTGTTTATATATACATACAATATATATAAATTTTTGTATGATTTCTTTTTTATATATATTATATATATTATATTTTTTTTTATTATATATATTCTATATATATTATATTATTTTATTTTATTTTTATTTAATATATATATATTATATATAATATGCATATATTATATATATAATATATATTTAAATAATATTTATATTTTTAAATATATATATATATATAATTGTATATACATTAAGTATATAATTATATATATATATATATGTTTAATATATATTTATATTTAAATATGATTATCTTAAGATTATTTTATTATAATAGTTGAAAATATTTATTTTATAATAAAATGATTTTATTTTAAAAAAATGATTTTTATCATTAGATGTGATTGATAAACTTGAAGAAAAAACAACTAGCTTTAATTTCTTATTTCTTGTTGTAAATGGAGTTATAAATTAATTGATTAATTTTATGCAATATGTTATTGCTTTATTTGGATTTAAGAAATCCTAAAGTTAGATTAATATTTTTCCTGAAATTATTTTAAAGGTTATGATTTCTTTTATTCTGGTGGTTTGTGAAAATTGGGGGTCTTTGATTTGGTAAGTCTTCCAAATGTGTTTTCTTGAGATGATGTTGTGTCTCATGTGATTGTTATTGTTTAACTTGGGTAGTGCATGGGATATGTTTTAGTTGAACCTGGTTATGTGAATAGGTTGTGTCGTATAATTATTGTTTTGTTGGTAATTGTAATTGGTTATGTGCACCTAGTTTACCCAATGTTAGTGGGATTAGTTCCTTAGGTTGTTAATAGGAGAGTGGATTTTCATGGGGGCTGACACACAAAGTGGTGTCAGGGTAACTCATGAAGATTTAGATTAATCAGTGATAACTTAATAAATATGTTAGGGGAAAAGGGTAGTTTTTAAACACTTAACTTTTGTTAATGCCTCACTCATGGACTCAAGGGCTAGTAAAGACTTGGGATGAGATGAGAAGGCCTGGAATGGAAAGATCGGTATCTTGTCTCTATGAGAGATTATCGATTCAGCATTGGATTGCATGTGGGGTCAGGTTTCGTAAGAGGTCACCAGGGTAACCCAAGATGGGGGTCAAAGCCTAGGAAGATTCTCTAGGGTAACCCATGCAACTTTGTGATGACACTCCTCCTATGACAATCGCCAGTCAATCTATATGTAAAGTACAGTTGATCATTGTATCTGGAAGCATTGTAACCATTTGTTAGTTTTGTACTTGTGTAGTTTAGTATTGTTATTACATGTGTCTATGGGTTGTAAGTTTTTCCTAGGAAGCTCTTTTACTATCTCCTAGCATGAGGGGTGGTCCTTTGAGTACCACTTGGTTGGGTGGAACATGCACCTTACACCGTTGGGTCCCTAGTTCTTGTTCGTGATGGCGGGTACTTCCTGTTTGGAGAGCTCGTGTGTACCAGTGGACTTGTACTTCTCTTATGTCACTTTTGTATCAGTTGGATACCTTGTAATTTGTATCACTCTTCAATTGTATTCGAGGAGAATCTTTGTAATTTGTAATTGTAACTCTTTTGTTTAAACTATCTCATTTGGAAATGAGAATTGTAATTGTAATATTAAATAAATGTAATGTGTGAATGAATCATTATTGTACTTTATAGCTTAACTGATGTATTTTAATGTTTTGGATGTATAATCTTTAATTCATGAGTAATAAATATAATTTATGTTTAGTAACTTTTGTTAGTAATGGGTATTGTAAGTAAGCATTGCCACGTACCTTAGAGAATGTATGTGTTAGTGTAGTTTACTTTACTTGTTTAATTACACTTTAAAAAAAAAAAATTGTTCGCTTTCGTTATGTGTGTGTCATTCTCTAGGGTTTCATGGTGGGCATTACAAGAATTTGTAAGGAAAGAAGTGCAGTGAATGTAGTAGAAGCTTTTTCATTGATGTCAAAGGGGGAGAGAATGCAATGAAAAATACCTCGACATCCTAAGGAGGAGCAGTAATTTTGGTTTTTGAGTTTTGACACTTAGTCATTTTTTGCTAAGTGTTGTCATCAATGCCAAAGGGGGAGATTGTTGGAATAAGGATTGGAGAGATTGTTTTTGGCTTCTTGTGTTGTCATTGATGGAAACTGGAGTCAGCAGTATGGTTTGCAATGTTAGTATTGCTCCTACCAACAAGGGAAGTAAGATTTTGTAATCTACTGACAGAAAGAATGAAGAGCATAACATTCAGTTGATAAGTTGATTTGAGCACTTCACCGGATCACTATTTTTTGGTGTGGATCCACAGGGAATTTTTTTGGCATGTATGCTATCCTATTGGAAAGTTTTGTGGTTTTGCATTAGTTGGAGTACGAGTTAAGAGATTCAGAAGAATGATTTATTGTTTATTTTCTCATTCTAGCTGACCTGTTGCATATGGTGTGTCGTGGATGTATGAGTATGTGCTTAACTATTTCTTATGTTTGGAATTTTTATTTGGGTTCCTACTATAGTCTAGCCGACTTGTGAGGGTACACATCAATTTTAACTAGTGATTTGAGTTGACATGGGAAAGAATATTATATTTTGTTTTGAAGCTGACATATAATAAAACTCTTTCTAGCATATATATAAAGGAGATTGGAAAATCATTTTGATATGTAGTGTGAAGTGAGTTTGTGTGAAAAAGTGTAGAGCAGCTATATGGGTTAATCTCAGAAGATCTATTGAGTGAATTTTGTTTATGTTACATAATGGTTTTTGTAGGAGAGAAGAGCATAGCAGAAGTGTGAACTAGTCAAAAGATCTGGAATCTGATTATGAGCTTCATTGGAACTGAATCCATGCATTTGTATATGTTGTATTCTTAGTTCAATTTCTTTTTGTAATTTCAATTATAATTTGTAAGGCAGTGATCCTTCTCTTTTGAGTAGTGAGCACTAGGCAGTGTGCCTGAATGCAAGTGCATTCCCCTTTCATCATACTTTTAACAGAGTATACTTTGTGGATTAATCTCCACTGTGGTTTTTCCCCTAACAAGGTTTCCACATAAAAATCCTGGTGTTATGGTGTTCTTTAATATGTATGCATGTTTCATTTTGTTTATATGTTGTGAATGCTATTGAAGGTTTAATTATTGTTGTTGATCATTTAAGATCTGGTTTGAAAATCAAATATTGTGGAACAATGATTCACCCCCCCCCTCTCAGTGTTCCTAGTGTCCAACACTATAGATAGTCAATGAGTTAGATGAAACATACCTCTAGTAGTTTCTATCTAGTTTTCTTTGATCAAGAATAATTTGGGGATGGATCTTCCTAAGCTTTTGTTTGACTAGTTTGGCTTCAAGATGTACCATAAGGTTATGAATTACTAGAGGTAGATAAAATCCAAGGATATCTACATATGACTAGGCAAAGATGTTAGTATAATTTTAGAGGATAGAATTGATAGCTTCCTATTTTGTGGGTACCAAGGTTGTTGCAATTTAAGTGATCTTTGAATTATCTAGAGGCCAAATATTAAGCTCATGTATGTCTTCAACTAGAATTATTGACTAACACTACCACTATAAAGATGTTGGTAGTAGGTCAATTTCCTCAATGATTCATGTCTCATAGAAGTTTCTATCAATTTAAAATCATTTCTTGTGATCTTCTATAGGGAGATTATTGTAGATCCCCATGAATTTAATGATATCCTCATCATTCTAAAATGTATCTAGACTTGGTGCATGCCTAATGACTTGGTGCAAGAGCATAACTCACTCTTTGTCATCACATTGAAAGATATTAAATTTCTTGTAACCTTAGCCTAATAAAAAAAATATTCCTCAAATGGAGATTCATTTCATTCTCTAATTTATATACCTCATTGTAACACAAGGGTTCTAGGTTTCCATTGGGTGATTAAACCTAAGTTAGGCCCACCAAAAAGAAAATTAAAGGACTAAACTAGAATAATAAAAAATACTAACAATTAATTACATTGCATTATATATGAACTTAAACTTAATTATTTGCATGATAAAATTAAGAAAATAATTACTAATATTAAGTAAAAAGTTAAAATGACTCAATAAATTTAACTATTATTAACCATTCTTAATAAATAAATTAAAAGTACTTTAATCATTTAAAATCTTTAGTTTCTAATTGTAGTTCATTACAAGGTTTTTAGAGTGAGTATATAGTTTTCAATCTATATTTTAAATTTCAAATTTTGCAAATAAATTTTGTTTAAGATTATTAAACTATATCAATAATAAACATTTGAAAAATAGAAATTAAGACATTTATGTGATATCTAGAAACATTAAAGTTCAAATCATTAACAATAAAACCATGAGACTCTTATACAACATTAGAGTGTTAAATGTTGAATGTGGAAAGATACTCAACCATAATGATAATAACCATGACATTGAATTTATCTAGCCTAGGGTGAACAGTGTAAAGCACACCTCTTTGGGACATGGTATAGGTCAATCGTTGTTGGATTTAAGGGGTGTGTGTCATGTCCAAATTAAAATTTAATTGGAGAATTTTGAGGAACATTAGCCACCCACAATTTTTTTTCTATTTTTTGGAAGGAAAATTAGAAGAAGATAGGAAGCACAAGGTAGTTAGAAGGAAAAATAGAATAAAAGATAGTTTGGAAGAGTAAACAAAATGATAGAAAATTACTTTGCTTGGACTAAATTGTATAAGACTAGGGGAGAGGGGCCCAAAGTAGGGCGGGTCAGCTTTACAGGTCCATGTGGCAGTCCATGTGGATCTAAAAAAATTAAAAAAATTCCTACCACGTCACCCTACCACTTATGCATCGGCCCATATATTTAAAAAAAAAAATCAATCATCCTACTACCTGCCAAGCACATTTTTCGCCGACGTGTCCAAAATTGGCCATTTTTTCCCTCTGCCCGAAAGTGGAGCCCACTAGCCTCCTTAATCTGTGAGCACATCTATGTATAGTAGATCGGACGGCCACGTGTAGATGGCAACCTTGCCACCCTCCACCAACACTTGACTGCATTAAACGCTCGTTGCCTCCTTCATTTCCTCCACTGACCAACATACCTTAAGTGTTGCTTTGCATTTACTTCATTTTTTGGGTGTGTTAATAAGAGATGAAGGTTCATTCAATACTCCACATTCTCGCATATCCTACTCGCTATCATTCTTTTTGTTCGCAAACATTCTCGACTGTTCGTTTTGTTTCTCACCAAAATAGGTTTGGCTCTCCACGCTTCATCGTTTAGCTCTTCACACTTCCTCGTTCGGCTCTGCACTCTCGAGAGCTCCCATTCTCATCCAGACGAGTTTTCTAACCTCACTCAACCTCTACCACTGTCAGTGATTATGACGTTATTCTACCATGCACTTTTTTTCAAAAAAAAAATTATTTGGGAAATTTTTTATTTCAATCCGATGCATAGGATGAAATGTGGGAAGGGTTTCACTAGTTTTTTTTTCCTCTAAACTCATCCATGCACTCGTAGTAATCCCTTCTTCATTGCAAGACGTTTAGTTTGCATTGTGCTTTTCATATTTGCTTCCTTATACAAAATATGAAATGGGTTTTACTAGTTTAAAATGGTTTTCCTTTACTATTAGACTAAGATATATGGAAAGGGTTTGACTGATTTTCAGCCATGCACTTGTTTTCATTTGTTCGTCATTGCACAAACTTTAAATCTACAAAAAAAAAATTACATTTCTTTGTTATTCCAAAATACGAAAAATGGATACAATATATTTGGTTGTTACTATGACATGTTCATACGGTTTTAATGTTTATCATTTCGAGGGTTTTTTCCATGCACTTGCATTTGTGTCTTCCTCACAGCACATACTTTAACTTCGCAATTTGCTTATAATATTGTCATGTTATTCCAAAATTCAAAAATGCTATGGTTTTCATTTCGAAGATATTCTGGCATGTCTATGTATTATTTTGTTCTTCCATGCACATTAGTAATGTCTGTGAAATAAATTATTCTTTTCATTGTTTCTACCAAGCATGGAAAGGGTTTCAGTCTTTCAAAATTATAGGGTTCTCGCTTTCACAATGCATAAACATTAACTTTGCAATTTCCCTTTAACATTGATTTGTTATTCCCAAATATCAAAATTGATACAATATATTTTCTTCTCTCTAGGGAAATATTCATACGGTTTTGATGTATATCATTTTGAGGGTTTTTTCCATTCACTTGCATTCGTGTTTAACTCTGCAATTTTGTTATAATATTCTCATGTTATTTTGATATATGAAAATGGTATGATTGGTTTTCATTTCGAAGATATTCAGGCATGTTTATGTATTATTGTGTTCTTCCATGCGCAATAGTAATGTCTGCGAAATAAATTATTCATTTCATTCATACTACCAAACATGGAAAGGGTTTCACTCGTTCAAAATTATAGGGTTCTCGATTTCACAATGCACAAACTTTAACTTTTCAATATCCCTTTAACGTTTGTTTGTTATTCCCAATTATCAAAATGGATACAATATATTTTCTTCTCGCTAGGAAATATTCATACGGTTTTAATGTATATCATTTTTGATGGTTTCTGCCATTCACTTGCATTTGTGTTTAACTCTGTAATTTCCTTATAATATTCTCATGTTATTCCAATATATGAAAATTGTATGATTGGATTTCATTTTGAAGATATTCTAGCATTTTTATGTATTGTTATGTTCTTCCATGCACAATAGTAATGTCTATGAAATGTCTTTCTCATTTCATACTTACTACCAAACATTGGAAAGGGTTTCACTCATTCAAAAGAGATGGGTCCTTTGTCATGCACTTGTATTCCTCTCTTTCACAATGCACACTCTTTAACTATGCAATTTGCCTTTAATATTTCTTTGTTATTCCCAAATATGAAAATGGATTCCCTTGTTTTCATCCTGATGTTAATATGCCATGCAAATATATTATTTTGTTCTTATATATGTATTTTTTCCTTTAATATATATACATATTGTGCATGGAATAATAGAATAATACATAAACATAGATACCGTTTGATTGCTTCACAATTATAGGATTTTCTACCATGCACTTGTATTCCTGTGTTTGACATTGTAGGAACTTTAACTCTGCAAATTGCCTCTGTTAATTTTTTGTTATTCCCAAATATGAAAATGGTATTTCTTGTTTTCATTTTGAATATTTTATGCCATTTCAAAGATATGTATATATATATAGTTCTATATCTATACATATATATATATATATATATGATATCTATATAGATATATATCTATAAAAAAAAGATATATATATAGTTATAATTATATATATAGATATAATTATATATTTATAGATACAAATATATATATATAGTTATATATATATAGATATATATCTATATATATAAACTAGCCTGCCACGTCACCCTACCACTTGTGCATCGGCCCATATTGGTTTTTTGATAAAATCGATCACCCCGGCACCTATCAAGCACCATTTCATATTTAGCCTGCCCTGTCACCCTGCCACTTGTGCATGTGCCCATAAATATGTAATTATAAATACATATTAAATTTTTAATATATATATATATATGTATATGTAATTATATATATATGTGAGTGTGTGTGTGTGTGTGTATATATATATGTATTCATATATAATTAGATATACATATGTATATGTAATTATATATATACATATGTATACATATAATGACAAGAGGAGTGAGCACGATACACAGAGGCTTCACAAAACCATTGATGTGATTAAGGAGGAAGGGGTTAAGAGTGTTGAATGTTTCATGAAGCCTTTGTGCATCAAGCTCATGCCTATTGTCGTGATGTCATTTTTCATGACTGGTTCACAATTACAGGGTTATCTGCAATGCACTTGTATTTTCTTCTTTGAAAATGCATAAACTTTCACTCTACAAATTACCTTTGCTATTTTTTAGGTATATAAAAATATCAAATTGAGTTAAGTTGTTTTTATTCAAAGATATTATGCCATGCAAATAAAGACTCCATACCAAACCAACATTGAACATATAAAGATATTTACAAATAAAAAATGCATATCTCCATCTTTTCCAATTTCCATTTACCACGGCTCACCTCCAATTGTATTCGTCTATGCTTCCATGCACAACAATTTTGTCTGTGAAATGCTTTCTTTATTTTATTTTTACTACCAAACATGGAAATGAAAACAACTTAACCCATTATCATATTACAATATAACACAAAAACAATTAAAGGAATATTGCAGAGTTAAAGATTGTCCATAACAACAAAATATTAAAGGCAGTGGAAAATTACATACATATATATTAAAGGCAGTGAAAAATTATATATATATATATCACATACATATATGTAATTTTCCATGATATATAAATCACATTTAATTTGCCACTTCCTTTAATATATATGCCTTATCCTCTTTTGCCACATGCAACCACCATAAACAATGTGTTAATCGCTCAAGAAGCAAACAAGGATTGCATGCCATGAATACATACAATCTATGCAATTGAATGCATCCAATTAAGTTTTCAAATTTGAAAAAGGACACAAATTAAAGACTCCATAAGAAACCACCATTACAAATTGTAAGGAAAGCTAAGGTACGGAAAAAACTCTCCTAATGCCAAAACTTAGAGAAGAATGCAAATATGACTTTAAATTTTGCAATTACAGTTCAATAAGATACACATGAAAAGAATAACAAAATAGATAAATAGACATATACACAATTGGACTCTAGATTTACGTGGGAAAACCCTTACGGGAGAAAAACCCACCACACCAAGTAAAGCCTCTTTGTATTACAGTACAAACAGAATTACATACAGAGATCAAACTTCACTTTCAAATGTCAATTTTATAGCAGCAACATTTCCCTAATCAACCTTGTACAAAACATCACTGTTACAATGCTCTTCTACAGCATACAATGAAAATCACACACTCAGAACAATCCTCTACTCAATTGATCAATCCCCCTTCTCAATCTGAACTATTCACAGTTTTTACAAGCAGTCTATTCATTTCCCACAAGAGAACGGTCACAACAGTTAAACTGCCAACCGGTTTGCATTTTGCTTCTCTCATTGGCTCAAGACAAACCACATAGGATAGTCATTTGGTCAAATGATTCTCAAATGTATCACTTATCGGTGAGGCAACAGAATGTGTCTCACTGATGCCAAACTATCCATTGACCATTGAACGCTCCATAGCCTTCTATTGGTCTATCGCTCAGACTTGATGAAGTCTTCCCAACCACAGGACCATCAGCATGACCAATGCTATTAGCGAAAAATTGAGATATCATACCAATAGTTCAAGTCTCTCCAATGTCCCAAAGAACACCAAGACAGCATACATTGGCAAGAGTCACACCGACTTTCATCAGGAGAAGATCCATCGGCAAGAGTAATATGTTGGAATTGTGTGCCTCAATCCCACAGGCCTAAACCTCTATGTGAGAAATTTTGGTGTGACCACTGAGATGTCTGGTCAATCCACCTAGTGATCCTGAACTGTCTGTGAGATCGGTGTGACTCAGCCCTATCTGAATTCTCCTTGTAAAGTTCCTTCATGACTTTATCAGTGTGACCTCTAGAATTTCATAGCGATGAGGGTCATCGATGTGACCTAAACTATCGGTGTAATTTTCTACAATGATAGAATTCTAGCCGATATCGGTGTGACATTTAGTCTATCTTTCCAATGGAAGTAATTGATGTGACTTGAGCTATCATTGTGAGTTTTCAATTTGTTTTCAATAGTGGTTCTCTTGCCGAAGGAGTTGTTCCTGATGCATATCGTTGTGACTCTTGCTGATGGATTTTCTCATCATGAATGTCGGTATGACTCTGGCCGATGGTATTTGGTCGGGTGACATGAAGGCTCTATAAGACTCTTAGCAATAGAGCATGTCTGGCCGATGGGGTTTGTGTTCAGTGAGAACTCTCACCGATATTGTTGGTCTTGCCGACAGGTATGCATTCGGTATGATCTCTTGCCAATGGTTGTGGTCTCGCCAACAGGTCTATGTTCGATAAGAGCTCTTGCTGATAGAGTTGCACCTGATGGATATTGGTGTGAACTCTTAGCGATAGAGTGTGTCTGACCAACAGGTTTGCTCTCGATATGACTCTTTCTAATGGTTCGAAAGGTGTATGATCTTAATGACATCGGGGAGACCTATGGGTTCGATGTGACATTATGAACTCTTACCGATAGACAAAGTCATGCTGATAGACTTGAAGGCAGACCATGGTTGGAAGGACATTGACTTGGTTGACCACTGATGTGTATGATGTTCATTGGAGAAGTTAGAGCGGTTGACAGTTGGTCTGACTGTTGGAATATGAACTGATCTACAGAAGATGAACCGTTTCCTATCTATTGAAGATGAATGTATATACATTGGATGTTTTGCAGTACAAAGTGTGAGAGGAAGATTGAGGCAGGATTATGCTGCCGAAATATCTCAAGAATAAGTGTCTCGCTTGATCTCTCATGCTAATCTGCACTGTATATTGTGTGAAGGTATTGTAACAATGTGAAGGTTGTATGAACTGAGAGGTTGATCAGGAAATGTAAAAAGGAGAGAGGGAAACATAACAGGGTTGCTCCCAATTTGTCTCTAGAATGGAACAAGATGTAATCTCTATGAAAAGGCTATGAGCCTGAGATTGTACTGTAACTTTGTTTGTTGCTGAATAATACAATGGCTCGGATCTTTTGGAGTGTGGGGTTTTTTCACCCAAAAGGTTTTTCCCCACGTAAATCTATGTGTTCTAATCTTTTGTACTATCTTTCATGTTTAATGGTTTTGTTTGTTGAATCTATTTATACAAGTTGTTGAAATTGAATCTACATGTGCTTCTCTTAGAAGGATTAATGTGGGAATTGAACTATGTATTATTCTGCTTTGTGACATAGTTGTACGTGTTTTTTGAGGAAATCTATTTGAAATTAAAGTTACTGAAGGCACTACATATCTTGGATGCTTATTTGAGATGATCAAGATTTCCCAACAAGTGGTATCAGAGCCTTCTTTTGGTTGCTGGTTCTGGGTATTTCTCCTGTGAAGATTTCTTAGTCTGTCAGGCTTGAGGAAATCTAGAGGAATTGGCTGATGTATTGATCCTTTGGTGAGTGGAAGTCTTGTGGTATTCAGAGACAACACGTAGTTTGAAGGATGGTGAAGATGGAGTTGGTTATCTTGGCAGCGGTATAACCTTAATGTATGAGGTGGATTTATTTGCTTCTTGGTTGAGTTGCAGCAAAGCTTTCATATTGGGTGTCTATGTGAGAGGCTCCATGGTGATGTAGAGAAGCTTAGGTTGTGTCTCAGTCATGGAAGAAATTTCTTATGTTGGTTGGTATTTCCTGGTGTTGGAAGGCATTGTATTTTGTTAACCTCGAATGCGTGAAGGCTATGGAGTTAATCATTAGATGATTTGAAAACTTTTGGAATAGCCTATCTCTTTCTCGGATGCATGTGCATATTGATGGTTTTGGAATTGGCTTGAAGGGGGCCTAGAGTTCTTCAACTATTGTTTCCTTTTTTAAGGATGTATTTTACTTGCATGTCTTATGTGTTTTTGCAAGTTTTACATGTCAAGAAAAACTTGTGATTATGTGGAGTTGTTGTTAAACTATTTTCTAGACCCTAGCTTTTGGGGCATTGCTGGATGAGATGGTTGTAGTTTTGCATGCGTGCTTCGGCATGGTTTGAGGAGGTGAGATTTTTTCTCTGTATGAGAGTGTTGGTATGTGATTTTTCACTTAGCATTCTTGTGGTGTTGCTTGTGGATTCCTTGACTATGGTGCTCGTTGTGGACATGTTTGGCAAATCAGATTTAGTCATGATCTGGTATTGGAGTCTTGGTGTCTACATGGTTATCTTCTTTGATATCTCAATTTATGATTACTAATGTGATGATGGGTTTGAATGTTTGATGGTATTGATCTTTGAGTTATGTGGTTGGTGGTTTAGCTACCCATTGGTTGCAGTGAGATAACTTGGATGTGGACTGTCTATATCCATGAGGTTGATGCAAGTTGGTGCAGATCTGTTAGTTGGCCTTGTCTTTGGCCACTTGTGCATTGGTGTGGTTTCTTTAGGATGAGAAGATGGATGGTGTTGAGTACCTGAATAGTTGGTTATAGGGACCTATAGCATGTTGTATCACGATGTCATGGATAGCTTGGATACATTGCTTTGTGTAAGCTTTTGACAGTGATGGTAATCTCTGCTTGTTTTGGAGATATTGGTGACACTTGATGGAAATGTTGTTGTGTGGACCTAAAGGATTTTCAGATTAGCAGATGTTGGGTCACAATGCTTGAGAAGCTCAGTTGTCATGGTTCAGTGGGAGCTTTAGCAATGACTCTGGATTCATCACTTGGTGGTGAATGTTTTTCTTTAGTGTTGCAGATGTTATCAGGAGGAGCTCTTTGATCCTGTTGTTGTAGAAGGGTTCTTTCGCATTTGCATGGACACTATTTCAAGATGTGCAACATCTTGGAACCATGGAGGATGACTAGATTCTTTGGGTAAGGTGTTGGTGGTGCTTGATAGGTGACATTGGTTTTGAGTTTGTTTGCTTTATGTCATGGTATACTCTTGTTTATGCACTGGAGTTTTGACATTGTGCATTGCACTTGAGATCATGGTATGTTCACTTGGAGCATGGTATCTCCTAAGGGGGATGGGAAGATCATGGTGTCATGATAAGTTCTTGTTTCAGATGTTTGGAGCTTTGACAGTGGTCTAGAGTTTCTCTGTGTTTTGAGTACATTAGTCATATGTTTGAGAACTTCATGTTAGTGCAGTAATGTAGTTTGGAGTTCAACATGGGATGATCATTTGCAGGTGCTCATGGATACATGGAGAATAAGGTGAGGCTGTAATTCTCCTGAGATGAGAAAGGTGTTGATTTCAATAGAAAGTTCGAATAGCCTACACCTTGGTTGGACATGATTTCAACAGAGATCAATGAGGAGATTTCCCTTGGATTAGTTATGATGGCTTGTATATCTTCAAGAAGTATTCTCATTCCCACTCTTGGTCTACTCAAAAGTTTATCTAAGAGGTATTTTCCCACTATATCCTTCAGATGTGTTTTACACTTTCTTTCATGGATATGGATCTTGAATTATTGTTCAATGGCTCTGGAGGATTCATAGCGGAAGATGTACAATATAGTTTATCTCCTTGAGCTTTTGTGTTATATCATTTACTGATGAGAACCGATAGGAGATTCTTTATGGGCTGATTTCCTGAGATGGGAAATGAAATAGTTTGGTCTTCTTTGAGAGGCTTACATCCATGATTGTTTACATGTTACATTTTTTATGCTTGATCTTGGTGATTGAATGGTTGGATGTTGTTATGGCATCTCTTTGGGATGAGAAGGATATCATACTTCACACAGCTAGTTGTTAGAAGTGTATGTAGGAGGATGTTCTGCAGGTATATATTGTGCAAATTTTCTCTCTTTGGTCTTGGTGGTCTTCTTGACGTTCGATTTCACATTACATTGGTCTGAGGTTTAGTTGGAGCTGTAGTGATCACTAGCTTGTGGTCATGTGTTTCCACTCATGTTAATGGGTGATGACATGAGGTTCTTAATCTTTTTCTTTTGTTGGGTGTGGAGAACTTGGGAGAGCTGTGAAGACTTGTGGTGAGAGTTGTTCTTGCAGGTTATTAATTTGCAAGTTGTGCATATCATTGTGGTTGTTCCTTGGTACTACATGATTACATTTCTATGTGTTGTGATTGGTAGACTTGTTATGCCTTTGATCTTTTAGATTTGGCATTACCCATGTAGTGGGAGTACCTGGATGTATTTGGTCTTCTTCGATTGGTTTGTGCATGGTGCTTGTATCTGTAGTTGATGGGTTGGTTGTGCTACTGGCATGAGTTTACTAATGAGGATAACTTGAAGGTATGTGAGATTGGATGGATAGCACTTGTTGTGGGTGCTATTTTCAGTAACGTGGGTTTATCAGTTGGATGGAAGCAGTCAGGATGATTGTTGTTCTAGTTGATGTTCTATCTTGTTTTCTGGAGTGATGGTGGTTTCTTGTTTATGATATCACTAGGATCCTTTGCTTGTGTTCGTTGGACTGAAGTCTTAATGGAGCATGAGAGCATGTTTGAGATCTATGTGGTTTCATGGAAGATTGTGATCAGTTGAAATGTTGGATAGTTAGTTGCAGTTGAACACTTGTTTTTTGTTGCAGATTGTCTGGTAGACTGGTATCTATGCAAATTTTTTGATTGGGTGTCCTGAGTGTTGTTGTATAGAGACTTGTACAAAGTAGGTTTTGGACTAGTGGAGCCAATGTGATCTTAGTTCCTAAATGCTCTGGAGGTTCTTGTGTGATCTTTGTCAATTGGAAGATTGTTGGAATTGTGTGCCTCAATCCCACAGGCCTAAACCTCTGTGTGAGCAATTTCGATGTGACCACTGAGATGTCTGGCCGATCTACTTAGTGATCCTGAACTGTCTGTGAGATTGGTGTGACTCAGCCTGATCTGAATTATCCTTGTAAAGTTCCTTCATGACTTTATCGGTGTGACCTCTAGAATGTCCTGGCGATGAGGTTCATCGGCGTGACCTGAACTATCGGTGTAAGTTTCTCCAACGATAGAATTTTGTCTGATATCGGTGTGACATTTAGTCTGTCTTGCCGATGGAAGTAATCGGTGTGACTTGAGCTATAGTTGTGAGTTTTCAGTTTGTTGTCGATAGTGGTTCTCTTGGTGAAGGATTTGTTCATGATGCATATCATTGTGACTCTTGCCGATGGATTTTCTCATCATGAATGTCGGTATGACTCTGGCCGATGGTATTTGGTTGGGGTGACATGAAGGCTCTATAAGACTCTTAGTGATAGAGCATGTTTGGCCGATGGGGTTTGTGTTTGGTGAGAACTCTCGGCGATATTGTTGGTCTTGCCGACAGGTATGCATTCGGTATGATCTCTTTTAGATGGTTGTGGTCTCACCGACGGGTCTGTGTTTGATAAGAGCTCTTTCCGATAGTGATGGTCTTGCTGATAGAGTTGCACATGATGGATATCGGTGTGAACTCTTAGCAATAGAGTGTGTCTAACTGACAGGTTTGCACTCGATATGACTCTTGTTGATGGTTCGAAAGGTGTATGAGCTTAATGACATTAGGGAGACCTATGGGTTTGATGTGACATTATGAACTCTTGTCGATGGAAAAAGTCATGCCAATAGACTTGAAGGCGGACCGTGGTTGGAAGGACACTAACTTGGTTAACCGCTGATGTGTATGATGTTCATTGGAGGATCATGAGTGAGTTGGAGAAGTTAGAGCGATTGACAGTTGGTCTGACTATTGGAATACGAACTGATCTATAGAAGATGAACCATTTACTGTCTGCTGAAGACGAATGTATATACATTGGAAATTTTGTAGTATGAAGTGTGAGAGGAAGATTGAGGCAGGATTATGCTACCGAAATCTCTCCAGAATAAGTGTCTTGGTTGATCTCTCATGCTAATCTACACTGTATATTATGTGAAGGTATTGTAACAGTGCGAAGGTTGTATGAACTGAGAGGTTGATCAGGGAAATGTAAAAAGGAGAGAGGGAAACACAATAGGGTTGCTACCATTTTTTCTCTAGAATGGAACAAGATGTAATCTCTATGAAAAGACTATGAGCCTGAGATTGTATTGTAACTTTTTTTATTGCTGAATAATACAATGGCTCGGATCTTTTGGAGTGTGGGGTTTTTTCACCCGAAAGGGTTTTCCCCACATAAATCTGTGTGTTCTAATCTTTTGTACTATCTTTCATGTTTAATGGTTCTATTTGTTGAATCTGTTTATGCAAGTTGTTGAAACTGAATCTACATGTGCTTCTCTCAGAAGGATTAATGCGAGAATTCAACTATGTCTGATTCCGCTTTGTGACATAGTTGTACATGTTTTTTGAGGCAATCTATTTGAAATTAAAGTTACCGAAGGAACTACATATCTTGGATGCTTATCTAAGATGATTGATATTTCCCAACATAATACTATCGACATCAGATTAGAAAGTCTCTTCAACAAACCAAGTCACCCCGATCACCTCATCGGCAGGAGTCACACTGATGTCCAAACCCGTCGGCAAGAGTAACACCATCGGCAACAGTTTGAAATGTCAAATCGATAGTTCAAGTCACCCCGACACATCCACTGGCAAGAGTCTCCCCAATGATCTCCTTCGGCAAGACATCTACCATCGGAACGAGTTTGGAACCTCACTCTGACAGTTCAAGTCATACTAATGACTTATGTCGGCAAGACACGTCCAAGGTCACACCGATCTAATTCCTTCAAGACTTTAGAACACAGCTACTTATCGGCAAGACATTCCAAAGGTCTCACCAATTTTTCTCTTTCAGGAGTTCCATGTCAGTAAGCTTGAGGCACTTTTTCCAACACAGATTTACAAATTAAATGGAGCATTTCTCAATCTATTCCTATTTCCATTTACCAGAAACTCACTTCCATATTCATATGTACATGGAAGAAAATATTGACAGCAATGTAATGCAATTGGTGATATTATAGGGGAGTGTGGGTTATACTAATTTTATATTTTGGTTGCATGTTTTAATGCTATAGGGCATTAACAAGCAATATGGCTCGTATGTTTGTGGTATCAGATGTGCTTTGAATATTCTATGACATGTAATATTGCGAATAACTATTTGTGTTTGGGACAAATATAAACCGATTATAATACAATTTTGGCGGTACAATGATTTGAGTACCCTTGTTGACTTTCTTGGTGAAAATTGTTTTACAATTGCATATTAAGGGGGTCCTATAGACCCTATGTTTGGAGGTCCACATGATACTATTTACAATTGCTTACATGAATTATTTTGGTTACCAAGAATATAGAATTGCTAGAATTGATGAGGCATAATATATATATATATATTATGTATGTATGTATGTATGCATAATTGTACATATATACATATATATATATATGTATGTATATATATACATACATACATATATATATACATATTTATATGTATGTATCTATATATGTATATATGTATGTATATGTATGTATATATACATACATATATGTATATGTATGTATATATATACATATATATATAGATATATGTATGTATGTATGTTTATATGTATATATGTATGTATATATATACATATATATATAGATGTATGTATGTATGTATGTTTGGCTGACATCTTGTATGTATATATATCATAGAGGTTATGGTATATTTGGCTAACACCTTGTAATTTTGTGTCTTGTTCACTCTGCTTCATCGGCATGCAAAGAACTACATGTTCAGCCCACCCCATTGTTCCTTCGAAGCTTCACCGATGGTGAGTTGCAATTGAAAGGTATACAATTTTCTAATATTCTATGTGTATTAAGCTAACCACTGCCTACATTTGAGAAATATTCTTTGTGTAATCTTCTTGATGTATTGATAGATTTTTCCTTTCATTTGTTCTTGTAGCAAGCAGGATAAATGTGAGTGCAACAAGACACAACATCGGAAAATCCATACTATACAGGTGAGGTTTCTAACCTCACTAAGGCTCTACCACTTTCTCTTGCCAGCAATTTTTTTTTTTTGGTCTCACTTATTTTGATCATATTCTTTTGGTGTTTCTTAATTAGAAGGAATTTTATGGCTTTCTTGGTGCATGCAGAATGTGCTTGATGAAGTGTATGGTGTGTAGGGTGTTTATGAAAACTTAAAAATTTTGTGTTCTTAAACACACTTTATTTTTCAGGGAAAATAATGCTTCTTCCTAGCATCACTCTGTCTTTAATGGGTTACTATTTCTTATGTTTATTTCGTGTCATGGTTAGCCAAAATCTGTCATCATTGAATTGCCGACCACATGACTATGCCACCTATTCTTTTAATATGTATATGCACATATACTTGTATATGCATATATGTACTTTTATTTTTATGCATAATTGTACATATATATATATATGCATATATGTACATATGTATACATATGTATAACAATATATGTACTAAATTATGCACATACAGATGAATAGAAGTAGGGCGGGTCAACTTTGAACATATATGTACACACACACACACACATATATACATATATGTATATGTATATACATATATGTATATATATATATATTCTGCCTCATCAAGTCTAGCAATTCTATATTCTTGGTAAGAAAAATAATTCAATTAAGCAATTGTAAATAGTATCATGTGGACCTCCAAACATAGGGTGTATAGGACCCCCTTACTATGCAATTGTAAAATAGTTTTCACCATGAAATTCAACAAGGGTACTCGAATCACTATATTGCCAAAATTGTATTATAATCGGTTTATATTTGTCCCAAACACAAATAGTTATTCATGGTCTTACATGTCATAGAATATTCAAAGCACGTCTGATACCACAAACATACAAGCCATATTGCTTGGTAATGCCATGTAGCATTCAAACATGCAGCCAAAATATACAATTAGTATAACCAACACTCCCCTATAATATCACCACTTCCATCACATCACTACCAATATTTTCATACATCGAATGGCACCAATTTCATACTCCCCTAATATATCACCACTTGCATTACAACACTGCCAATATTTTCATATAAAGAAGCAAGACTATCCCATTGCCAATTCCATTATATTATACATAAGAGGTTGTTGCACTTTATACATTCTATATCATGTAAATGATGTTTCCAGTGTTGTGTACATGACTATATGAATATTGAAGTGATATTGTTAGTGGTTATTAATGCATAATGTTGTATACATTCAATAGTTATGTGAAGTTTGTTGTACATTTTAGGCCAATCAAGCAATCGCCATAAAAAAAATGTATTATAATTAAGCAGACTTCCATTAACAAGCAATCGCACTACACTACCAACATGGATATCATATTGCTAATTAGGCCCATAAACATATCCATTTCATATCAAATCTTAAATATAGGCATGTATAAAATGGTGGCAACAACATTTACATATTTTAGGACATAAATTTGTAGTGACATTGGAGGTTATAGCACTGAGGAGACTTATTTTTCATAAGAGCGTCTAAGTATTAAACTATGTATCATTATACTTTAAAAATTGTCAGTGTATGCAACATGGTTTAATACTAAATATGCTTTGGTGAAAAGAAGCCTCCCTAATGCATGGTCGAACAAGTTTCGGTGTGAAACCAAACGAACAATGGAGAATGTTTGCAAACAAAAGGAATGAGAGTGAGTTGGATATGCGAGAATTTGGAGCATTGAATGAACCTTGATCTCTGATTTACTTGCCTGAAAAACCAAGTAAATGTGAAGCGACATGTAAGGAAAGTTGGTCAGTGGAGGAAATGAAGGAGGCAGTGAGTGTTTAATGCATTGAACTATTGGTAGAGGGTGGCGAGGCTGTCATCTACACGCGGTCGTCTGATCCACTGTACGTAGATGTGTTCGCCGATTAAGGAGTCAGGTGGGCTCCATTTTCCAGTGGAGGAAAAAAATGGCTAGTTTTGGACAGGTCGGCATAAAATGTGCTAGACAAGTGTCGAGGTGATCAATTTTTTAAAATAAATAATATATGGGCCAATGCACAAGTGGCAGGGTGATGTGGGAAAATTTATCTACTTAATATCAGGGTATTTCGGTCCCCAACAACAAAATTAAACAGCGAACAATTGAACTATATATTGCAGCACGGAATACATAGCAAAACAGTAGCCAATCAGTCATATAGTTGTAGTGATGGTCCATCCCAACATCAATCAAGCATTCCAAGATAAACATCCAAAGATGTGTTCTTGTCTCCTGCTTGTTCTTTCTGATTTTTCCTTACATGATTTTCATTTGCATTTGTAAATTGACTATTAATTAGATGTAATGGTGTTGAACAACTATTTGCAACAAAGAGTGGAGTGCAGTCTACATTTGGGTTGACACTTGAATTGACATTCAACTCCCGAAACAAAGGGATGTATATGTTCAATATATCCCAAAACAAGGCATGGTTGTGTGCAAACAGGTTTGTAGGGTTGCTTAAATGTCTTTCTCACTGCATTGACCTATGGGCCTAGTTGATTTCTCTTTCCTTCCTATCTTGTTTCTTTTGAACCCTACGTTGCTCCATCTTGTCCCACCTTTCCTTCTTGTATTGTTTCTTTTGAACTCGGTCTTGGTCCCTCTTTTTCTCTCTTTCCTTCCTATCTTGTATCCTTTGAACTTTCTCTCGCTCCTTCTTCTACTCTCACTCCTTCTTATCCTGTTGCTCTATTTCCTTGCTCATATCAGCATAGTAATGTACCAATTGTGATATGGAAAAAGTGTCAGGTGGAGAAGGCAATGAATAGGTTCCTTTCTCTTCTTTGCACTACAAGACAATACCCAATTTTTTGGCTCCATCTTCCAACCAAGATGGTTGGGTAGGGACTGAGGGAAGGCTTAAACCGTCTTAACCCTTATCAGTATCTTCATCAACCAACCAAGAGGGTTGGGCAGGGGATGATGGAAGACTTAGACTATCATTACCCTCCTCCATATATCCATCTACTAACAAAAATAGTGGGGTAGGGTTTGAGGGAAGAGTCAGGTCATCCACCATGTCATTTTTTTTATAATTAACTATTTCATTCATTGTCAATTCCCAATGTGGTGATGTTGTTGTCTGTGTTCCTGATGGAGTAGTAACAAGGACAATTGTCTCTGCTTCTACATTTTGTTCTTTAGGGGGTAATGAAACCCCTCATTGACTTGCAGGACACCTTGTTGTGGCTCTCTTCTTCATTGGCTTGGACCTCATATCAAATTTATATTGAACCTACAAACATTATTGAGATATGTTTGAAACAATGATAAGAAACACCATTGGACACCCTTAAAGATAGAGTGATGAATGTTTGTTTTTTTGAATTCATTTACTGTGTTAGCTGATAGTTTATAATGGTAAATTTTTTAAGTGTTGAAGTTTTATTTTATCATACTATTTTGTTTGAATTGGACAAATTTAATACTTATTTGATTGAAATGAAAGCAGTTTGTGTAATGCCATAAAGTGGGAGGATAGAACTAACAATGTAGCTAACTGAATTTCATTGCCACTCATCAAGAGGCATCAAGCACAAAACACTGTGATAATGAGTTACAAGTTTCTGGTATATGAAAACGTTGAAATTAAAAATTCATACAAAATCATAAACAATATTAGTCGAAACCCTAGATAGTGAGTTTGAAAGAATCAGTTGCAACAATGACATTGCCATGCAAAAAAGTTACCTGGCCTTGTTCAACAATCACATAGGGTTTAACAATCAGAATCTAAGACATGGAAAGCATTGACATCCATAAACAGTGTTAAGTTCAAATAGGTAGAGTGGGTGACAAACATTTATAGTGCAAATAACTGATTTATATACCTAGGAATATAGAACATAACAAAAATGGCAGGAATTTAACTCAAATTAAATTGACAATCATAAATAGATGAAGTTGAAACACCTGATATATTTGTCACTTTCATATGCTCAAAAAATAGTTAGGGTGCGTATTGGTAGCCATTTTGAAAAGTCCAGCAAATAGTCTATAAACGACTTAACATACACAAACTATGTAAGGTGAAACCCTAGATATTGAGTTACAGATTTGAGGGTCACATAACTTTTAAATTCAATATAGCACATGTATATTGGGAAATAGTAATAACGTAAGAAGAACCTAGAAAATGAAAAGAACTTGTTGGAAATTCAGAAATAGTGTAAGTTGAAACCCCAGATATTGAGTAACATGTTTTCACGAGAAATGTTACCATGGTTTGTACTACATATTCCCGTATGTACATGAATAGTTAAAATGAGAAAGAAGTCTAAGATTGGAATTTGTAGGCATAAAGAGTGTTTTTTGTAAAGTACTTGAATGTTGATAGTGTGTTGTCTGTGTTGCTTCTTCTTCTCCCCTTTGTTCCTCTACCTCTAGGAAGACATTGCAGTGAAAATGAATGTGAGATGTGCTTAATGGAAATGCAATTTTTAATTTCAAAATCTCTTTATATGTTCAACATTGTTTGGTATGGACTCTTTAATATTGGTCGTCCTCTTTCAAATCTGAAAAAAAATTGGGTGCCTTCAATTGCATAGTTTGTATATATTTATGGCATGCAGTTTTTGTTTGTTCTTTTGGTGAATGTGGTGGCCTTACTGCCTTTGTTTTGGTGGTTGCAAGTGGAAAAACTAAAGTTTGAACCAATTGTCATGCGAATGGATTTGACTGGCGGGACAGTTGTGAATGATTTCTTTCCATTTCAGTGTTGTATTGATGGCACAGTGGGACAGGGGGTGGGTTGGATTGGATTTGGTCAATGGGACATTCATTGCTCATAGTTGATCTCCTCATGCCACTTGGCATATAATAGTTGGTGTGAGCTAATGCAAGTGGTGATGTTAAAGGGGAGTGTGGGTTATACTAATTGTTTATCCTGGCTACAAGTTGTATTGCTACGGATCAGTTAGAATGAGTCTGGCTTGTATGTTTGTGGTTTCATATATGCTTTGAATATTCTCTAACATGTAAGACTGGGAGAAATCATTTATGTTAATGACAAATATAAACCGATTATAATACAATTTTTACAGTACAATGAATCGAGTACCTTTTTTGACTTTGTGGGTTAAAAGAGATTTACATTTGCATATTAAGGCAGTCTATTGTGGGGCACACGTGGGACTACCTTCGTCCCCATTATAGGCTCGCGCCCTACTTTGGGCCCCTCTCCCCTAGATATTTTTATGATTTAATATGATAAATGGTGGTCATATTCATGTTAGGGTAAGGTCCCATGGAGGGGCGCTTCCTTAAAAATCTCAATGTATGTTGCTTAGTTTTTTTAGGAATATTTTAAAGTTTTTGGTCCCATGGATTTAATCTTGCAATTTTGCTTAAAATTTTAAGCTCCAAAATTTAAGGAATAAACTATAGTGCTTTGATAAAAAAATAATAAATAAATCAAAATTCTCTCATTTTTATTTTCTAATAATAATTTAAAATTTTAGATGAGAGACAAGTGGCATAAAAAATCCTAAGCTGTAGGGGCAATTTCTAACCCCACCCCAATTTCACCAGTTGAAATATTCATTCCTAAAAGGTAGGGGCTCCTATTTTTCTGAAAAAGATTCCAATTAATCCAATAGCACAATTTTTTTTCCCATGGGACATCCTACTCCATGAAAATAGAAGCCCAAGCCCCCCATAGGGCCATATAGTTATTCTACTATTTTAAAAATGTGAGATTTTAAATTTATGCTTCTTGTTCTTCTATTTGAGTTGAAAAGTTATTCTTGTATGATCTAAGGAAGAAAACTAAAGCTACCTTAATATTGAGAATCAAATCTGATATACTCATTTTGAGCTTGGATGGGCGAAAAAAACCAGTATTATTGAAAATTTGATCAAAATTGCTAAGATTGAGTCCTTTGTGCAGCAAATTCTATGTTAGTCCCAAAAATTGAGATATTATAATGGGGGTGGAAGGGGTGATTTATTAGCTTAAAGTTTATTTTTAATTCATATTTGGGTGTTTTGTTACTGAGTGGCAAGTATTCAGGGGCATAACATATATTGGAATATTTTAGAAATTTTATTTTTTATTTTTAAAAAATTCAAGGGAATAACAAACATTATCTTCCAAAAATATATTCTTTGATGTTGTCAAGAGAATGGATCCATCGTCAAGGTCAAGAAACTAGAGGGAATTAAGTTGATCTAGAAGCACTAGTTTCTTTGACACTAGCAACAATGGATAAGGAGGTCATAATTTGGCAACAGGGAGACCGACCTTTAGATAGTCAGAGGAGGGAAGAGTAAAGAAGAAGCCCTGATTAACTCTGTACCAACAACCACCATCGTTTGATGGTTTATTATAGTCCTTGGATTTGTGCCTCAAATTCAACCCTCTACTATCCCTAATTTTTTGGTAGAAGAACTACCAGATTTATCTAAGAGTTAGTTTTACAATCCCTTAACTTATGTTAAAGTCTTTTTTTCCAAATTTATATTTAGCATGATATATGGGTAGTTTTGGAAAATAATATGTTCTTAGAAAATTCTAATAAGCTTTGTTAGAGAAAGAAAATCCATATTCTAAAAAGATGAAGAATCCAAAGATTGAGAAGGTTGTGAGAGAAACTAAGGAAAGATTTGATAGGTTTTGAGAGAAACTAAGGAAATATTTGATCTGGGATTTTGATTTTATTGGAGATTTCATCTTTAAATTTAGAAGAGAACATATTTATTAAATATGGTCAAATTTTTACTGTCCAAATTGAGGCTAACTGTTTGACAAAATGTCATTTGTTCAATGTCAATTTTCTAATGCTTGTAGTGAGTGAAATTCTTTTGAGTTGAAATAGATTAACATCTAAAAGAATTAAGAATTGTTATAAACATCGTCACGATTCTTTTTATCTCCTTATTGATTAACTTTTGTGTCATTCAAAAGAAATAATTGCTAGTTTTTCTCTTAAAAAAAATGAATGCCATCCATGTAAATTTTTCAGAACATCACTGATGGGTTACCCAGTAGTCATCCTCACAGGCCAAGCAGGCAACTAATTTCTCTTCTACAACGATGGCCACACCATAATGAACACGCAACCCAAACATTTAACTAGGATTTTTGGGGAAAATGGTATTGGTCATGCAGAGGAATTGATTCAGTTATTAAACAACACTTGGTTGATTATAGTGATGCCATTAAGGAATAAGCTTACTTTCCAAGTTTCCTATGATATGTTCTTCAATGTGAATGACAGTGAACAAAGGGATAAATTAGGTTTGGAATTTGGTATTGCTATTTTTAGGTGAAAATTATGTAATCCCTTTTAACAGATTACAAAACATGATTTCAGCCACAATTGTGTGAGATAAAATCTCTCCTCTCAAAAAGGGGAGGCGCCCTTCTTACTGCTTATTGAAACTAAGTAAAACTAATTAAGTATTCACAATAATGTACACTATAATTAAGATATGGGGTTGTGTCACATTCATAATTCTCTCTTTTTTTAGAGAATATGTTTTACAATGCTTCACGATTTTAAGTTCCTGATTCGATGCAACTTCAAACTAAAAACAAAAGGAGTAATTCCAATATTCATATCTTGTCAAAGAAAAGCCTAGGAATACCAACATGATAATGATAAACGATAAAAAAAGAAAAACTCATGAAGACACAAAGTCGTTTCATAGCTTTCACCGATGAATCCTTTAAGATATGTAACCAGCGTTGTATTAGAAGCACAAAGTCTTCTAGATACTTTACAACAATTCCACGAACAACATGAATAAATACAAGTACAAAGTCTTGTAGAGAATAGTATTCAAACAATATCACAAATTCAAGTAAAAAATGTAACTCAAATATTACATGGATTTATTCAAATCCCTTCAGATCTTTCTTACTAATCACTACCAATTCAATCAAGCCATAAGATAATTTATTCCAAAATCAAAGTTTGGTATGCAACTTCACTTATTTATTGATCAAAATAGATTCACAAAGATGAACACAAAGTTTCATGTATTTGCTTCTCAAATGAGCAGCACTTTGTTGTAAAAGATAAAAGGTAAACATTACAATAGAATCCTCTCTTACTTATCGATGGGAGAGGAGAGAAAAATTAGAAAAATTAGATGAGCGAATCTAGGAAAATTAGGTGAGAAAATCTAGCAAAATCTTAGCTAACAAGTCCACTTATTCAAAAATGTTGTCCATCATTATAGGAAAACATCTTTGTTTTTACATGTAATTACATCTTAGAAAATGACATGTAAAATTTCAAGAACTATTTACAAAATGCATAAATGAAAGCATAAAACTATCTAACACGAGAGACACAAGAATTTTTTATTGTTCCTTGCATTGGGCATGCAAGTCTTCATATTTCTTCTTTGTCTCCTGTATGAATGTCTCATCTGGACCAACAGTATAATCAACAATGGTGTGAACTCTTGTGATTGATCTTCTTGCAGATGAGAAAATTTTCTTGCATCTATCTAGATGTGTCTTAAGAAAGTCAAGAGAAAGCCATACATCACATATGGTGTGACTGGAAGTCTTTGAAAAGCCTTCATCTTCCACTTGCTTCATGACAACTTCCTTTAATATTTGAGTAATCTCACTAACCGGGAGGAAATTATGATCATCATCAAGGAGCTTACCTGATAACTCCTCAATTCCATTCACTAGGATAACATGATGTCCTTCGAAGTCTTCTTGTACTTGGTGGTTGTCTTTAATATGAGATTTGATCACTTGTATGTGGTGTCTGAGAGATTCTCTTACCTCCACATCCTTCTCTTTGTTGGGAATTACCCCAACTTTCACCAACTTACTCAGCTTTGTCTCTTTCATTTGTGACCAAAATGTGAGACATCTTTCCATTTCTTTCTACTCTTCAGAAAGTATATTTTCATCTTTTTCAAGCTCTAATTTAGCCTTGGCTATCTGAGCAGTCTTTTCATCTACAACAACTATGACCTATGAACCATGTTTTATCATTTCATCAATAAAATCATATAACACCTTACCCTTAGAGGAAAATTTCTCCACCCTTTGCACCACTGGTTCCTCGATGTTCACCATGGCCATAGGTTGTACATTCACAGAAGAGCCTACAATATTCCTCAAAACTACTACATAACGCTCAACTTTCTCCTTGTACATATTTCTAGCATGCTCCATCTTATCAAGCCTTCCTGCTAATGCATCTAGTACCACTTGCACATCTGCCTTTACACTTGCATTTGTCACTTTTCCAAGCTAGACTCTTGTGACAGTGTAATACTCCATGTTTACATCACCTTCTTCTTGTGGGGGTAGACCAATCTCTACAAACTTGTGACCAGATTTGTCAACATGAAGCCTTGAATATTTTTCCTTTTTCTTCCCCTTGGATTTTGGAGGAGCTATCTCTTCAAGATCAAGCTCATCTGGGGAGATCATTTGTTTCTTTTGCTTCAATACTTGAGAGATCAGCCAAGGGGGAAGGGAGGAAGTATATGCTTCTTGACTTGCTGTCAACTCTTGCGTTGCAGCTACTTTTGTAGGAATGGTTGTTATTGTGACAATCATAGTAGTATCAGTCATGATAGCTCTAGTGGACTACAAACCAAGTGGATCCTACAAGGACTCATTTATGAACCTGTGAAATTTAACCTCTAAAGAGATATCAAAAGATGGAAATGACAAACTAGGAATGGATGAGGGATAACTTAATAAAACATCCATAGTTTGTAAGTTGGAAAGTGTAGGAGGAGTGGTAAGGATTGTTGAAATTGAAGGGGGGATGGAAACATCTATTGCATGCAAAGTTGTTGTAGGAGGAGGTGAAGTAGGAAGAGGAGGTGGAGGAGTGATAGGATTTGAGGGGGTATGAGGGACATTTGAATTAACAGGTGATGACATTCAAGGAAGATCTTTAACAATATTCTCATGGGGAGATAGAGGTTATTCATCATCATGCATGAGTTCCTCCTCATTACCTTCTTCTTCACCTTCGTCTTCTACAGATTGCTCCTCGTCAAATTCTTCTTTATTAGATTCTTTTGATTCTTCACCTTCATCCTCTTCTTCTTCGGATGATTGTTCCTTAGAAGCAATCTCCTTTCCTTCTACATGTGTTTGTTTAGATTTTGTTGCCTCTTATTCATCAATTGTTTGTGTAGCACTCTTACCAAAGGTGAACTTGATTGTAGGACCTCTTTGAGAAGAAGAGGGAGTTTCCGCATGCTTTTATTTTGTGTGGAGCTCTTGTAGTTGACTAGTTTCTACTCCCAGTATTTCTCCTTCTGATTTTGTCCTGAAAGATTTCATTTGGAAGCCATGTTTACTCAACCATTCAGTTGTGTTATGTTGTTATGTAAGATGGTGGCAATCCTTTCTCTAATAGAGACACTTTCCTTTTTAGACCATTGATTGGAGGTAAGGTTCTCCTAGCGATTTCATCTTCTTCATAAGCAGAGTTTATGATGTTACCAGGATCTTTGAAATCCTCTGGTAGATCAGCTACACCAAGATCTTTGATCTGCTCTATTTTTAACCTACAAAATCCATTTTGCAGATGCATTCCTCATCTTTGTAGTCTACCCATATGTCTTCAAAGTAGTAGACATGTCGATGATCTTTCTTCAATTTCCTTTTCACATCTCAATATTCAAAGTAAAATCTATATTTATATGTTCTTATAGTCATTATTTGCATTTTTGTAGCAACTAACTTTGCTTTTTGTACACTGTGAATAGTATATCTCCCAATTGTCAGTGGAAACCTAAAACTTGCCTTGTGAATTCTCTGGCGTTCCTTGTGAACTAAGATCAACTATTTGCATAGGTCCATTAGTATCCACTTATCTGAGGGATATCTGGGAAACATGTATGGACACCTAGTATAGCAACCTACTGTCATATAGGTGAAAGTTGGAAACTACAAAAAGATACATCCAACCTTACAAACCACTTTTTAGGCTTCATCCAATACTCTTTTCTTTTCAAGAGTTAGATCAAAAGTGAATAGAAAGGTGCACATAAAGCATCTATGACTCTTCTAAAATAATGAAAACTTTCTTTTAGCTTCAACTAATAATAGAACCCATACATAGGTACAGTATGTATGTTTCCTTTGGTAGACAACCCTATAAATTTCCTCATTACTGCAACAACATATACCAAATAGGAAGTCATGTAAAATTTCAAAGTAATAGGCACATTGATCAATTGTTCATGGATTTCATCACTTATTTGAGTTCCCTAATCAATATGTGCTTTCCTTCTCCTAATGATGTGGATGTACTCATACATCCAATCTTGAAAATTACATGAAACATGCAATCCTTTAACCCTGCTCAAGAGAGTGATCATATCCCTAACATCCTCTTTGAAATCACTTGGAGGAAGCCCTTTAGGCCATTTTGAGATAGTAGGCCTTGGAGATTTCAACCATTGAGTGTTAATCAATGTTTTAGCTTTATTGGGATCCTTATCATAGACCTCCTATGCTTGTTGAATTGAGATATTTGTACATTGTTCCATATGGGGAACACGGAAAACAATATAAAAGAATTCAGAATCTAATCTCATCATCACTTTTCCAAAGGAATCTCTCACACTTCTATCATCTCAGATGTAATGAGATGTAACTTGGAGAACAAACTCTATGTTATGAGCAGCAGTTGGAAATGTAGATACCAAGTGCAATTTGTTATGAACAATAGATCTCAAATTTTCCTCTAATGGTTTTATCTCAGTTCTTTTTACAAAATCTTCCAAGACTTGATGGCCAAATTTGGTGTCTTGGATTTCATCCACCTTTGAGATTACAATAGTAGGCAGAAAGACACCTTGATATTTACACTTCATTTTGTTGCATGGGCGGTTGTTGTTGCACCAAAAGATTGACCTGTTAATGCCCAATACAACCGTTGGATTTATACAAGATCAAGATCCACAGGAGGCGGTTAAACCATGTCAGGAATCCCAAGTGCCACGTTGTACTATGCCTACCATAGGAAAAGGAGACCAAGGGTCACACCTTGCAACAATCCCCCCCAGCACAAGCAAGGGGTTCGAACCTGTGACCTCAACTCTAATACTAATTTTTGCACAGGAAGATTTCATTGCACCAAAATATTGACCTATTAATGCTTGATATAGCCATTGGATTTATACAAGATCAAGATCCATAGGAGGCAATTAAACCATATCACGAAGCCCAAGCATCGTTGTGTTGGACTACGCCTACCATAAGAAGAGGAGACCAAGGGTCACACCTTGCAACACATTTTTCCCTCCTTCTTAGAAGATGACGAAGGATTTTTTGATGTCATCTAAAAATTCCAAGAGAAAGGAATATCACCTTCAAGGATCACCTGACGAGAGCTTGAGAGGAACTACAAGAATAATGAATTAACAGATGTTAGGAGAGAATGTAGTGTTGGAAAGTGTGAAGCAAGCAAGCAATTCAGAGGAAGTACAAATGATTTATTTCGCATGGAAAATGGAGCATTGGTGAAGAAATGAGGTTCAGAGCGCAAATGGAGTCATTTCTAAGTGTTATAGTAGAAAACTATTTTTTGTGTAGGAGTGCTGAAAATCAATGCTCCTACATCTTGAGATGGTAGTTTGCATGTAGTAGCGCTAAAAAATAGCACTCCTACATGTTCAACATTTGGGATAGAAAAAGTGTTAAAGCACTAAAAATCAACGCTGGTCAATATGTGGGAGGGACTTAGTTCATGCTTGGGTGCTAAAAATTAGTACTTGAGCATGTCACTTTTTGTTTTGGAGTCAAATGTACAAGCAAACTTTTTCACCACTTTAGCATTTTAAGAGGAGAGACACTCCATGTAGGAGAAGTGATTTTCACCACTCCTACATTTAGGAGTTGGAAAAAAAACTATGTACAAGCAGAAATTTTCACCGCTTCAGCAAATGGGGATAGATTAACTCATGCTCGGGTGGCAAAAAATCACACTCAAATAAGTCCTAGACTCAATTAAAAAATGGTGGTCAATGGAAAAGCAATCAAAATCACCAGCCTTGAGGATAAGCGATTGAGTGATGAAAAATGACATCAAAGCATCAAGAAAATGATGTGCAAAACATAGAATGACCAAGTCACGTTCAAATAGAGAAAAGAAGATCAAAAATGAAAAGATTTGAAAACCTAAACAAAGAAAACGCATGGAGCGAGGTTTATTAAAAATTGTTGAAAAATGGAGGTAATTATGTAGCTTAATACTTTGTAAAACTATGAGATTGTAGATCTAATTAAGTGTTCTTTGTTGCAATTTCTTTGTGGATGATTATCTGTTTAGATTCATTTTACCTTTTGTAGAAATAGACAGAAGATTGTAGAAGAATAAGACTAGAAGATAGAAGTGACATAGCATATACCATGGAGAAACCCTTTCGAGAAATAACTTCACCACTAGAATCAATAGTGCTTGTATTATTTAACCTTAGAACAAGATTAAAATTCTTTATCAATCCTTGCTTGAGATGCTTATTTTTCCTTCAACAATTCTTCTTCACAACCTACGATAAAATTTGATAAAACTTTAACTTGTTGCAATTAATAGACAATAATGAGCCTTGAAAACTCCAAAGAGTTGTCAATTACAAAGCACAAAGCTTCTCTCAAAAACCTACACCTATTCTTTGCAAGTAGAGTTTCAATGTGTAACAAGAAGTCAAATCCAATATCTCCTCAATTTAGGTGCCCCAAACTAAACTCCTAACTGATCGTTGGTCAAGAAAATATCTTCCAAGCTTCACCTCAAAGTTAGCACCCAAGAATGGGCCCACTTAACTCAGCCTTGTAAATATCTTCTCATGCAAAAGGTGTTAACTCCAAGATGCCAACTTGGGCACCCAAGGTGGGTCCAAGTCAATCTTTGTTAACAGAAACATATCTCTCCACCAATTCATGTAAACATGATGCATGATTGATCATACCCACTTAACTAAATGTATCACCTATTATCTTTCATGCAACTCAAGTCATTAGTCATGCATTCCAATTCAACTGAAGTCAACTAGCATTCAACTAAAACTAACTACATGCAACTAAAGATAACTAAACCATAACTGAACTAAACTGAACTAAACTAAACTAAACTCCACTCATGTAAATATCAATTCCTAACTTCTAGGATCTTTACATGCATTACTGAAATGTTATATTTCCTACAAACAATTAACTGTACTCAAGGTGGGTTCCACCTTCCATGTGGGCACTCCATGTGCTCCTATTTTGTAGGATCTCTTCTTGGGCATCCCCACATGTTCCTATCATTTATAATTAATTACAAATGTCAATTTACATGTTCATTGCATTTGAATTTAATCTCTTTCTAATCCTAGTGTTGGGGAACACTTTCCAAGGAATTAGGAGATACATGAAATAATGTTTAGGATTACAATTAAATGGCATCCTATTCCCATCAAAAATAACCAAAGCCTTGAAAGTAAAGAGAAGGAAAAACCGCGATGAAGAAGGAAGAAAAACAATATACCTGGGAAAAATGAAAAATCCCTAGCTTGAATGATTGAAAAATCCTCAAACACCAATCCACTAGAGGTTGGGAAATGATTAGTACGAAGAGGAAGAGCGAAATTCAGACTAAAATGAGGATAATATTAACCTAAAATCACTTTAACAAGTCACTAAAAAGGTCATTAATGAATTGGATTCACATTAATGAAGGTGTACATTATGGAGGAAAAGATGCACTAGCGGTGAAAATCACTACTTGTGCATGCAAAAGACTTATCAAAAGGAGAAATGCATTGTCGGTGAAAATCACCACTTATGCATCTAAGGATTGAGTGTAAAGTGTAGGAAAAGTGAAAATCACTGTTCCAACACTTGGAGTTAAGTTCACTAACATAAGGCTCATGTAGGAGCATTGAAAATCAGCGCTTCGACATGAGTGAAAAGTTGACTAACTCCCAAGGATTGGGAATTAACGAAAAATACTCATTTCGAAGCTCTTCCAAAGATGAACGAGGGGGATGCTCAAATAGACTATTTGAGTTTTTGGACTACGAATCGAGGTGAATCTAAATTTGCCTCATTTTTCTTGCTTGAAGTACACAGAACTATGAAACAGACAAGTTTCATAGGGGGTTATCTCATGAATAGAGCATTGCTAGATTTGAGGATAACAGCTAGCTCCAACTGGGGAGCTTCCTTTAGTCACTTTTAGAAATGATTAAAGGAGGAAGAACTCTAGAATTCAAGTGCCTTTATCCATCCATTGGGCATAGATTCAGGTGACAAAAATAAAGACTCAAAAATACTAAAAACAAAAAGACGTGAAAGACTAACATATTTACATTGAACACCTGTTACCTCACTGTGTAAAGAGCTTCAGATGTTGCCCACTGTGAGGAAGAGAAAATGGTGCTCCATCCTCGTATGCCAAGAGGAAACTGCTTTCACCATGTAGCTAATGAACTTTGAATGGTCCTATCCATAATGAATCAAACTTCCCATGCATACCTTTTAGTTCTCTTCGCTTGTCCCATAAAAGAACAAGATCAACAATTTGAAAATCATGAGACTTGGCCTTCTTGTCGAAAATATTCTTGACTTGTTCTTGATGCTTCATGATACGGTTAGCCACCTAAACTCATTTCTCTTCCAATTTGGAGAGATACATTATTTGCTTATCGACTGAATTATCAAAAGTCTCATCCTCAATGGCCTTAGCCAATTTGAGGGCTGGAAGTTCTAATGTTATGGGAATTTATGCATTCAACCCATTCAAGAGTTGGAACAGAGAAATGCCAATCACCCGCTTTGGAGTTATTCTA
>VDFB02072274.1:1608573-1695063 GCA_007258455.2 Sequoia sempervirens | reverse complement strand
GAAATATATTTTAATACAGACAATGTTTAACTTGAATCAATCTGCCTGAAGCATTTGAATGGATTGAATTTGAAATTGCTTTCTTGATTTAAGTGTAAATCTGAGTTATTGATTGAGAAACGGAGTTGCATTAATGAATCTACATGTAATACTTATAATATAGGGCTTCAGCCAAATTTTCGTGGAAAAATTCACTGCACTGCCAATAATTCACTGTTGAAAATTAACTGTCATGACAAATTCATCTCGAGGAAAATTCATCAAGTGTGGATGAATGCATTAACATTTTTTAATATATAATTCAAAGACATTGAGAATTTTTTTGCAACAGAATAATTTCCACCGCATTAATAATAGAGATGACTGATATTGCTGTATAATTGGTTTACTAGAAAAAAAAAAAAATATTGATCATAAATCAAAATTTCTAATTGTATAGATGACTCATATTGTTGTATAATTGGTTTACTAAAATAAAATAAAATATATTGAAAAATGTTTTCATTTTTATTATCATAAATCAAAATTTCTAATTGTATATGTCTTGAATTATCCATGGTGATGAATTGCTAGTGGTGAATTTTTCATTAGTTGAATTTGTCATGGTGATGAATTGTTTGGCGGTGTATTGTTGGCCGTGCATTTTCCTAGAGCCAAATATAGGTAGTATCTAGTTCAAGTATTTAATTTTTTTAACAAGGTAAGATTGATCTTTTCATATGATAGTTTTTAATGTTTAATTTAATATCAATTTTGATATATAGCTATAGATTTATAAAAATAAGTAAATTATGTTTACATAAAAGAGAGATCTGAAATATGAACATTCTAAAAATGATGAAGACCATATTAATTGACTCCTTAAAATAATTGAATATTACTTTAAAATAAAATATTGTTAAGGCATGAGATTTTTATGTAAGCAATTATAAATGCCCATGCTTCTTCAAGAAGTAAATAATCATCCTACTAAACATATGCTAATAGGTGCCTTATACCCAAGAAATTTAGACCTGAATAATTTCTTAAGGTGATAACCATCCTTTATAAGTAGGTGGATATATGTTAAATTTAGAGGATACAAGAATCTTAGAAAAAGGCTAAATGCAAGTTAAATTTGGTGGATATAAGTTATATAATAAGTTTGTGTCTTTTTCTTACAATATCAAATATTATGACTACTTATTTGGGCCCTTAATGTCACTAATTTTTAATTTGTCATTTTAAAATAAATTATAAAATATGGTTTGTTATCATTTTATTTAGATTCGATGATTAAGTATTTTACTTAGTATATTTTGGGAGCATATCAAATCTTTATAAAAATAATGTATATGCTCTATAGATTGGATTAGTGGGGTGACAAAGAAGATATTTAGCAATATATGCATCGTGGAGGTAGGGAGTGCAAACAATCAGTAACTTTGGTGCATCCCAATGTAAGTTTGTTTGATATATAATGCTAATTCCCTTATAACTTGATATTGAAAGAAAGTTTCCAAAGACTCTCTTAAGTTCCTAAAGAGACATCAAAAGCTTTTGCATATCTCAAAAAAATGTGTATCTAAGTCCCTAAAGAGACATCAAAAGCTTTTGTATATCTCAAAAAAATGTGTATCTAAAAATAAAGTGATCCTCATTTTTGTCTGCTAAAAATTAAAGTGAACACATTCATTACTCCCTTAGAATGTGGTGAATTGTCTCAATCCTCAATTTTTACCGTCAGATTTGGAAGATAGAAATAGATGCATATTGATACAATTTTGGACTCAACAATCTAGAGGAAGAAATTTATGTATGTTGGCTATAAGCCTCATAAATGTTCTCTAGAAGGTATTTGTGAATCTCCTTCTAACTCATTCTAATACTAAGGAGCTTCCAAGAAAAATAAATGGTGGAAAACATATCAATTGTTTTGCAAAAGAGAGCTCATACCAATTAACCAATTTTTCTATTTTTTTCCTCTTGCACACAAACTTTTATAATATCAACGACTTATAGAAAGATTTAAGATAAAAAAAAACCAACAATACTTAAACAATTGATTAACATTATCAAATAAAAAGACCACTATTACTTTAATGTCATATTCACACCCACAAAATAATTGTAATATTGTTTATATTAATTAAATAAAATATATGAAAAAAAAAACCGATAACAACCCATAAAATTTATCCAATAAATACATACATGAAATCAGAATTATACATGAAATCAGAATTTGATAATTGAATAATGACTTAAGACAAGCATATGATTCGATTGTATTAACGGTTTTAAAGCTGTGTAATAATTGAAGATTTGCAATAGTAAGCATTGAATAATTGAAGATTTGAAGATATTGTGTGCTTCTGGTTTAAACTGTGTATCTTTAGTTTGATGTTTTGTACTGAGTTTGATCCGAAATGTTGAGCTAAAAAGATACACAGTTTAAACCAGAAGTACATAATATTTTTACTGATGAATTGTGAAAAACTCATACCGACTATGTTATTCCTAATTATTAAAAATGACCATAAAAGACTTTGAATGTGTGATAGTTTGAATGTGTGATAGTCTTTGATAGAGGAGAGATATGCATTGCAACCTTCAATTTGGAAACATGGGGATTGCATCCTTTATGAGAGGCCGAAAGGTCTTTTAGTGAAAGTAGAGGGAGTAAAAGGGATTGATAATGAAGGTGTTGCTTTAATTGTGATCCTGCTGCTAGCAGATATGTCCTTAGAATAAGTATGTTTGCCTAGCCTCAATCCTATATGACAATCTCCCCACTGCCAATTGTGAGGGAAGCACTGATTTTCTCGGTTTTACTCAACCCATTCCTTGCAAAACTCCACTATGACTATTGTTATTCTTTGACATCAAACCCATTGATCATTCTTGCCAATTTTGGCCTCTATTGGATTTGAGAGTGGAAACATGAAGTGAGTTTGTTTTATGAAGTTGTGGGATTCACACTCAATACTCTCTTCCAATGCTGTATATTTTTTACATTATCACAAAATAAGGTTTCTTCCACAACTTTTGAAAATCCATAAGTTTTGTACATTTAATTTTTGGGTGCCATTAAAGTATAATTTTTTAACTTTCTTCATTGTAGAGTAGAAAAGCCAAGAATTCACATTCATCATCTTATATATATTTATGGATCATGAGTTCCCAGATCATTTAACAATATTTGTGAATATTGAAAAAGAATAATATTACCATCCTCAAACTTGACAACATCATTAGAGTAATTCGACAATGTTGTGATTTCAATCAAATTTGTAAAATAATGTGTAGCATTAATTATGTATCAAATCGAATGCCCTTTGCAATTGGGTGTATTGGGCCTATAAATTCATGTTACCCATTTCTCACAAATAAATATACATCTTTAAAGTGAGTTAACTATTCACGTAGCTATCTCCAACCTTGGCTAGATTTGAATGTCAAAGATGACACCATATGTTTTTATAGAAAGTAATTGATAGTCAAAGTTGGGTAAGGCAACTCCAAGTGGTTGTTGGGATGTTCTCTTTTATATAATCTTCTAGGAAAAATGGTGAGTATTGCTAGAGTATACAAAATCCTACTTAGCACTAGTAATAACTTAATTAAGGTTTCCTTCTCATCAATTTTCAAGTCTAATTTTGCAAACTTTGAGGGTTGATAAGGTTGTAGATGTCATGTTATTTCTCATAGCAATCTACACTTCCACTATTTAAAAAGAATAATTAGTAATACTTAATTTGGCTCTAATACCATGTTAGAAAATTAGATTTTTAAGCAACTAATCATTAGATACGAAACAAAGAGTAAATAAAATAAAAAAATAAAAAATACACAAAGATAACATATTACACTATTGTTATGATGTAAAATTGCACCTAGTGTAATTTCCTATAATATTACCTCACTTTAGCCTTATAAACTCGACAATGCAAAAATCCGTCACCTTTGACTTACCTTTCGCAGGTGCCTTTATCATTTTCTATCTGTGAGGAAATTTTTGTCGAGGACTCTCGTGCCGCACAAACATCTACATGCCACGTTGGTATATTGACATGATTTTTGAGTTAGTGGACATTGGACATTACATTCTCTGCCACCTTACAAATTATAACACCCCCTACAAACCTTGACCGCCCAAAAATGTCCTTTACCTCCTAAAAACACTTTTGAACTAGATTCTCTCACTCTCTCTCAATTCATTCACTATCTATCATTTCTATTCACTCAACCTTCACTCTTGTTCTTCCCATTCTATGCTCTACACCATTGTTGTTTCTTCTACATCATTGTCTATTGCAAGTTTCCAAGTTTCATACCATTGGCGTGATCATCTTGTTCTCCTCCTTCCTCTCTCGGCTTCTCCAAATTCGTAGAAAGGAGGGTAAAGAATTTGTTTATTTGCATTATCTTGTTTATAGAATAACATTTAGATTGTCTTTTCATTCTATAAGATGCACGTCTATTTCCATTTTTTTATCATTTTCTCTATATTGTGGTCTATTGGCTATCCATGGAGGTGGAAACACCAAAATGAGGGTTTGACTAAGGAAAACTCCAAAACATAGCCACAACACTTTTCCGTTACCATGTGTAGGTACATTTTTTTTGTAAGGAGCTTGGACCTTCTGTGAGTTGGTCTTCTTCTTCCTTCTCTCTTATCATTTCATTATTAGATAGTTTGTCTTGCAAGTTATAGTATTCTTCTTCTTGTTTCCTTTCATTTCATGCATTTCTTCATTTACTGTTAAACTATTAGTTTAAGACTTTCGGGTCGTTAACAAGCCCTGTGAGTTTTAGTCTATGAACTCTACTCTTTGTCCACATGAGACACCATCACACCTCTAAGATGATAGTGTGTTGCACTGTCATTCATCTCACGCACTAGTGTCCTCTAGTCGAGAGCCAATCAATAACCAAGAGAATCATCCTTAGACCCAAGAAATGCATTCTAGATGAGATGGTACTTTATTCCATCTTGATTCTATCACTTATATACAATGCAATTGTTCCTTTATACATGTGGAAACGAGATTTATTGAAGTTGCACCTTTGACATTGGAACCTACAATGAAGAGGTTTTTTGCATCTAGTTCTGATGGTTATGCATTCTAGGCACCTATAGCATGCTATTACCTTAGGGATAAACTTACCAATTGAGAAAATACTATTTTGGAATCAATGCATGAGCCATATGAAAAATAGAAATATTTTAGAGGGTTTTTTTAATTGTTTCCTTGAGTTTGATTTTTTTGAATAATATTTACGAAATGAAATCATGTTCTTTTACTCAAGTTCTCATAAGTATTTTTCTATTTAGATCTTATTCATTCTAATGTATTTATTCCTATAAATGTTATTTCTTCTAAAATCCCTATATTATGTTTCATTTATTGATGTTTTTCCTAGGTCTTGGGTTTATTTTCTTAGGCATAAAATTAAGATCTCTAGGGAGCTTAAGGCTCCCAAGGAGAACTAGAATGGCTAAAATATCAATATTTTTAGGAATAAATATGGTGGATAATTATGTTTAGTAGAGTTCAATATTACCTACAATTAGAATGAATTGAAAGGGATAATAAAACTTTATACATCCCTCAACAAAATGAAGTTATGCAAAGAATAAATAGAATGTTGGTGAAAAGGGCTAGGAGTATGCTTAGTGAGGATATACTGGAACATAAATTCTAGGAAGAGGTGGTTAGCATATCATTCTACCTAATTAATAGGTCTCTTACATTAGAAATAGTTGAGAAAAAACCTATGGGGGTTTAAATCGAGCCTCATTTTAACATCTTTTATTTTTTTTGTTTTGAGGTATATACTCATATTCCTAAGGAAAATTAGTTAAATTTGGATCTTATAAGTTTATGAAATGTATATTTGTTAAATGTCATGAAAGAGTACAATATTTATGATCTTGTGGCTAAAAACTTTCTATATAGTCAAATTGAAATACTTAGAGAGATTAAATCTTCCCCCTTAGTTGATAAACCATATGGAAGTGTGAAGTCTACAATATAGTCACAACCAAATACTAAGAAAACTATACCTAACATTTGCTAAACTGGAGGTTAAGGATGGACTAGATGATGAGGTGAGTATCAATATTATATAGAGCTATGAGGAGGAAGAATTTTCAATTTGAGGAGGTCCAATTGGTAAAGGAGACAACTAGATAGGTATAGCCCAATTGATTTTATGCACATTTTTCCTTTGATTAATAATAGTGATAAGCCTCAAACTATTAAAGAGGTATTAGGTATAGATGATAACGAGTTTTGGAAATTGGTCATGGATGAGAAGATAACTCCATTAACAAAATGAGCTTTGAGAATTGGTCTAGTTGTTAGAAGGAAGGAAGCATGTTAGTCATAAATGAGTCTCCAAGAAGTTTGGTTCAAATTATAGTGCTAATAAGTACAAGGTGTGATTGGTTGTGAAAATATATTATTATGATGAGGGGGTAAACTTTGGTCATATTTTTTCTCCAAACACTAGTTTGATAACTATTAGGTTAGTTTTATTTATTGCAATAGATTTTGATCTTGAGATAGAATTGATGGATGTGATTTTTTTCTTCATGATGAATTTGAAGAAGATATTTATACGCCATAGCTAGAATACTATGTTGTAAAATGCAAGGAGTCATTAGTTTGTAGATTAAAAAATCTTTGTGTGATCTTAAGAAATCACCTAGAATATGTTATTAGAAGATTACTTTTTTTGTGTCGAGACTAAGATATCTAAGTTAAAAAATTAGATCATTGTATTTGTTGTAAATAAGATGGTAATAATTTCCTTGTTCTCAAATAGAAAAGAATGTTATTTAATATCATATAGCTAACCATGTTTACGTAGAGGTGTTTACTCTAATTCAAGTCTTGTTCAATTCATAATTTTCGAAGGGAATTAAGCTTATATTCCTTATTATTTAAACTAACACCATATTTAATTTATAATTATCCAAACTTTCACCAATAAACTTAAATCACTTGTATTTAGTCATTTTTAGCTACAACATTAGATAATTCCAAATAAATTCTTTACAAGTTGCAATAAAATTTATAACCTTTTAAACATATTCAAGAGAGTTTGGATATAAATTCTTCTTCATTAAATTTTACTCAAAAGCTTTGTAAATATGGTGATGATAGACAATGTCTCCTATCATTTATAAATCTAATAGAAATCCTCTTAGTCATGTTTTTCTATGTTTTTTTCCCTCTTCTCAAACTTTAGTTGAGTGAAAATAAAATTGTAGGAGGCTAGTTTTCATCTAATCACATATTTCTAAGGCTTGTGTTTTGCAATTTATTTGGAACATACCCTACCGTGGGACAATAATCAAGGCCACATTTCTTGTAGACATTTTATCAAAAAACTCACATGCCTTCTTTTAAGCTTCCATTAATTGCACACAAATATAACCTATGTATAGGAGAAGAGGGATTGTTCTTATTATTGGAATTGTCACTTAATACCCCCTTACTAGTATTAACTATATGTAACTATCACTTAAACATCCAATAGCCACCCTAAATTATTTTTTTAGCTGCAAGAGTGAATATCTATGAATTTAGTGCTAATTTAATAGAGTGATTGTGAAGGAGTATACTTAGCTTCAAGAACGATGCTAAAGAAGTTTATAGTGTGGGCACTGAAATCTACCTTCCATTTCCTTGAATTTCCTTTCATTTACAAAATTGTCCTCCTTTTTATTGTACTTTGCAAATGGTACCCAAAGGGATCATCTATTTCCTCATGTAGGTGTGTCTACCTTTGTTCCTCCTATATATGGTGAATTTTTGCACTAGTAACATTCCTCTGTCCTCTTTTATTTTCCTTCTCTTTACACAATATGATTTCTTCTCTTCAATTATACCTTAAATTCTATCCTTGGCTTCTCTGCACTCTTACATGTTATTCCTTTCTATTCTCCTTCGAGCACACCATACACTACCTAAATTTCATCCTCCCAAATCTTCTATTCTCTTTTTTCCTAATCACTACACACTTTCCCCCTCTTGAAATTCCTCAACTCCTTTAGGCTTGAATGGATGCTCAAAACCTACCAACTACATTTCATTGAAGATTTCTAAAACTATTTCAATGATCAAATTTTGTGCATTTCTTGCAACATGATATTCCTTGAGAACACCTTGCTTTCGATAGATTTTTCTCCCCTTCTGTGCCCTTTCCTTGCTCACATTTTTGTGTCTTCTTCTCTTGCATTGTATTCCTTCCTTCCCTCTCATTTTCTCCCTCCTACCTTTCATCTAGCTAATCTCTCCTTTCTCTCCTTTTTCCTTTTGAAACAAAGGTTGAGTGTAGATAATGGGGTCGTAATGGTTTAAATTCTACCTTGTGAGCTAGTTTTCTATGCTGCCAATCATTTCCCTGGCAACAAATGGGTCACCATGCCATATTAATGGCACAAACACCCCTTTTCCTTCTCATGTGCCATACTTTCTTCTATACACCTTAATCTCAATTTGTTCCTTCATGTGAGATCTATAATTAAATAAAAGAGGGTCTAATCAAACTCCTAAATAAAAATAATTATAGCCTTTAAAAGTTGGGCCTTCTACAAAGAAAATGAAAAAAAAAAACAATTGGACACAAAAAAGAGTTGTAAATGGGAGTTGCACTTGTTGACCAACTTATGAGGTGTATTATTAAACATCATGTGTTGTATTTGGTTGTAGGTAAATGAACCAAAAGTTAAATTCCCAATTTGGTGAGAGGATTATAACAAGATTATGAAAAGTGGTAGAAATATGCTATTTTAGCTTGTATACTCATCTTGAGATTTGGGTGTTAGATTTCTAAGCTAAGGATTTAGGCATCATATTTTTGGATGGTTTCAACTCATGGTTTTGTAATTACCATTTGATGGTTTCATGTATTGCATCTCCTATATATTATGTGCTTGAGATAAAAAAATTGTGAGAGTTTTGTAGGTGTTATTAAATGATAAGAATTCCTCTAGATCTCTGGTTGGTGATGCTCATGTGAAGGCTCACTCTGCAAGTGTATTTTAACTATGTTTAATAAATAATACGCTATGCTAGTTTTGAGTTTGGGTTTTTTATTTAATAAATAATGAACAACTAACTATTAACTATCAAAATTAGTAAAGTATTCTTCTAATAATTTTCAACTTACAAATTATATCATATAATTTATTATAATTTTAAATTAAATTTATAAAATTATACTCTTAATTACACTTATTAAAATAATTTAAATTTAATTTTTTCTTTAAACTATTAAAGTTGTTAAAAAATAATGTTATATAGAAAAGACCATTGAAAAAAAATGTAACATTATCGTGTGCCCTTATTAAGTTTTGTTTGTGAAAGAAACAATAATTAGAAAAGAATGTCATTTAATATCATATAGCTAACCATGTTTACGTAGAGGTGTTTACTTTAATTCAAGTCTTGTTCAATTCATAATTTTGGAAGGGAATTAAGCTTATATTCCTTATTATAAATATTTATATTTATATATAAATGGTGGAAAAAGTACATTTCAAAAATTCATGTAAGATTATACATTTCAAATGATAAATTGAATTAAAAACAAAAAATAAGACTTAACAACTAAGCTATTAGAAAGTGATATGGGATTTGAAAAAGTCTCTTAATTTAGAATAGTTGGTTTAAAGTAATGTTATTAGAATAATTGATTTGTTTTTGACTAGGTAAGCAACATTTACAGGGTGCTATACCATTCACAAAGAGCCACAAGGGCCAAGAGAGTTCAATACCAAAAAAACATCAAAAAACTAATCCAAAAAACTAAAACAACAGATTGACAATGATAGAACAACAGACTAACTGGCCTCACCTCAGTTCTTTGATAGGAGATTAACAACATCATCTATGACCCATTCCTGACAGTCTTCAACATTCTTGTTTTCCATTTCATCCTTCATAACCATCGACAGAGTGCTGGTTAGACATTGGACCAGCTTAACTGTAAAGCGGGTCAATCCAAATAAATTTTTGTCCAGCTTATCCAATCTTTCCTGCAACACACAGAGCTCCTCCCTCCCAACCGTAGTCTTGCTAGTGTTAGTATGCTTCACATCCAATGGGTCCGAAGACAGAGAGGCCGAGTCCTCCTTTTGCACTTTTCCAATTCTAGGAATGGATCTAGGACCTCTAGCATACTCCTCCTCCTCACTCTCAGACTCCTCTTCATCTTGTTGAATTTGCTGTTAGACCACTCCTCTTCCATGTCTAGATCTTTCACTTGCACATTTTTGCAATTCTTGGCCAGCCTACCAGAGCGCTAGATGATGGTATCACCACTAGTCACCACCGTATCCCCCTTAGAGTCTTTTCCCACCACATTTTTACCTTTGCTCAGATGCTCCTTTAAACTCTTCCTTTCCTCTTTTCCCTTCTTTTTTAGGGTAGGCTTACTAGGAGTCTTGGAAGGGGTTGATTTGAGCTCACAAAGGCTAGCCGCCACACTAGTTTGGGCTGCACCCACATTTCCCTTTAGCTTTTTAGCAGTAGGTTTGGGTTTGTGTATCGGCAAGAACTGGGTGGTTTTTTCTGATGGGGCCTTTAGACTTGGACGGGGATAAATTGGGAATAGTGGGAGGCTCAATATCTTCAATATAGACAACAAATATGGGTTTGGGTGGGCATAAAGCAAGATGGAAGTGGTAAAGCCTCAAAATGAGGCCCTCGTGGAGCGACAGGGGAGGAGGGTCATTAGGATTTAAACTAGTAGCCTCAATACATTTTCAACAGAACTTTTTAAGTCCATCAGAAGGAAAAAAAAGGAAAGCTTAATAGGATTTTATGCTGGAGGTGGTTCAACAAAGGGAAATGGTAGAAATATTAGGTTTTGAATCTACCTTCCAGAGTCAAGTACTTCATTAGAGCAAGGCACACTTGGTTCCACTTGAGGGAGAGCCTCCCACTCAAAACTCGACTAGTTTCACACCGGCTCCTCATTCCCACAAAAAAAATGTTCATACTTTCATTATCCTGAGTTTTAGTGTGCTTCAGATGCTTCATACCAGTACATTAGAGCCCTGTCACCTGCATTATCACTTCCTCATTAACATTAAAAGAAATACCACCCAGAGTCACACGATGATCTTTCCAAGAGTTGAAAAATTGCACAAAAAGATTAGGGTCATGGCCCACAAGACTCTCCATTAGAGGAGCGAGACCACCCTCAACATAGATGTGCCACACCAATGGATCTTTGCAAAATTCATTGTAATTATCTAGATTAGTTCGCACCCTCTCACCACCCATAATGTCACTCTATACACAAAATAACTAGAAACCCTGAGAAAATAAAAGGTTAGAGATAATGGAAAGGTGAAGAATCACCCACACGTTTAGGATTTTAAGCCAAAAACGACAACCTTTGGTAATCAAAGCAATGGAAAAGTCACATGCTTGAGGAAGTAATTTACTAAAAGTGATCTTAGTGAAATCATAAATTAGGATCTTCAAACACATTTGACTAAGTAAGCAGGACATGATGGGAATGGAAGGTTTTCCTTCCATGTAGTAAATGTGTAGACACTTAGGTAGGATGGCCGCAGGGCCAAATTTAGAGGTACCACAAAGGTTAACTTTCAGAAGTGGAGACAAAATAGCAGACAAGATAAAACCAATTAGGAGCTTGATCTCATAATTATTTGTCATGTCAAAATCAAAATAAAAAAAATTGAAGATACGATGGCTTAACCAAATCCCCAAAAGGAGATTACGTAAGGTATGGTCCAACTTAGTCTTAATCATCAGGTACCTGCTGCAACATCTCATGAAATCCCTTTTCAAAATGGGCTCCATCTCATAATTTAAATTATGCCACTTGTTATCCACCTCATCTTTAACACTAGTACACATAGCCCAAAGGACAAGCATGTGGACCCCCCATAAAATCCAACAAGGAACTTGCTTAGTTATCATTGTGGGTCAAGTAAGGGATTTGTTCCTTCAAATTAAACCCTGAATATCAGGTGGTAGGTTCCCTAAAGAATGCCAACATTTGGAAAATTTCCAATGTGTTCCAAAATTAGCTAAGGCATCAGCAACTTGGTTGCCCTTCCGATAAATATGGGTGGCAACCCTTAATTTCAACTTTGACACGAAGAGCCTTATGTCTAGCAGAATGTCTTTAGTACTCCACCTCAGGAATCTGTCAAAGTTAATAGCATCAATAATAGACTTAGAGTCACCTTCAATATGAAGGTTCTCAATCCCCATGGAAACAACCAACTGTAAGCCCTTTAACAGTGCTCTAGCTTCTACAATCATTGAGGAATGGACACCAATCCCCCCAGAGTAACCAACCACAAAATTTCCTCTGCAATCTCTAATCACATCTCCTATACTAGCTCTGCCTAGGTTGCCTTTAGTAGCCCCATCAAAATTTAGTTTATACCAGTCACTGTCAGGAGGCTTCCAAATAGTGACACTTCGAGCTAGGGATTTGGAGTTGTCAAAGGAGCTAGCATCTAGATTCTGGTGCCAGGCTTTGGCCATACTCATTTCCTCCTCAGTCAGACCTTTTTCTGGGGTTTTCCCTTTGAAGAGGGAAATGTTTTCTGCAATCAACCAAGAACCAATACCAAACACCTCTTTTGGGCTCATCCCAATGTTCCTGAAAATCCTATTGTTTCTCTCTTTCCATATACACTAGCATAAAATGGGGGGGACCTGGTTCCAAATTTCACCAGGTAACGGGTGGAAAAAGGGTCCAGACCAACTCAAAATAAAGGATATGATATCTCAACACATAATCCAATGAATCCCCAATATTACTATAGCCAACTCCCAAACCTCAACAACAAACAGGCAGTGTAGCAACAAGTGATCCATTGATTCTTCATTGCATTTGCATAAAAAACATTTGTTGGGGATCTAGAATCCTCTTTTATTTAGGTTTTCCTAAGTAAGAATCCTGTTATGGCAGGCAGTCCACCAAAATAAGTTAACTTTTGGTATCATGTGTTGATTCCAAACCTTCTTCCAAAGGTCAAGAAAAACACTCTAGTCCGTCAGTAGATTGTAAGCCGATTTAACTGAAAGATCTCCCTGCTTATCATGAGTCTAGAAGAATTCATCCCCCCTATTGGAAGCTGGAAGTATAGTGAGGGAAAGCAACTCCTACAGGGTCTTGGAAAGGAGGCTTAGATCAGGGGATAAGGGGTAGCAAAGGGCCAAGTCATTCCATTTTCTAGTACCATGAGGGCCTAGGAGGTAATCACTGATATAAATACCAAAGAATCTTTGAGTCAATCTCATAAGATTCCTAAATTCAAAGCTTTCCAAGGGAGTATCAAGTAACCAAGGGTGCTCCCAGAATCTTATTTTATTACCATTACCAATCTTCCATTTTATCCCATTCCTTAGAAGACCCTGTAGACTGCAAATACACCTCCACACCAAGGACCCTGAAGGGTGAACCTCCGAAAGGCAGTCAATCAAAGGTTTGTTTTGAAGGTACTTAACATTCATGATCTTTCACAAATCCTTCCTATCCCTTAGATGATCCCCACCCACTTTGGCCATTAAAGCTTTATTGGTATTAGAAATAGTCCTTATTCCAAGCCCACCACAATTCTTAGGTTGACAAACCTTGTCCCATTTAACTAGAGCAAATTTCTTTTTTTCCTCGGTTCCCGTCTAGAGGAAAGTCCTTTAAATTTTCTCAAATTTCTCAACAATATATCTGGGATTCTTGAAAATGGAGAGAAAATAGATAGGGATTCCTTGAAGAACAACAAATAGGAGCTATAATTTACCACCATGGCTAAGCAGAGAGCCTTTCCACCCTTCAAGTTTTCTCTGGATCCTTTCAAGTATAGAATTCCAAAAGTTAGGAGTGACTTCCTTAACAATAAGGGGTAAACTAAGATAAACCAAAGGAAGCGAACCATTCAAGCAGCCTAAAACAACAGTCACATGAGCTTGTAGGTTAGGAATGTTGTTAAAGAAGTAAATCATGCTTTTATTATAGTTAATGCATTGCCCAGAACAAGCAACATAGTTATTGAGACAATTTTTCCATTTCCTGGCTTCAACCACAAAGGTTTTCCCAAACATAAAAGTATTAGCCAAAAATTGTTGGATCACAATCGACTCTAAGGAAGAGGCAACCTTAATACCCTTAATGGACCCTTCTGATAGCATATTAGTGAAATTCTACTCAAGACATCCACAATCATTATAAACAAATAGGGTGAAAGGGGGTCTCCCTATCTGATACCTCTCCCTATAGAGAAAAATCCAAAGGGGGACCCATTTACCAGAACATAGTAATTAACTGTAGTAACACATTCCATAATAAGATTGATCACAAAATGGTCAAAACCAAAAATTTCAAGGACTTTTGGGACAAAGTCCCAAATCACCTTATTGTAGGCTTTTGAAATTTCTAATTTAAGGGCCATACCAGTGTAGTTACATCTATTCATGGAATGGAGTAACTCATGTGTGGTTATGGTAGCATCAAGGATATGGCGACCAGGAACAAATCCCTTTTGAGTGGGGCTGATAATTTTGTCAAGGAGAGGTTTGATGTGGTTCACTAAAATTTTAGAGAGGATTTTATAAAAATTATTGCATAGACGGATGGGGCAAAAATCAACCATAGATTGAGGATCAACAACCTTGGGAATTAAAGCTATGAAGGTGTGATTCAGTTGGTTAAGAATCTTACCAGATTTGAAGAAATCATGTGCAGCTAACAAAAGGTCCTCACCAACAATCTCCCAAAAAGTTTGGAAGAAGTCCAGAGGGAAACCATCGGGGCTAGGAGCTTTGTATGCCCCCATACTGAAAGCAACCAACTTGACCTCCTCAGGAGTGACAACACTGAGGATCCCAAGGTTATCATTCTGGGATATGATAGTCAGGAGCGGTTCAAGCAGTAAATTGTCAAGGGCCAGATTAGGAGCATCCATAGGAGCCGCATAAGCCTTCTGAAAGTAATCTGTAGCCACTAGACCGATTAGGGAGGGAGAGTTGACCACCTCCCCTTGAGCATTGTGCAATTTAGTAATCTGATTCCTTTTCTTATGTTTAATAGCAGAAACATGAAAGAAAGAGGTGTTCCTATCACCTTCTTTCAGCCATTGGACTTTGGATTTCTGCTTCCAAAAAACTCCTCTTTCTTTAGAATTTGTTCCCACTCCTTTCAACTCTCTTTTTCTTGGTTGCAAGTAGGAAGATTGACATCCCCCTCCTCCATTTTCTTTTGATTCAATTTCAATTTATCCCCAACAATTTTTTTCCTTTGGAAAACATCCCCAAAAACCCTTTTGTTCCAACCTTTCACCATACATTTGATATGTTTGAGTTTAAAAAATATTCTAAACATTGGGGAACCACGAATAGGAATATTCCACCATTCAACAACTTTGTTTTTGAAATCAAAGTGAGAATTCCACATTATCTCAAACTGGAAAGGGAACCCAGAACAACAGTAGACTGGTCACTCAAGGTCAGTAGCAGTGGATTGTGATAAGAAACCATCCTGGGCAGAGCCCTGAGAGTGGCACTAAGAAGGCCATACTAGTTACTAGAACAAAGGAATCTATCTAATCTAACTTGAATCAAGTCCTCCCCTAGATACCTATTGGTCCAAGTAGAAGCTTGGCCCAATAAGTCTATGTTCACCATACTAGTAGAACTCAAAAAGTTTGCTAGATCAACCATGTTGTCAGAATAATCCACAAGTCCACCACTTTTCTCCGAGGGAAATAAGAGGGAGTTGAAATCCCCAACCACAAGCCATCGAAAACCACTATTGTTTTTAACCTAGTCAAAGAGAGACTGTCACAAAGCATTCCTAGCATTCCTCTGGTTGGGACCATAAACATTGATAAGCGACCAAGAGCCGCTTGGGTAGGTAAAAGAAACACCGACACTACTCCGTGTTGGATGCAAGGAACACTGAGAGGGGGGTGAATCAATGTTCAATAATTTTGATTTACAAATCAGATCTAAAAACCATCAACAACAATAATATAGCTTTATATAACATTAGCAACACATAATAGATGAAAACATGTAGTCACATCAATAATCACCATAACACTAGATATTTTTACGTGGAAACCCTGTTAGGGGAAAAAACACTCATCCCATGCATACACAGTGAATTATTGATCTTCCTTATATATATCCGCTAACCCAAAAATTAAATACATGTCGGCCTTTCAACAAAATATAATATTCTTTGCTTATATCGGCCATGTCGGCCTTAAATCTTTAATTAGAAACGAAGCGTACCTTCATAAGTCAGCTAGACTTATAGAAGGGACCCACACCATGGTCCTAAACATAAGAAATAGAAAAATAATTATTCCACATACATCCACCATCCACCACATCAAGATTGTGATTCGGTGAAGTAGTCAGATCAACATACTAATTGGATGTCCTGTTCTTTACTTTCTCTGCCGGTAGAATATAGAGACGTAGATTATCTACTGGTATAAGTGCAACTAATACTGCAGATCAAACTGTAGACTCAAGTTGCCATCAATGACAACACAAGTAGCCAAAATTGATCTCTCAGAGCCATATGCCAACAATCTCCCCCTTTGGCATTGATGGCAACACTTAGTGAAAAATTGACTAAGTGTCAAAACCAAAAAAAATAAATATCAAAGCCAAAACTACTACTCCCCCTTTGGATGTTAGGAAACTTTTCACTTCATTCTCTCCCCCTTTGACATCAATGACAAAGATCTACTACATCCGCTCTACACTTCTCTTCCTTATCCTCTCCTTTAAAATATTTAACTGCACTATCTCTTACTCCATTCTCTCCCTAAATACTGATGCAAAAATTCATCAAAATTTGACAACTGCTATGAAAATTCAGAAAATTATTTTATACTTAGCTTTCAATTCTAGAAGGAATTTCTTCCAGGAATCCATTGCAATCCCAATGGCTATGATTAGACTGTTGTTTTCTAAAGTTTGTTGATTATTTGCACAAGAGACTCAAGAATAGTGATTTATTCTTCCAACTCCTCTTCTAATTTAAGAGTTTCAATCATTTGTTCTAATCTCCCTTCAGTTATATCTTTGAATTTCCAGAAAGCATCAATGAGAGCATTCTTAGCAATATGAAATTTTGCATGCTCAATCTGTAAATCATAAAATTTCTTCTTCACATATCCGTTCTTATCCAAGAGCATACTGTAATTCTGTATAGTCTTAACAAGCTCACTTTCAATCTCTTCAAGATTATCCTTGTACTTTCCTACCACATGAAGCCACCTAAGACAATAGTTAAAAACTTTATTTGCAGAATCAATACACTGTATTAGCTCACTCATTTTATTCTTCAATCTGGAAAGAGATAATCTAAACTACATTTTAAAATAAGAAATTATTTCTTCTTCTTTCCTTTCCAAGGGCACATAATCCATAGATATCTTGACACATTCAATGAGTTCTTTTGGGAGAACATCCTGCAGACTTTCCAACTCAATATTGTTATCAATAAAGTACCTTTCCATAGTGTTTTCAATAAAATCCTATTCATAGGATGGACTATTCAGCCATATACCATATATCTTTTGCATACCATCCACATCTTGAATGATTTGCATTATCTTTGTCTTAAATAGAGCATTTTCCTAATCACTGTCTTCAAATGTTTGGTTCATCTGGTTCAGTTGATCTTTTGGAATACATTCTTTAGAAACTTCATCTTCTACATCCATAACCACTTCACTTTTCCCTTTATCTTCAATCTTTATAGACTTGGGTGCCGGAGGAGTGACACCAGCTGTATCCCTTTTTCTCTTTTTCTTTTTCTCTCCTTTTCCAGAAGATGATCCAACCTCAATTATTTTTGTTAGAAGAGGAACAACACCTTCTCCAAACCTTTCTAATACCTTTCTAAAGAAACTTTCATACACTTGTTCACAATTTTCAAAAGAATTGAAATGATTGAAGATTTTCTTACAAATTGGTATATTCTCTCTCCACACTATGTTGTCCTTCAACGACAAATAGTTTAGAAAGTACATTATAATACATATTGCCAAAGTACCAAACCTAAATTGGTAGCCAATATCCTTCGTTAATTGAACATTCTCCATCAGTTGCTCCTTCACTAGACTACATAGATCAAAGTCCTCATTCTCAATTATCATTTTGTGGTGATATATGTAGCACCTACTGAGGTTGGTCCTTCTTGGTTTCTGAAATAAATTTTGTATGAGACTCCATAAGCCACATACCTTCTTAAAGGGTCTTTAATCGTTGAAATTATTAGAGCCCTCCGATCTCCCCTTATTTTGGTTAGGGCTTCGACCTCTACATTGCGAATCAACTTCTTCTTCAGAACATCACTAACATTGCATAAGCCAATTAAATTTTTGATCACATCCTTGGTAATTTGATATGGTTTATCCAAATTGAGAATATCACTGTCTAATTTGTTTAGGAAAAACTGAATCACTTCTACATTGGTGAAATGAGGATAGTTGTTCCATATATCCAAATTCTTGTGCTTTGATCCTTCAAGCCTTCTGACATCGGTGAGCGACAACAAATTTCTTTCATCCCTAATCTTCTGGCTGCTACGCTTGTCTAAGGTTATGGTACCTTTGATTTGCTTCATGTTTCGTTCTGAATAGAGTTGTACGGATTACAAAATAGATGTGAAATCAATGATTAACAGGAATACCTGGAGATTCACCACTAGAATGACTTTTTTCCCTTGAAATTTTGCAGAAAAGTACTCTTGAACTATTCTCCTTCAATGCTTGGTGCCAAAATAGGGTTCAAAATTCCCTTTTATAACTTTACTTCTTGCCACAATAAATGCGTTGCCCTAGAAGTTTCGGTTACACTCCAAAATCAGACAACAAGCTAAGAATTCAACTTTAGACTTATACCATTTTGACCAGTTCATCATATCATTGCAAATAATTCTAGCTATTGATGACATCTAGAGATTCAATGCTAACAATACATAGGGGGGGTCAATAAATTTTCATGAAAAACTCCCCATGGGTCATTGACCTGATATCAATTTCCAGAGGAGCTACCAGATAGGGCTTCCAGTATAACTTTATTTCCTTCATCCGTTTCACTTTTCTTCACTCATGTCTTCTTCATTTGATCTTTTATTTCTTCCATAGAGGCTGTTTCTTTACCTTTATTGTCTTTCTGTGAATTTCTTCCTTGATACACCAGACCTCTTTTATTCATGTTTATGTTCCAACATAACTTTGTAATGTGACCAAGATTGTTACAATTGAAACATACCATACCTTTCTGCCTGTACCATCCATTCCACTGATTTCCTCCTGACTTGCATTGATTAGCAACATGTCCAAATCTTCCACAGGTATAAAATTTAATGTTATTAGTACTAACAATCATACTTTTGCATTCTAAAGCTTTATGACCAAACTTCTTGCATTTGAAACATTGACTGGTCAGAGAATGATGGCTTACTAGGTTTTATCTTTCTTCTACACTGAGAAGCCAAATGTCCAAATTTATTACAAACAAAGCAATATCCATTAAATCTTTGAGAATTAGGTTGCCTTACCGAATGCACTCTTCCTTTGTTCTTCTTTTCAGAATTCTTCTGTTCAGATCCGGAGCATTCTCCCTTCTCATATCCAAGACCTCACTTATCATTTAAATCCTTCTGACTTTTGGTTATTTCTTCAAGCTTGGTAGGACTTATCTTGAAATTTTCCTTGAATTCATTTGCAGTAGCAAGCTCATTTCTAAGAATCACTATCTGTCTCTCAAGCTCTTGTTCATTGTTTTTGGATTGCTGGAGTTCAATCTACAACTAGATAAATCTATTATTAATTCTACTGCATTCTTCAGACTTTTCTCTCAGGAATTGGGCCAAATTATCCTCATTCTTCTTTCTTTGCTCAATCTCTTTAGTAAAATTCATTGCCACAGATTCCATTTCAAGTCTTAGAGCTGCATTTTCCTTGGCTAGCTTTTCACATTCTCCTGTAATCTCTTTTAGAGTTTGATTCAAATGGACATCATCTGATCCTTTGTTTTCTTTCTGCTTCAATTGATCACAAAGTTTCTTTCTTTTCTCCCATGAGTCATTAATCTTGTCCTTTAGTGATTGAATGAATTTTTTGGCATTTGCAAGATTTTCCTTAAGTTCCATGACCTCTTCCTTAGATTGATCAAGATCATCAAGTGCCACCATCAACTGTTGTTGAAGACCACCAACATCCATTGTAGTTCAAGATTCACCTCAAGCCGCTAAGCTTCAAAAGAGGAACCTGCTTTGATACCAATTGTTGGATGCAAGGAACACTGAGAGGGGGGGGGTGAATCAGTGTTCAATAATTTTGATTTACAAATTAGATCTAAAAACCATCAACAAAAATAATAAAGCTTTATATAACATTAGTAGCACATAACAGATGAAAACATGCAGTCACATCAATAATCACCATAACACTAGATATTTTTACATGGAAACCTTGTTAGGGGAAAAACCATGCATCCCATGCATACACAAAGTGAATTACCGATCTTCCTTATATATATCCGCTAACCCAAAAATTCAATACATGCCGACCTTTCAACAAAATATAATATTCTTTGCTTATATAGGTCATGTCGGCCTTAAATATTTAATTAGAAATGAAGCGTACCTTCATCATTTAACTAGAATTATAGAAGGGACCCACACTATGGTCCTAAACATAAGAAATAGCAAAATAATTATTCCACATACAGCCATGATCCACCACATCAAGATAATGATCTGGTGAAGTAGTCGGATCAGCATACCAACCGGATGTCCCGTTCTTTACTTTCTTTGTCAGTAGAATATAGAGACTTAGATTCTCTGCCAGTATAAGCGTAATTGATACTGCAAATCAAATTGTAGACTCAAGTTGCCATCAATGACAACACAAGTAGCAAAAATTGATCTCTCAGAGCCATATGCCAACACTCCTACAACAAAATAGTTTAGAGCCATTAAATCTAGAAGGATTCCAAAGTAGAACAAGACCACTAGACGCCCCTTCAACATCACTATAGGAGTAAGTGGCCCCTGGCCATAAATACTTAGCAACATTATCAAAATTTGATTTTCTCATCTTGGTTTCTTGTAAAAGTAACACATCAATCTTATGTTCTAAAACATAGGTTTTTAGAGCTAGTTGCTTATGAGAGTTGTTCAATCCTCACACATTCCAAGACATGACCTTCATTTTTGACCTTTCTTGGAGAACACATCCAACGTCCTCTATTTACCAATGGCTATCTCATTTGTAGTTTCTCTTAACCTCGTAAGTCTCTGGCTGGGCCTCCCAGGCTTGGAATCGCCACCCACGTTCGCCTTTTTCTTCCTCCCTCTTTTCTTTGGGGTTACCCAATTTTCCTCTTTAGTAACATTCTCCAGATTCAAATCCTTAGAGTTGAAAGCTGTAACATCTCCAGTACCCATGTCCTCCTAGATTTCACCCTCTTCTCCCATATTCTCACTTGTCCCCATTAGAACCACCTCCTACAGGGCACCACCAGCAAGCTCATCACCTCCAGGAGCCAGACTAGAGGATAGATTAGCTATATCCAACACCTTATCACATGCCACGCTCTTAGTCAGGGAAATATTAGCAAGGCTCAATGCTGGATCAACACTAGTTTCTGACCTAGAAGGAAAACCAAAGTTAGTGGGTTAAGAAAAGTTTGTCGAGGTAGATTTTTTCAGATCACTAATAATCAAATCATCATTTTTTGGAGGAGAGTTAACATTAGTAGTAGAATCTCCGGGGTTTGGCTCCTTATTGAAGGAGGACTTACAATCAGAGATAAGGTGACCAAGTTTGGCACACTTTTGACAATAGACCACAACATTTTCAAAAAATTAGAGATGATGTTGAACCACTTTCAAAAAATTTCTTGTAAGTGATATTTACTAGTACTTGCACTTAAACAAGGTTCAAGGATTATGCTGATAGAAAACTATATGTATGTTAATATGTTAGATTATAGATTTGTGCATGCAAATTCTAGTTGCATGTGGCTCATTATACAATTAATAATAAGTGCTAAATAATAGAATGAAATAAGCTTAGAAAAATATAGCTATTTAAGCTAACACCTTACTTCACCTCTATAACACGAGATGATTTTCTTATCGCCAAGTTGAGCCAAGAGATAGCAGGTTGAAGCTCTATTGGTGTTTGTTTTCCTTAAAATATCTAAAACCTCTTCCTTTGTTTAAATTTCAAATTTTAAAATATCAACGTTCAGATTTCTCTCCAAATGGTCTATTTCAAGAAATGTAGAGCTTGTAAGTTTGAATATTGGCTGTCCATCCTTAATGGTTAGCTATCTTCAGTGGTTCAATTTTGTAAGCCCACTTATTTTCTAACTCGGGTCTTGGAAAATAGTTCATCTCTATTTACTGTTTATTTTATGTGCTAAAGGTTTTAAACACCATTTAGGAATGTTGGTTGTTATTTTTAATGATATACTTGTTAGATTATGACAACAAATTAGAAAGAAAGTGAAGTTTATATTTTGGAGAGATAAGGGAATTAAAGCAAAGTCTTATCTTCAGAATCCTTTGGAAAAGATAAAGATTTAAAAAAAAGATAAAGATTTAAAAACAAATAAGTGGTTTAACATTTTGAAAGTGGTTAGGGAAGATGTTGCGATTCCAGTACGTGGAGTTGTTGCAGACATTACTGTGGTGATTCGTGAGGCTCGTGGATGTTTCTAGATTGTGTGTTGTTGGTCCACATTGATTTGTGTGCCCATGATTGGCAATTTTCTTTTGTGAGGTCCTGTTTACCTTGTTCTTGGCCAACAGGGCATTGTGGCATGTTGTGGATCTTTGAGGAATAATCTAGGTGTTTGTGTGATCGAGGATGTTGATTTGGGTCCTGGATTTGTTGTGGCCAACTTGGGTTGATTCACATGGTAAATTGTTATTGTTTGGGGCCAACCTATTTGAGTTGGCACGTTATATTTCTAGCTGTTGTAATTGGGTCAACATGTGGAGGGTTGGACGATTCATAGATGATATAAATAGAAGCGAGAGGATTTTTTATGAGGGATAGAAGATGAAGAGATCAACAAGGTGCTTGATAGTGTGAGGAATGAAGCATGGTGATGAAGTCTTTTGATCCAGAAGGATCTCAGAACTGAGAGTGTGTGGAGCAGGAAAAGAAGTCGATGAAAATTGTTGTTATATGAATTATTTGTAATCCCTGGGTTGCGGCCTAGAAACCATAAGCCTATGAGGCATATGTAATGTGTTTGAGATTATAATATAGTGTGGATGAGCTTTGAAGGTTGGGTTTTTCCCTGTTAGGGTTTTCCTAGGATAAATCTTGTGTCCAGTGTTCATGAATGTCTATTATCTTTCGGTGAATTAACTGTTAAGTTTTGTTGCATATCCGTGTGTTCATGGAGTTGGTAGTTCAGGATGCAAGGCTAGACTATCCTTAATTGGATTCTCCTACCTTGACTGCATTATGGAGAAATTCAATGGGAAGAATAATTTTGAGTAATGAAAGCTCAAGATGCATGATTTGTTAGTGCAACAAGGTTTACACAAAGCGTTGGTTGGAAAGTCAAAGAAACCTGTAAATATGACTAATGAAGATTGGGGGGATCTTGATACAAGAGCTTTGAGCACAATTCTGTTGTGTTTAGTAGATGATGTTCTTTTTAATATTGTTGGAGAGGATACAGCTACAGGGTTATGGAGTAAAATGGAGAGCCTTTATATGAAAAAATCCTTGAAAAATCAGATCTACTTGAAGAGGCAACTGTATAGTTTGTGAATGAAGGAAGGTATAAAAATTGCTGACCATTTAGCTAGTATGGGTGTAAAAGTCAAAGATGAAGATAAGGCAATTACGTTATCGTGTTCATTTCCTGAATCTTGGAATCAATTAGTCACTTCTATTAGCTTTAGCACAATTAACACCCTTGAATTTAATTCTATTGTGGGAGCTTTGTTTTTTGAAGAGGTGAGGAGAAAATCTAACATAGAAACCTCCACATCTAAAGCAATGGTGGTTAGAGGTCGATCCATGAAAAAAGGAGAAGATTCGAGAGGTGCATCTAGAGCTAAGTCAAAAGCAAAAATGTTGGTATTGCAATAAATCAGGGCATCTAAAGAAATATTGTTGGGAGAGGAATAAGACAATGATGACTCCAAAAAGGAAGAAAATCTGGTTGAGATAAGTTTAGGTACAGTTGATGAAGTTTTATCTGTTTGTAATTCCTTACAGTATTATGGGGAATCGTTATTAAATCCTGGTGCTTCTAATCACATGTTTCCACATAAGAATTTTTTTCATCTTACCAAGCTATTGATGACAGTTTTGTTCTTATGGTAAATAATGTTTCTTGTAAGGCTGTTGGGATTGGGAACATTAAGATTAAAATGTTTGATGGTATTGTTAGGACTTTAACAGAAGTAAGGCATGTGCCTGAACTCAAAAAGAATTAATTTCTTTGGGAGTTTTGGATTCTGGAGGTTATAAATTTACAAGTCAAGGTGGATCAATGAAAGTGTCCAAGGGAATTTTTGTGGTCATGAAGGCTATAATGTTAGAAACCTTTACAAACTTGAAGGGAGTATGGTAATAAATGAAGCGGTAGTGGTATTTGAGGAAGACAATGAATCTACTTGTTTATGGAATCAATGACTGGGTCATATGAGAGAGAAAGGGTTGAAGGTACTATTAAACCATAAGTTACTTCCAAATTTAAAATATTTGAATTTGAATTTCTGAAAGCATTGTGTTTATGGGAAGAAATCTAGACAAAATTTTAAAGCAGGGATTCATGCAAGTAAGGGTATTCTAGATTACATCCATTCAAGTGTTTTGGGGTGTTTTAAATTAGACCCCAAATCTAAGAAGTAGATCTTTGTTGGTTATGGTGATGGAATTAAGGGATATAGATTGTGGGATCCTACTACTCACAAAATCATCATTAACAAAGATGCATTTGATGAATCTTCTCTCATAAAATCATAAATAGTAGAAGTTGAAAATCTATAGGAGTTAGATGTTAAAACAACATTTCTACATGGAGATTTGGATGAGGAGATATATTTGGAACAACCAGGAGGGTTTGTTCAAGATCACAATAGGAATTTTTTTTATAGACTCAAGAAGTCATTGTATGGCCCAAAGGAGTCTTCCATGCAATGGTACAAGAAGTTTGATTCCTTCATGGTGAGCCAAATTTTTACAAGGAGTGAGTATGACCATTATGTTTACTTTAAAAGTTTTAAAAATGGTTCATTCATTATCTTGGTGTTATATGTTGATGATATGCTTGTAGCAGGCAAAATCATAGTTGATATCAATGGGTTAAAGGCTCAAATGGCTAGGACTTTTGATATGAAGGATCTAGGAGCAACAAAAAAAATTGGGCATGGAAATACACAGAGACAAGGAACATGGTAAGATTTGGTTATCGCAGCAGAAGTATGTGGAGAAGATCCTCATAAGATTCGGTATGAAGAATGTGAAACCAGTAAATATCCCTTTAGCTTCTCATTTTAAGCTTTCTTCAAGTTTATGTCCTAGTAATAAAGAAGAAAATGATTATATGTCTCATGTATCGTATGCTAATGCAATAGGAAAGTTAATGTATGCAATGGTATGTACAAGACCAAATATTTCACATGTAGTTAGTGTTGTTAGTAGATACATGGAAAATCTAAGTAAATAGCATTGGGTAGTAGTGAAATCGGTGGTTCAGTATCTTAGAGGCACAAGTGATTATTGTATCACCTTTGATGGTACTAGTGGTTCAGTTTGTGGTTATGTTGATTAAATTTTGCAGGTGATTTGGAAAAAAGAAGATCTACATTAGGTTATGTCTTTACTCTTGCAGGAGGACCTATTTGTTGGATTTCAAAGCTTCAAGGAACAATTTCTTTATCCACAACCGAGGCAGAGTATATGGCTGTCTCACATGTTTGCAAAGAGGCAATTTGGTTGAAGGGTCTTTTGGGTGAGTTTGGAAAAGTGCAGGATAGGGTGATTGTATTTTGTGATAGTTAAAGTGCTATACATCTAACTAAAAATATAGCTTATCATAATAGGACTAAGCATATTGCAATTAAATATCATTTTGTAAGACAAAATATTGATGGAGGTGCAGTAGCTCTTGAGAAAGTGCATACACTAGAAAATTGTGCAGACATGTTGACAAAACCAGTACAGTTAGAGAAGTTGAAGTGGAGTTTGAATTCTCTTGGCTTGCAGAAAAGGTGATGAATGGGCATGGTCAAGTATCAGTTAAATTGTTGTCAAGGTGGAGATTGTTAGATTATGACAACAAATTAGAAAGAAAGTGGAGTTTATCTTTTGGAGAGATAAGGGAATTAAAGAAAAGTCTTATCTTTGGAAAATCTTATCTTTGGAATCCTTTGGAAAAGATAAATATTTAAAAACAAATAAAACAAAGCAATAAAATAAAGCTGGATTTTTCTATGTTCAACATAGGTTGAAGATATTATTTATATCTTGCTTCCTTGAAGGCTAAATAAGATTATTGTAATGAATTGTAATTGAAGAGCAATAGTTGTGTGAAAGTTGTAGTGAATTTCTTTGATTAATAAGAATACTGATACTTTTCCCCGTGGATGTTTCCTTGACATATTGTCAAGGTTTTACCACGTAAATTTGTGTCTTCTCTATTATTCTGTGATTCTATTTAATTATCTTCTATATTTCTTTGCATCTAACTTGTGCTGCAATATTATTAGTTTTCTGGGTTTATGTTTCCGTTTACACAACAATACTATTTTTTGTGATTGGTATGGAGTAGGAGCTTTAGTAGGGATATGCATATGGCCAAAATTAGGAAAATATTAAGGAATGCAAAGAGAATTGGAAGCAAATTTGACAGGTCAGAGGTAGTTCTATTTATTTTTCCCTCTTGGATTGATACTGTTGTTGTATTTATAGAATGAATAATGAGGTCAGTCAAATTAGTGATAGCCTTGTAGCTAGAATTGAGATGGAAAAATACCCTTCACAGTTGTTATCCTCGAATCTAGCAACGCTCTATTCATGAGATAAGCCCCTACAAAACTTGTCCATTTCATAGTTCCGTGTACTTAAAACATGCAAAATGAGGAAAATTTCAATTCACCTCAATGCGTAGTCCAAAACCTCAAACAGTCCATTTGAGTATTCCCCCCTATTCATCTTTCAAAGAGCTTTGAAATGAGTATTTTTGTTAATTCCCAATCCTTGGGAGTTAGTCAATTTTCACTCATGTTGGAGTGCTGATTTTCAACGCTCCTACATGAGCCTTATGTTAGTGAACTTAACTCCAAGTGTTGGAGCGTGATTTTCACCGCTCCTACACTTTACACTTAGTCCTTAGATTCACAAGCAGTGATTTTCACTGCCAGTGCATTTCTCCTTTTAATAAGTCTTTTGCATGCACAAGTGGTGATTTTCACCACTAGTGCATCTTTTCCTCCATAATGTACGCCTTCATTAATGTGACTCTAGTTCATTAATGACCTTTTTAGTGACTTGTTAAAGTGATTTTAGGTTAATATTATCCTCATTTTAGTCCACCTTTCACTCTTCCTCTTCATGCTAATCATTTTCCAACCTCTAGTGGATCAGTGTTTGAGGATTTTTCACTCATTTAAGCTAGGGTTTTTTCATTTTTCCCAGGTACATTGTTTGTCTTCTTTCTTCATCACAATTTTTCCTTCTCTTTACTTTCAAGGCTCTGGTTATTTTTAATAAACCTTGCTCTATGCATTTTCTTTGTTTAGGGTTTCAAATCTTTTTCGTTTTCTTCTTCTTTTCTCTATTTGAATGTGCCCTGGTCGTTCTCTATTTCGCACATCATTTTCTTGATGCTTTGATGTCATTTTTCATCACTCAATTGATTATCCTCATGACTGGTGATTTTGATTGCTTTTCCATTGACCACTATTTTAGCATGATTTTTTGCTGCCCGAGCATGAGTTAATCTATCCCAATTTACTGAAGCGGTGAAAATTCCTGCTTGTACACTTAGGTTTTTCTCCAACTCCTAAATGTAGGAGCAGTGAAAATAACTGCTTCTACATGGAGTGTCTCTCCTCTTAAAATGCTAAAGTAGTGAAAAATTACGCTTGTACATTTGACTTTGAAACAAAAAGTGACATGCTCAAGCGCTAATTTTTAGCTCTCGAGCATGAACTAAGTCCCTCCCACATATGCACTAGTGATGATTTTTAGCGCTTTAACACATTTTCTATCGCAAATGATGAACATGTAGGAGCACTATTTTTCAGTGCTACTACATGCAAACTACCATCTCAAGATGTAGGAGTGCTGATTTTTAGCGCTCCTACACAAAAATTTGTTTTCTATTATAACACTTAGAAATGACTCCGTTTGCACTCTTAACCTCATTTCTTCACCAATACTCCGTTTTCTATGCAAAATAGCTCATTTTCACTTCCTTTGAATTGCTTGCTTGCTTCACGCTTTCCAACACTTCATTTTATCCTAACATCTGCTAATTCATTATTCTTGCAGTTCCTCTCAAGCTCTCATTAGGTGATCCTTGAAGGTGATATTCCTTGATCTTGGTATTTTTAGATGACACCAAAAAATCCTCTCTCATCTTCTAAGGAGGGATAAATGAAGTACAAATATCAAGGAATATTTCTGCCTACTATTGTAATCTCAAAGGTGGATAAAATCAAAGACACTGAAGTTGGTCATCAAGACTTGGAAGATTTTGTAAAAAGAACTGAGATAAAACCATTGGAGAAAAATTTGAGATCTATTGTTCATAGCAACTTTCACTTGGTACCTACATTCCCAACTGTTGCTCATAACACAGAGTTTGTTCTGCAAGTTGCATCTCATTACATACGAGATGAAAGAAGTATGAGAGATTCCTCGGGACAAGTGATGATGATTTTGGATCCTGAATTCTTTGATATTGTTTTCTATGTTCCCCACATGGAACAATATAAAAATATCTCAATTCAACAAGCACAAGAGGTCTATGATAAGGATCCCAATAAAGCTAAAAAATCGATTAACACTCAATGGTTGAAATCTCCAAGGCCTACTATCTCAAGATGGCCCAAAGGGCTTCCTCAAAGTGATTTCAAAGAGGATGTTAGGGATACGATTAATCTCCTGAGCAGGGTTAAAGGATTGCCCGTTTCATGTAATTTTCAAGATAGGATGTGTGAGTACATCCACATCATTAGGAGAAGGAAAGCACATATTGATTAAGGAAATCAGATAAGTGATGAAATCCATGAACAATTGATCAATGTGCCTACTACCTTGAAATTTTACATGACTTCCTATTTGGTATATGTTGTTGCAGTAATGAGGCAATTTTCAGGGTTGTCTACCAAAGGAAACATACATACTATACTTGTGTATGAGTTCTATTATCAATTGAAACTAAAAAAAAGTCTTCATCATTTTAGAAGAGTCATAGATGCCTTCTTTGCACCCCTGGTGTTCACTTCTGATCTAACTCTTGAAAAGAAAAGAGTATCAGATGAAGCCTACAAAGTGGTTAGTAAGGTTGGATGTATCTTTTTTTGTAGTTTCCAACTTTCACCTAAATGAGAGTAGGTTGCTATACTGGGTGTCTATACATGTTGAGATATCCCTCAGATAAGTGGATACTAATGGAGCTATGCAGATAGTTGATCTCGGTTCACAAGGAATTCCAGAGAATTCACAAGGTAGGTTTCAAGTTTCCACTGACAATTGGGAGATATAACATTCATAGTGTACAAAAAGAAAAGTTAGTTGCTACAGAAATGTAAATCATGACTATAAGAACATATAAATATAGATTTGAATTTGATTACTGAGATGTGAAAAGGAAACTAAAGAAAGGTCATCAACATGTCTACCGCTTTGAAGACATATGGGCAGACTATAGAGATGAGGAAGACATTCACATAATGGATTTTTGCAAGCTAACAATTGAGCAGATTAGAGATCTTTGTGTAGCTGATCTACCAGAGGATTTCAAAGATCTTGGTGACATCATAAACTCTGCTTATGAAGAAGATGAAATTGCTAGGAGACCCTTACCTCCAATACAATGGTCTAAACATGAAAATTTCTCTATCAGAGAAAGGCTTACCCCCGTCTTACACAACATAGCAAAATGGTTGCATAAACATGACTTCCAAATGAAATATTTTAGGACATAATTAGAAGGAGGAATAATGGGAGTAGAAACTAGTCAACAAAAAGATCTCCACACAAAAAACAAGCATGCAAAAAATTCCTCTTCTTCTCAAAGAGGTCCTAAGATCAAGTTCACCTTTGGTAAGAGTTCTACACAAATACTTGAAGAATAAGAGGCAACAAAATCTGAACAAACAAATACAAAAGGAAAGGAGCTTGCTTCTAAGAAACAATCATCCGAAGAAGAAGAGGACGGAGGTGAAGAATCATAGAATTTGATAAGGAAGAATCTGATGAGGAGAAATCTACAGAAGATGAAGGTGAAGAAGGTAATAAGGAGGAACTTAGGCATGATGATGAACAACGTCTATCTCCCCATGAGGATATTGTTGAAGATCTTCCCCGAACGTAATCACCTATTACTTCAAATGTCCCTCATACCCCCTCAAATCCTATCACTCCTCCACCTCCTCTTCCTACTTCACCTCTTCCTACAACAAATTTGCATGCAGTAGATGTTTCCATCCCCCCTTCAATGTCCACAATCCTTACCACTCCTCCTACACTTTCCAACTTACAAACTGTTGATGTTTTACCAAGTTCTCCCTCATCCATTCCCAATTTTTCATCTCCATATTTTGATCTCTTCAAAGGCTGAATTTCACAAGTTCATGAATGAGTCCTTGTAGGATCCACTTGGTTTGAAGTCCACTAGAGCTATCATGACTCATACTACTCCAATTATCACAATAACAACCATTCTTATAGAAGTGGCTGCAACACAAGAGTTGACAGTAAGTCAAGAAGCATATACTTCCTCCCTTCCCCCTTCGTTGATCTCTCAAGTATCAAAGTGAAAGAAAAAAAATGATCTCCCTAGATGAGCTTGATCTTGAAGAGATAGCTCCTCCAAAATCTAGGGGGAAGAAAAAGGAGAAATATTCAAGGCTTCATTTTGACAAATCTGGTCACAAGTTTGTAGAGATTGGTCTACCCCCACAAGAAGGTGGTGATGTAAACATGGAGGATTACACTGTCACAAGAGTCTAGCTTGGAAAAGTGACAAATGAAAGTGCAAAGGAAGATGCACAAGTGGTCCTAGATGCATTAGCAGGAAGGCTTGATAAGATGGAGCAAGCTAGAGATATGTATAAGGAGAAAGTTGAGCGTTATGTAGCAGTTTTGAGGAATATTGTAGGCTCTTCTGAGAATGTACAACCTATGGCCATGGTGAACATCGATAAACCAGTGGTGCAAAGGGTGGAGAAATTTTCCTCTAAGGGTAAAGTGTTATATGATTTCATTGATGAAATGATAGAACATGGTTCATAGGTCATAACTGTTGTAGATGAGAAGACTACTCAGATAGCCAAGCTGAAATTAGAGCTTGGAAAAGATGAAAATATACTTTTTGAAGAGTAGAAAGAAATGGAAAGATCTCTCACGTTTTGGTCACAAATGAAAGAGACAAAGCTGAGTAAGTTGGTGAAATTTGGGGTAATTATTGACAAAGAGAAGGATGTGGAGGTAAGAGAATCTCTTAGAAACCACATACAAGTGATCAAATCTCATATTGAAGACAAACACTAAGTGCAAGAAGACTTCGAAGGAAATCGCGTTATCCTAGTGAATGGAATTGAGGAGTTATTGAGTAAGCTCCTTGATGATGATCATGCTTTCTTCCTGATCAGTGAGATTACTCAAATATTCAAGGAAGATGTCACGAAGCAAGTGGAAGATGAAGGTTTTTCAAAGACTTCCATTCACACCATATGTGATGTATGGCTTTCTCTTGACTTTCTTAAGACACATCTAGATAGATGTAAGAAAATTTTCTCTTCTGCAAGAAGATCAATCATAAGAGTTCACACCATTGTTGATTATACTGTTGGTCCAGATGAGACATTCATACAGGAGACAAAGAAGAAATATGAAGACTTGCATGCCCAATGCAAGGAACCATAAAGAATTCTTGTGTCTCCTGTGTTAGATAGTTTTATGCTTTCATTTATGCATTTTGTAAATAGTTCTCAACATTTTACATGTAAAAACAAAGATGTTTTCTTATAATGATGGACAACATTTTTGAATAAGTCAAATTGTTAGGTGAGGTTTTTCTAGATTTTCTCACCTAATTTTCCTAGATTCGGTCATCTAATTTTCCTAAATTTTCTCTCCTCTCCCATCTATAATCAAGAGAGGATTCTATTGTAATGTTTACCTTTTATCTTTTGCAATGAAGTGCTACCCATTTTAGAAGCAAATACATGAAAATTTGTGTTCATCTTTGTGAATCTATTTTGATCAATAAATAAGTGAAGTTGCATACCAAAACTTGTTTTGGGAATGAATTATCTTATGGCTTGATTGAATTGGTAGTGGTAACTAAGATCTGAAGGGCTTTGAGTAAATCCATGTAAAATTTGAGTCACATTATTTACTTGAATTTGTGATATTGATTGAATACTATTGGTGGATTCTCTACAAGTCTTTGTGCTTTTATTTATTCATGTTGTTCGTGGAATTTTCGTGAAGTATCTAGAAGAATTTGTGCTTCTAATACAGTGCTAGTTACATATCTTAATTGATTCATTGGTGAAAGCTACGAAATGACTTTGTGCCTTTGTGAGTTTTTCTTGTTTTATCATTTATCATTATCATGTTGGTATTCCTAGGCTTTTGTTTGACAAGATAGGAATATTGGAATTACTACTTTTATTTTTAGTTTGAATTTGTATTGAATCAGGAACTTAAAATCATGAAGCATTGTAAAATATATTCTCTGAAAAAAGAGAGAATTATGAATTTATAAACACACCCCCATATCTTAATTATAGTGTACATTATTGTGAATACTTAATTAGTTTTACTTAGTTTCAATAAGCAGTAAGAAGGGTGTCTCCCCTTTCTGAGAGGAGAAATTTTATCTCACATAGCTGTGGCTGAAATTAGGTTTTGTAATCTGTTAAAAGGGATTACATAATTTTCACCCAACAATTTTTTGGCAACTTCGCTGGGGAACAACACACATAATTGAAGCCTCATGCTTTTGATTGAAGTGAATAAGTTTTCCAGTATCTTATTGTGATATTTTGTATTGTTATTTTGAATATCTCTCTTAATTCCATCTACATTCTGGATGGTATAGGATATACATGAGGTTTGAGGGATCAAGGAGTGGTGGATCCATTTTTCGAATGATTGCAACATAAAATTCTTCCTGCTCATCCGCGAACAAGATCACCGTTGCAGTGCACTGCAAGTTATCCTCCATGAAGACTAAGATCTCTTTTGAGTGAATCTTCTATTTTCCATAAAGTTCCATTTCAGGTACCTGTTGTGCAGCATATCATGGTTGCACCACCTGTAGGACCTTGGGGAAATGCCTTCGGTCCCCTCAGTTTGGCCGCACCTCTGCATGATCTTCCACATGTCTCAAGAAAGCATATTCCAAAGTTTCTAGGCGATGACAAACAACATCCTGATGAACACATTGCTACCTTTTACATTGTTTGTGGTGTTCTTGGTGTGGAACATGAAGACATTGCTATGAGACTATTCATCGAATCTCTCCAAGGAGTTGCTATTGAATGGTTTTATACTCTTCTAGATAATTTAGTCACTAATTGGAACACTCTTCACACCAAGTTTGAAGAAAGGTTCAAACTTGCTAAAGATGCACACACCTTATTAGTACAAATTACAACCATGCGGAAAGAGGCCCATGAACCGATGCATGAGTTCGTGGCTAAGTTTAATAAGCTAGTGACAAGAATCCCAAATGAGGAAAGACCAACAGATCATAATTTAAAGTGTTTCTTCATCAATATGCAACTCCCCAAAGTAAGTTATTTCTTGCGTAGGGAAGCTCTCGCCAATGTTGAAGCAACTCAACAATTAGCTACTAGTCTTGAAGATAACATGATCCTTGCTAGAGAAATAAGGATAAATACCAACAACAACAAGAAGATGCAAGCATTAGGATCTTTAGCTTCTAATGCTAATGCTTCTAATGCTAATTATAATTTTGTTGACCCCATGGTTCAAAGGTTGGAAAATGAAATCCTGGCTTTGAAAAAGAAAGTTTCGAACAACAATACTTATAAGGATGTTCCAAGAAGGAATTATCCTAACTATGCTAGGAATAGAAATCCGAATCATCTTCTAGTGCCACAAGGAAGACTCACACATGAAGCTCCACATACTAATACTACAACAAGATACTATGAGGCTGAACAAGATGAATATGCACATCCGGATTATCCTACGGAAGAAAATGCTGATCTTTTTCAAGAAGAGGAAATGGAATCAGTTGGTGACTCCAATATTGGCTATTTGCAAATGAAAAATGAATCTGATGATGAGGACTTAGTGACGGATGCATATGTTGTCTTTATGTAGAAACAAAAAAATCATCTTGATCAAACTCAAGCTACTGCTCCACCAATGAAGGAGAAGCCGCTAGTTACCATTATAAAAAGAGGGTCCCATCTGCCTTAACAACTAAAAAAATGCAGCAAATAAACAAGTGCCCCCTGTCCTCCTCCGTCAGTTCCTGCTATTCCAAAATCCAATCTCCAAGTTCCTAAGACTAGTGTACCTTTTGTTAAACCTATCAGTGAAGTTACCACGTTCACTTTACAAAATTATTTCCAAGCTTTTGACATCATTGATCATGCCAAGAAAATAAAGATCCAAATGTCAGAAGCTGAATACCTCAAAGCAAATCCTGACCAATTTGATAGGCTTTCCAAGCTCGTAAATGATAAAGGAATTACTCCAAGTAAGGATTCATCTCCTGATATTCCTACTGCCCCAAAGCCCAAGACGCCACATAATAACCTTGTTTCTACTCCTCCAGCTGCCTCTGGACGTATTGATCCATTCTTTATTTCTTTACTTGTTAATGGCTTTAAGTTAAGCAATTGTGTCATAGATTCTAGTGCATCGAACAATGTGATGGCAGCCAAGGTAGCTACTACCTTGGGTTTAGATCTAACAAAAAATTTTAGCCATTTTTTTTCCATGGAGAACAAGAAAGTACCTCTAATTGGATAGATCAAAGATGCATAGTATGTATTCACCACATATCTTGAAAAGAAGATCAAGATGATAGTTCTAGAAGCTGATGTGCCAACATCTTATGGAATTCTCCTTGGACGTAATTTTTGTAAAGACGTTGGAGGTGAGTTGAACATGGACATGTCTGAATCCAGGATACTTGTGAAAGGCATAATGAAAAAATTGTTTCCTAAAAGGGAGTCAATATTCTCAGTGACACAATCCGATGATCCAAGGGCTCAAATTCTGTTTGAGTCTTCATGTGTTGGGACATATTATTTGCAAACAGAAGAAGCTGCTAAATCTTCAAGAAGACATGAGTTGGAGAGTGTTGATTCTTTTTCAACAAATGAGTCATCATCAGATAATTTATCAATCTCAGATCATGAAGCTTTGTCAGATGATGAAGCTATAAATTTTAATACTATTGGTCTTGGTGATCCAAATGGTGTTTGGTTATTTGAGTTTGATGGTAGTTTCTCTTCCACTAGTTCTGGAGTAGGAATTTCTTTTATTCCCCCAAAGGGAAAATTTTCCCTTTCTCTTTCAAATTATAGTTTGATAACACTAATAACACTGCTGAATATGAAGCTTTTTTATTAGGAATGCAAGTTGCACGCAAGAAAGGTATCACAAATCTTCATGCACAAGGTGATGCCAAGTTGATGTTTTGTTAGGTAAGGAATTTGTATCAAACAAAAAATGACAGACTTAGGCATTATCACAATCTTGTTTGGGATTGCATTGAAGAATTTGATGCTTTTGATATATTTGTAGTTCCAAGGGAATACAATGATAGAGCTAATTATTTAGTAGTCTTAGCCATGCTCTTGATACCATATAAATATTGTCATGGTTCTACCTATACCATTGAGTTGGTCTTCCACCCAAGTGTTCCTAACAATTCAGATAACTGGCATATTTTCAATGACAACAATCAAAATGTTTCCTTTTTGGAGAAGGAATTTTTTTTTGATGAGTTGTATGTTGGGACTATAAATTTTTGAATATTTTCACATGTTTTCCATAACCCTAATTTTCCATATGGTCCTCATCATAAGCACAGGGATATTTTTTCATGTCATTCTGCCCACTTTTTGTCCATATTTGCCTCATTGGTTCCATCATGTCATGCATTTTTCACATTCTGGTTTGTTTCGGCTTGTGATGGTTGGGGGTTCCCTGACCCATGTTGCGTTTTCTACTTGCATGAGTTTGTGTTGCCTATCAGCAAGACTCATTCGATGTCACAGTGATCATAGGTCTTCTGCATTCTTCATTCGGCATGACTTTCGCACTGTTTCAGTGATAGGATGATACACATATTGGCAAAGGTTTTTGTTCTCGGTGAAATGTCATAATGATATCTTCTTGTCTTGCTGACCTGCATGTTGAGGATTGTCTTTGGCCTAACACATTACCTTCGGTGGAAGGTCATAGCAATCTTCCTTTGTCTTGCCGACCGCTGACAACATATATACCCTTTGGTGAGACTTATGATTCGATATATGGTCTTGGTGAACCTATTTGGTCTTGCTGACAGTGTCAAAATGGATTTCTTTCGGTGGAAGGTTGGATTTCTCTCGGCGATCATGTGTGCTCAGGGCTTTCGGTATAACAACATACTCTACATGAGGTCTCCCCGACAGTTGCATGTTACAGCGACATGCATGGGCATAAGGTTTCTATAGGTATGAGATTTGGTTTCTCTTGGTGATCTATATATATGCTCGGGATGCGATATTGGCATAGGTCAAGATTATTGATATGAGGTCTCGGCGAGTAACCTCCGGTCTCGCCGATGGAGCACAAAGGGGACCTTGTCGGCATAAGAAACGTTGTCTCAGAGACACCCGAGGATGGTTGAGGTCTTTCGGTATAACAAGGTGCATTCTATATGATGTCTTGCTGATAGTGGAAAGTCACAGTGACATGGGATGGATGGACTCATTGGCAAGATAAAGCATGTGTCATAGTGACTCAGAATGCATAAAGGCTTTCGGTATAACTCTATAATCTACGGGACCTCTCACCGGCATCATAAGGTCATAGCGACTGTGAACGAAACAAAAATGCATCTCGATGTAAGGATATTTCTTGACTTCAATATAGCAAACAGTTGGTCACGACGAAAGCGAATAACACAGAGAATAGGGGAACATGGGCAGACTGCGATAAGCAATATTTTTTCTTCGGCATACTGTTGCATTGTCCTGGCGACTAGTTTTCTGGAAATTAACAAAATTCAAATGCTGTTGGCTGACATGTATATGTTTGATAACCGTTGCAGGGCAACATGGATTTTCCCAAATTCTACGGTGGCCGACATGTGCTCGAAATGTTTTATTTTCCTAATGCTGGTCTATAAATATGCACCCCATTTGTAATTGAGATATCATCAAATTTTAGATTAGAGGCAGTAGATTAGGAATGGGCACAGTAGAATAAGTTCTCATTCCAGAGACTATGTTGCATGTTTTTAAATGGCGTTTTCAATGAAATTCAGCTGGTGTGGCAGGTTATTTCTGGTGTCAATTTTTTGTTGAGTTTATTGAAAAGTATTGCTAAGCTGTCTCCACAATTGATTCTTTTTACTTGTTTAAATTGATGTAACAAGTTTACTTTTAGTTTATCATTGCACATTTGCTGTATCTGTGTGATTAATCTATTGGTTCTCTCAAGCAGAGATTAAATCCTTTTTGTTGATCACAGTAATCAGGGAGATTCATTTGGATTATTAAAGTAGAGCTTAGTAATCATAATCTTGCATGTTTATACAAGTTATAAATAGATCGTATGCCATCAATTTGATTTTCTGCTAGAATAAGTTGCCCAACTCTATTTCATTTTACTCTGCATACCCAACAAGGCACTAGTCTTTGCAATTTCATCATTTGAATTCATTTAGTTTCTTTATACCTGCTAATTGAGCATTTTAGGATTTAGATTATAAGGTTGCTATTGCTGTCAGTTTTGCTTTCATTTGTTCACTTTCATCTGCCGTTGTGGACAAAGCATTTCAGAAGGATAAATCATTAGTTAAGTCTACTTCATTCAGAGAGGTACACCCGCCCAAGGTTTAGCAGCACCTAAAGAGTAGAAGGTTGAGTTCTCTTGACCTTGTCTGTTACCCTAAAGTGTATCAAGAGATTGACAGCCTCTTGAGGCATTCAGCTTGCATTTTTGAGAGCTAACAAATTGGTGACTCTGCTGGGGATTACATCAGAAAAGTTGGTTGAAGACCATCATATAGAGTCCGTGAAGAAAAGATTTGTAATTTGAGAAGTTTCAGAAAAGGTGATTCCGTTGGGAGAAAGATCAAAAATAATGATTTTCCTACTTTTGGAAAAGTAGGTGGCGACTCTGAAAGAAGCATTGCATTTGTTCAAACATGAATGGAGGAGGATCTCAGTTTAGGGGAGGTCATTCTGGAGCTCCTCATGGTCAACAGTATATTCCATATTATCATTCACAATATAATGGTCCACCATACCAGCATCAGTACCCACCTAGCGCCCCCCCTCATCAATACACAACAATGATTAGATAGTTCGATTTGGAAGGGATTCAGTTATCCCCTTATCCAATGGATAGCAGTTGGAGAGGTATTGTTCCAAGGTTTACTAGGAGTGATGTAGTCATTGCTGAAGAGCATCTAAGAAGTTTCAATGCTTTCATCCAAGATTTGGATGTGCCATATGAAGATTTACGCATGAGGCTATTCATGATATCACTTGTTGAAGATGCCAGGAATTGGTTCAATAACCTACCAGAAGTCTCTATTGATTCTCTCCAAGGATTTTAGGATCAATTCCTTGAGAAATATGGGAACCCAAGTGCACCAGATGCTACTCTTCATGAATTAATACGGATTCAGAAAGATCAAAATGATATAGTTTTTGACTTTAATCGGAGGTTCAATAGGTTGCAGAATAAAATAACTCTTGGATCAAAGTTGCTAGATTATGTAGCATTGAGTGTTTATTTGAATGATTTTGACCCTAAGAGAGCGTATGAATTGAGAAATAGATTCCCAAGAGATTTGGATGAAGCACAGAAGATAGCACAGACAATTGAAAACAATAGGAGGGCTGTAGGGATAATTGTTAAAAGAGACAATCCTAGGGTTCATCAGCAAAGCAGCAGTTATCAGTATTGACAAGAGAATACTTACATGAATGAAAGGCCGAGGTTGCATGACATGCCTTATAATATAGACTGGAAGGATGAGAAACCTATAATAGCTAGGCCTGGAAACAAGGAAGCTCTTGATCCATTGACAAAGGGAACCTACATGGTAACTAACAATTATTTCTGTGAAGTTTGTGATATGCCACATTCCCCAGATTATTGTGTTGTAGCCCAGAGAATGCAAGAAGAGGGAATGTTGATGGGAAACAATATAGAAGATCACACAATATATTTGACTTCAAACACTTTTCAACATTTTGTGGAGAAGTACTCATCTTCAGAGGATGATGGTTATTAGCATGATGTTTCAAATCAGAAATACAATGTTCATATGCCTGAACAACAGGTCCTTTCTGAATCTGAAGAAGCTTATATAGTGCCACATTCTGTTGAAGTGCTTACTCAATATAGTATGAAGAGATTTATTGAGGATGAGATAGAAAGACTTACTATTGCTGCGATTGAAGAAGCAAAAGGTTGTGATAGGGAAAGCAGTGCATGTTGTGAGGAATCCAGTGAATATTCTAATTTTGATGATGAACCTGAGGATTTTGATTTGCAGACAAGGGATTCTTCTACTTCTTATGAAGATCAGGATGAAGTAGCAATGGGAGATGTTGATTCATCAGATAGTCAGTATACAATACCTCCGGATGTAGTTGAAAGTTATGAAGATACATTTGATCATGATGAGGTTTGTACATCTGAAAATGATTTCCATGATTTTTCAAACCCATTGTATGATGAAGAGATAAATGAAGATTAGATGATTTTTTGCCAAGGTGTGTCCGTGAATGAGTTTTAGGTATTTTCAAATTCACTTTATGAGAAAGAGGAGGTAATTTTAGGTAGGAAAAATGATGGAATAAATGACTGTACTGATAATGTTTTTGATTTCCCATTCTCTAATGGTCTTGGATTTCTTTTTGATGATGATAAAAATGAAAAGTACAATTGTAGTAATGAAAATGTTGAGACTTGTTCGCTCGGCAGTGGACAAATTTTAGATTTGTTAATTCCTAAATACCATGGACGTGCACATGAAAATGATCTTGAAGATTTGTGTCCAGCTTACATTTTTTTTGACAGTGAGATATCTTTGTGTAAATATTTTTATGATTCCCAGTGCATTTCTTGGAGTGATGGTGAAACTTTTGGTGTTGATCAAAAGTCTATTTCCTTTCTGGATGAGGTATGTGATTCTAAAATTTCTAATTCATGTGAAGAAGATGTTTATTTGCAAGCCAAGGATGATAGAGGTCCAGATTTTATTATGCATGATATTGAGGATATGAGTCATGATCCAGTGTTGTCTCTGAATAAAGAAATTGAAGAGATGCAAAAGGTTTCAGATTTGTATGTTTCAGACAATGTTGGTCTGACCAAATTTTTTGTTTCTCAAAAGAAGCACTTTGATGGTCAATTTTCAATACAGTTGGGAGAATGCTTTATAATACATAACAATGAGAAAGATAATGAGAAATATTGTATTGAATATGCATGCATTTTATATGTTGGAGATAATAGAGATTTGTCTGATGATGAAGAATATAAATTACAGAATGATATAGGGATTTTGGGCCAAACTAAGCATGATGATTCTCTAGGAACTTGCAATAACAGTGATATGAAAGATTGTATGAGTATCTTCAAGAGGAATCTGATGAACTTAAGAGAAAATTAGGTATTTGACAGGGGAAAAGTATGGTTTGAGATCAAAACAAATGAAGTTAAAACACATAGGATTAAGGGTTGCCAGTGCATGGACAACTCTTGCTTGTCCTCTTTAAAATTCATTTTCATGCACAGCAGTTTAGGGTTGCGGTTCACATTCATTTTGCATCCATTTCACTTCCATCTTGCATTCATTTTACATTCATTCCTTCATGCTTCATTTCTATTTCCATTCTGCTCACTGGTTCATCATTGTGTGCTTGGTCTGGTCTACTCACCCAAAGATTCTGGATCCTTGCTATGATCTTACTATCATTCATCCCCAGACGAAGCCACTGTTGGGACTGCAAATTTCTAAATATTTTCACATGTTTTCCATAACCCTAAGTTTCCATATGGTCCTCATCATAAGCATAGGGGTTTGTTTTCATGTCATTCTGCCCACTTTTTGTCCATATTTGCCTCATTGGTTCCATCATGTCACACATTTTTCACATTTTGTTTTGTTTTGGCTTATGATGGTCGGGCGTTCCCCGACCCATGTTGCATTTTCTACTTGCATGAGTTTGTGTTGCCTATTGGCAAGACTCATCCGATGTCTCGACGATCACAGGTCTTCTGCATTCTTCATTCGGCATGGCTTTTGCACTGTTTCGGCGATAGGATGATACACATATCGGCAAAGGTTTTTGTTCTCGGTGAAATGTCATAGCAATATCTTGTTCTCGGTGGAAGGTCATAGCGATCTTCCTTTGTCTTGCCGACTGCTGACAATAGATATACCCTTCGGTGAGACTTATGATTCGATATATGGTCTTGGAAAACCTGTTTGGTCTTGCCGAAAGTGTCAAAATGGATTTCTTTCGGTAGAAGGTTGGATTTCTCTTGGCGATCGTGTGTGCTCAGGGCTTTCGGTATAACAACATACTCTACATGAGGTCTCCCCGACAATTGCATGTTACAGCGACATGCATGGGCATAAGGTTTCTATCGGTGTGAGATTTGGTTTCTCTTGGCGATCTATATATATGCTCGGGATGCGATATCGGCATAGGTTAGGATTATCGATATGAGGTCTCGGCGAGTGACCTCCGGTCTCGCCGATGGAGCACAAAGGGGACCTTGTCAGAATAAGAAACGTTTTGTCTCAGTGACACCCGAGGATGGTTGAGGTCTTTTGGTATAACAAGGTGCATTCTATATGATGTCTCTCTGATAGTGGAAAGTCAGTGACATGGGACGGATGGACTCATCAGCAAGATAAAGCATGTGTCACAGCGACTTAGAATGCATAAAGGCTTTCGGTATAACTCTATAATCTGTGGGACCTCTCACCAACATCATAAGGTCATAGTGATTGTGAACAAAAAAAAAATGCATCTCGGTGTAAGGATATTTCTTGACTTCGACATAGCAAATAGTTGGTCATGGCGAAAGCAAATAACATAGAGAACAGGGGAACACAGAGAAACTGTGATAAGCGATATTTTGCCTTTGACATATTGTTGCATTGTCCTGGTGACTGGTTTTCTAGAAATTAACAAAATTCAAATGCTGTTGGCCAACATGTACATGTTTGATAACCATTGCAAGATGACATGAATTTTCTTGAATTCTACGGTGGCCAACATGTGCTCGAAATTTTTTATTTTCCTAATGCTGGTGTATAAATAAGCACCCCATTTGTAATTGAGATATCATTAGATTTTAGATTAGAGGCAGTAGATTAGGAATGGGAACAATAGAATAAGTTCTCATTCCAAAGACTATGTTGCATGTTTTTAAATGGCCTTTTCAATGAAATTCAGCTGGTGTGGCAGGTTATTTCTAGTGTCAATTGTCTGTTGAGTTTATTGAAAAGTATTGCTAAGCTGTCTCCACGACTGATTCTTTCTGCTTGTTTAAATTGATGTAACAAGTTTACTTTTAGTTTATCAGTGCACATTTGCTGTATCTGTGTGATTAATCTATTAGTTCTCTCAAGCAGAGATTAAATCTTTTTTGTTGATCACAGTAATCAGGGAGATTCATCTAGATTATTAAAGTAGAGCTTAGTAATCATAATCTTTCATGTTTATACAAGTTATAAATAGATTGTATGCCATCAATTTGATTTTCTACCAGAATAATTTGCCCACCTCTGTTTCATTTGACTCCACATACCCAACAAGGCACCGGTCTCTGCAATTTCATCATTTGAATTATTTAGTTTCTTTATAATTGCTAATTGAGCATTTTAGGATTTAGATTATAAGGTTGCTATTGCTGTTAGTTTTGATTTCATTTGTTCACTTTCATCTGCCATTGTGGACAAAGCATTTCAGAAGGATAAATAATTAGTTAAGTCTACTTCATTCAGAGAGGTACACCTGCCCAAGGTTTAGCAACACCTAAAGAGTAGAAGGTTGAGTTCTCTTGACCTTGTTTGTTACCCTAAAGTGTATCAAGAGATTGGAAGCCTCTCGAGGCATTTAGTCTACATTTTTGAGAGCTAACATTGTACTTTGAAGGAAGTGATTCTCCACATCAACAATCTATTGCCTTTTGGGATCTAGTTATAGGCGAAGAGTTTCTACAACTCAAAGGGAATTAAATTCCTAAGGGGTTGGTATCCCTTGAGAAACATTTTGATAAGCATGATCGGTATGTCAAGAAACAACTTTTAGATTCTGATTCATCTAATGAGGTTGAACATATTAACTTAGAACTGAAGTAGATCCTAAAATGGTAAACATTGGTAAGTGTTGTACAATTGAAGAAAGAAAGCAGTTTGCTAAGTTGTTACAAGAATATATGGATGTCTTGGCATATTCATATGAAGATATAAAATATTTCTGACCAAAAGAGGTGCATCATGAAATTCCACTTAAGATTGGAGCATTTCCTTATAAATAAAAGCAAAGGAAATATAACCCTAATATTTCTAGAATGATCCCTATGGAGGTTCAAAAGATGTTGAATGCCCGAATTATATACCCTATCCATCATTCAACATGAATAACAAATATTGTTCTCATTCGTAAGAAGAATGGTGAGATTCATATCTATGTGGATTTCTGAAACCTGAATTAGTTGTCGCTCAAGGATAATTATCCTCTTCCAGTAATGGATCGGGTTCTTTAAACCATGACCAAATATGAAATTCTCTCCATGTTGGATGGTTTTTCTAGTTACAACTAGATTTAAGTCAATTCAAGTGATCATCACAAGATGACCTTTACAACGCCATGGGGTACCTTTGCATATCATATAATGCCTTTTGGTCTTATCAATGTTGGCACCACGTTTCAATGAGCTATGGACTTGGATTTTTGTGATGTGTTAGGTAAGTTCATTGTGGTATATCTTGATGATCTTATGATTTTTTCTAAAAAACATCATGAACATTTTTACCATCTAAGGAAAATCTTGGAGAGATGCCGACAACATGGTATTTCCTTGAAACCCCAAAAGTCAACTTTTGGGGTTACAAAAGGTAAGCTTCTTGGTCAAGTGGTGTCCACAGAAGGTATCAAGATTGACTCAAAAAGAGTTAAAAGTATCAAATCACTCACTTTTCCATTAAGTAAGAAGGCTGTTCATTCTTTCTTTGGAAAAGTAAATTTTTTGTGAAGATTCCTTCCAGATTTTGTAGAAAAGACTCGTCATATTGTTAATATGATGAAAGGTACTACCACTTTTCATTGGACGACAGAAGGAAAAGATGTGTTCGATGATATCAAAGAGGCTATTGCTCATGCACCAATGTTAGTTTTCCCAGACTACAAGAAGGAATTCATCATGTATAGTTATGCTTCTGAGCATACACTTTTGGCAATTCTGGTGCAAGAAAACAATGAGGGTTTTGAATCCTCGATTGCATTCATGAGCTATCCTCTAAAAAATTATGAATTGAAATATTCCCAAATGGAAAAAAATTCTTTCACCATGGTTAAGGCTGTTAAACATTTCCAGTTCTAAATTCTTAATAGCCATGCTAAAGTATTAGTTCCAAATTCAACCATTAAGTCTATCTTAACACAACATGAGTTTGGACAAAAAGAGGCAATTGGATTGCCAAGATTCAAGAATACAACATGGACATCAAGCCTACCAAGCTGATACATGGGCGAGGTTTGTGTCAAATCATTGTTGAAAATAATCCTAATGGAGAAGTTTCAAAGACTGAGGAGTTAGATCCAAGTGAACTTCCAATGGTGTTATTCATCAGTACTACTGATGAGTGGTATTACAACATTTCCTATTTTCTCTTATGGGGAATGTCTTGATCATTTGACTCCAAAGGAGAAAAGGACCATCAAACTAAAGTTAGCAAAATTTTTCTTGTGGGACAATGGTTTGTACAAGAGTGCATTGGATAAAAATTTCTTACGATGTGTTGATGAAGAACAACATGAAAGATTGTTGAAGTCATATCATGAATTAGCATGTGGAGGACACTTTTCAGCGCTAGTTACTACTCACAAGATCCTAAGAGAAAAGTATTACTGGCCTACACTCTTTCAAGATGCATACTCTTGGGTGTGCAAATGTGAGCTATGTCAATAGTTCATAGGTAAACTGAAGTTGGCAGCTTTTCCTTTGAAACCGGTTGTCATTGAAGAACCCTTTCAGTAGTGGGGAATTGATTTCATCAGTGTAGTAAATCCACCTTCAAGTGTGGGACACATCTATGTCCTAATTGCAACTGACTACTTCACCAAGTGGGTGGAGGCATTTCTGGCTAAGCATGCTACTTCTGAAGTTGTATGTAGTTTCTTGAAAGAAAATATCATTTCCAAGTTTGATGTGCCGAACAAAATTGTTGCTGACAATGCTTCTTCTTTCTCATCAAGTGAGATAACTAAGTTCTATTTTGAACATGACATAAGATTGTGTCATTCATCCAACTATTACCCACAAGGTAATGGTCATGCCAAATCAAGCAATAAAAACTTGGTGACTATAATCTGCAAGCTTGTGGATGAGAATCAACATTTGTGGCACAAAGCTTTGTATGATGCTTTGTGGGTAGATAGAATAACTCCAAAGCGGGTGATTGGCATTTCTCTGTTCCAACTCTTGAATGGGTTGAATGCATAAATTCCCATAACATTAGAACTTCCAGCCCTCAAATTGGCTAAGGCCATTGAGGATGAGACTTTTGATAATTCAGTCGATAAGCAAATAATGTATCTCTCCAAATTGGAAGAGAAATGAGTTTAGGTGGCTAACCGTATCATGAAGCATCAAGAACAAGTCAAGAATATTTTCGACAAGAAGGCCAAGTCTCATGATTTTCAAATTGTTGATCTTGTTCTTTTATGGGACAAGCGAAGAGAACTAAAAGGTATGCATGGGAAGTTTGATTCATTATGGATAGGACCATTCAAAGTTCATTAGCTACATGGTGAAAGCAGTTTCCTCTTGGCATACGAGGATGGAGCACCATTTTCTCTTCCTCACAGTGGGCAACATCTGAAGCTCTTTACACAGTGAGGTAACAGGTGTTCAATGTAAATATGTTAGTCTTTCACGTCTTTTTGTTTTTAGTATTTTTGAGTCTTTATTTTTGTCACCTGAATCTATGCCCAATGGATGGATAAAGGCACTTGAATTCTAGAGTTCTTCCTCCTTTAATCATTTCTAAAAGTGACTAAAGGAAGCTCCCCAGTTGGAGCTAGCTGTTATCCTCAAATCTAGCAATGCTCTATTCATGAGATAACCCCCTATGAAACTTGTCTGTTTCATAGTTCTGTGTACTTCAAGCAAGAAAAATGAGGCAAATTTAGATTCACCTCGATTCGTAGTCCAAAAACTCAAATAGTCTATTTGAGCATCCCCCTCGTTCATCTTTGGAAGAGCTTCGAAATGAGTATTTTTCGTTAATTCCCAATCCTTGGGAGTTAGTCAACTTTTCACTCATGTCGAAGCGCTGATTTTCAATGCTCCTACATGAGCCTTATGTTAGTGAACTTAACTCCAAGTGTTGGAACAGTGATTTTCACTTTTCCTACACTTTACACTCAATCCTTAGATGCATAAGTGGTGATTTTCACCGACAATGCATTTCTCCTTTTGATAAGTCTTTTGCATGCACAAGTAGTGATTTTCACCGCTAGTGCATCTTTTCCTCCATAATGTACACCTTCATTAATGTGAATCCAATTCATTAATGACCTTTTTAGTGACTTGTTAAAGTGATTTTAGGTTAATATTATCCTCATTTTAGTCTGAATTTCGCTCTTCCTCTTCGTACTAATCATTTCCCAACCTCTAGTGGATTGGTGTTTGAGGATTTTTCAATCATTCAAGCTAGGGATTTTTCATTTTTCCCAGGTATATTGTTTTTCTTCCTTCTTCATCGCGGTTTTTCCTTCTCTTTACTTTCAAGGCTTTGGTTATTTTTGATGGGAATAGGATGCCATTTAATTGTAATCCTAAACATTATTTCATGTATCTCCTAATTCCTTGGAAAGTGTTCCCCAACACTAGGATTAGAAAGAGATTAAATTCAAATGCAATGAACATGTAAATTGACATTTGTAATTAATTATAAATGATAGGAACATGTGGGGATGCCCAAGAAGAGATCCTACAAAATAGGAGCACATGGAGTGCCCACATGGAAGGTGGAACCCACCTTGAGTACAGTTAATTGTTTGTAGGAAATATAACATTTCAGTAATGCATGTAAAGATCCTAGAAGTTAGGAATTGATATTTACATGAGTGGAGTTTAGTTTAGTTTAGTTCAGTTTAGTTCAGTTATGGTTTAGTTATCTTTAGTTGCATGTAGTTAGTTTTAGTTGAATGCTAGTTGACTTCAGTTGAATTGGAATGCATGACTAATGACTTGAGTTGCATGAAAGATAATAGGTGATACATTTAGTTAAGTGGGTATGATCAATCATGCATCATGTTTACATGAATTGGTGGAGAGATATGTTTCTGTTAACAAAGATTGACTTGGACCCACCTTGGGTGCCCAAGTTGGCATCTTGGAGTTAACACCTTTTGCATGAGAAGATATTTACAAGGCTGAGTTAAGTGGGCCCATTCTTGGGTGCTAACTTTGAGGTGAAGCTTGGAAGATATTTTCTTGACCAACGATCAGTTAGGAGTTTAGTTTGGGGCACCTAAATTGAGGAGATATTGGATTTGACTTCTTGTTACACATTGAAACTCTACTTGCAAAGAATAGGTGTAGGTTTTTGAGAGAAGCTTTGTGCTTTGTAATTGACAACTCTTTGGAGTTTTCAAGGCTCATTATTGTCTATTAATTGCAACAAGTTAAAGTTTTATCAAATTTTATCGTAGGTTGTGAAGAAGAATTGTTGAAGGAAAAATAAGCATCTCAAGCAAGGATTGATAAAGAATTTTAATCTTGTTCTAAGGTTAAATAATACAAGCACTATTGATTCTAGTGGTGAAGTTATTTCTCGAAAGGGTTTCTCCATGGTATATGCTATGTCACTTCTATCTTCTAGTCTTATTCTTCTACAATCTTCTGTCTATTTCTACAAAAGGTAAAATGAATCTAAACAGATAATCATCCACAAAGAAATTGCAACAAAGAACACTTAATTAGATCTACAATCTCATAGTTTTACAAAGTATTAAGCTACATAATTACCTCCATTTTTCAACAATTTTTAATAAACCTCGCTCCATGCGTTTTCTTTGTTTAGGTTTTCAAATCTTTTCATTTTTGATCTTCTTTTCTCTATTTGAACGTGACTTGGTCATTCTATGTTTTGCACATCATTTTCTTGATGCTTTGATGTCATTTTTCATCACTCAATCGCTTATCCTCAAGGCTGGTGATTTTGATTGCTTTTCCATTGACCACCATTTTTTAATTGAGTCTAGGACTTATTTGAGTGTGATTTTTTGCCACCCGAGCATGAGTTAATCTATCCCCATTTGCTGAAGCGGTGAAAATTTCTGCTTGTACATAGTTTTTTTTCCAACTCCTAAATGTAGGAGTGGTGAAAATCACTTCTCCTACATGGAGTGTCTCTCCTCTTAAAATGCTAAAGTGGTGAAAAAGTTTGCTTGTACATTTGACTCCAAAACAAAAAGTGACATGCTCAAGTACTAATTTTTAGCACCCAAGCATGAACTAAGTCCCTCCCACATATTGACCAGCGTTGATTTTTAGTGCTTTAACACTTTTTCTATCCCAAATGTTGAACATGTAGGAGTGCTATTTTTTAGCGCTACTACATGCAAACTACCATCTCAAGATGTAGGAGCATTGATTTTCAGCACTCCTACACAAAAAATAGTTTTCTACTATAACACTTAGAAATGACTCCATTTGCGCTCTGAACCTCATTTCTTCACCAATGCTCCATTTTCCATGCGAAATAAATCATTTGTACTTCCTCTGAATTGCTTGCTTGCTTCACACTTTCCAACACTACATTCTCTCCTAACATCTGTTAATTCATTATTCTTGTAGTTCCTCTCAAGCTCTCGTCAGGTGATCCTTGAAGGTGATATTCCTTTCTCTTGGAATTTTTAGATGACATCAAAAAATCCTTCGTCATCTTCTAAGAAGGAGGGAAAAATGTGTTGCAAGGTGTGACCCTTGGTCTCCTCTTCTTATGGTAGGCGTAGTCCAACACAACGATGCTTGGGCTTCGTGATATGGTTTAATTGCCTCCTATGGATCTTGATCTTGTATAAATCCAATGGCTATATCAAGCATTAATAGGTCAATATTTTGGTGCAATGAAATCTTCCTGTGCAAAAATTAGTATTAGAGTTGAGGTCACAGGTTCGAACCCCTTGCTTGTGCTGGGGGGGATTGTTGCAAGGTGTGACCCTTGGTCTCCTTTTCCTATGGTAGGCATAGTACAACGTGGCACTTGGGATTCCTGACATGGTTTAACCGCCTCCTGTGGATCTTGATCTTGTATAAATCCAACGGTTGTATTGGGCATTAACAGGTCAATCTTTTGGTGCAACAACAACCGCCCATGCAACAAAATGAAGTGTAAATATCAAGGTGTCTTTCTGCCTACTATTGTAATCTCAAAGGTGGATGAAATCCAAGACACCAAATTTGGCCATCAAGTCTTGGAAGATTTTGTAAAAAGAACTGAGATAAAACCATTAGAGGAAAATTTGAGATCTATTGTTCATAACAAATTGCACTTGGTATCTACATTTCCAACTGCTGCTCATAACATAGAGTTTGTTCTCCAAGTTACATCTCATTACATCTGAGATGATAGAAGTGTGAGAGATTCCTTTGGAAAAGTGATGATGAGATTAGATTCTGAATTCTTTTATATTGTTTTCCGTGTTCCCCATATGGAACAATGTACAAATATCTCAATTCAACAAGCATAGGAGGTCTATGATAAGGATCCCAATAAAGCTAAAACATTGATTAACACTCAATGGTTGAAATCTCCAAGGCCTACTATCTCAAAATGGCCTAAAGGGCTTCCTCCAAGTGATTTCAAAGAGGATGTTAGGGATATGATCACTCTCTTGAGCAGGGTTAAAGGATTGCATGTTTCATGTAATTTTCAAGATTGGATGTATGAGTACATCCACATCATTAGGAGAAGGAAAGCACATATTGATTAGGGAACTCAAATAAGTGATGAAATCCATGAACAATTGATCAATGTGCCTATTACTTTGAAATTTTACATGACTTCCTATTTGGTATATGTTGTTGCAGTAATGAGGAAATTTATAGGGTTGTCTACCAAAGGAAACATACATACTGTACCTATGTATGGGTTCTATTATTAGTTGAAGCTAAAAGAAAGTTTTCATTATTTTAGAAGAGTCATAGATGCTTTATGTGCACCTTTCTATTCACTTTTGATCTAACTCTTGAAAAGAAAAGAGTATTGGATGAAGCCTAAAAAGTGGTTTGTAAGGTTGGATGTATCTTTTTGTAGTTTCCAACTTTCACCTATATGACAGTAGGTTGCTATACTAGGTGTCCATACATGTTTCCCAGATATCCCTCAGATAAGTGGATACTAATGGACCTATGCAAATAGTTGATCTTAGTTCACAAGGAACGCCAGAGAATTCACAAGGCAAGTTTTAGGTTTCCACTGACAATTGGGAGATATACTATTCACAGTGTACAAAAAGCAAAGTTAGTTGCTACAAAAATGCAAATAATGACTATAAGAACATATAAATATAGATTTTACTTTGAATATTGAGATGTGAAAAGGAAATTGAAGAAAGATCATCGACATGTCTACTACTTTGAAGACATATGGGTAGACTACAAAGATGAGGAATGCATCTGCAAAATGGATTTTGTAGGTTAAAAATAGAGCAGATCAAAGATCTTGGTGTAGCTGATCTACCAGAGGATTTCAAAGATCCTGGTAACATCATAAACTCTGCTTATGAAGAAGATGAAATCGCTAGGAGAACCTTACCTCCAATCAATGGTCTAAAAAGGAAAGTGTCTCTATTAGAGAAAGGATTGCCACCATCTTACATAACAACATAACACAACTGAATGGTTGAGTAAACATGGCTTCCAAATGAAATCTTTCAGGACAAAATCAGAAGGAGAAATACTGGGAGTAGAAACTAGTCAACTACAAGAGCTCCACACAAAATAAAAGCATGCGGAAACTCCCTCTTCTTCTCAAAGAGGTCCTACAATCAAGTTCACCTTTGGTAAGAGTGCTACACAAACAATTGATGAATAAGAGGCAACAAAATCTAAACAAACACATGTAGAAGGAAAGGAGATTGCTTCTAAGGAACAATCATCCGAAGAAGAAGAGGATGAAGGTGAAGAATCAAAAGAATCTAATAAAGAAGAATTTGACGAGGAGCAATCTGTAGAAGACGAAGGTGAAGAAGAAGGTAATGAGGAGGAACTCATGCATGATGATGAATAACCTCTATCTCCCCATGAGAATATTGTTAAAGATCTTCCTTGAATGTCATCACCTGTTAATTCAAATGTCCCTCATACCCCCTCAAATCCTATCACTCCTCCACCTCCTCTTCCTACTTCACCTCCTCCTACAACAACTTTGCATGCAATAGATGTTTCCATCCCCCCTTCAATTTCAACAATCCTTACCACTCCTCCTACACTTTCCAACTTACAAACTATGGATGTTTTATTAAGTTATCCCTCATCCATTCCTAGTTTGTCATTTCCATCTTTTGATATCTCTTTAGAGGTTAAATTTCACAGGTTCATAAATGAGTCCTTGTAGGATCCACTTGGTTTGTAGTCCACTAGAGCTATCATGACTGATACTACTATGATTGTCACAATAACAACCATTCCTACAAAAGTAGCTGCAACGCAAGAGTTGACAGCAAGTCAAGAAGCATATACTTCCTCCCTTCCCCCTTGGCTGATCTCTCAAGTATTGAAGCAAAAGAAACAAATGATCTCCCCAGATGAGCTTGATCTTGAAGAGATAGCTCCTCCAAAATCCAAGGGGAAGAAAAAGGAAAAATATTCAAGGCTTCATGTTGACAAATCTGGTCACAAGTTTGTAGAGATTGGTCTACCCCCACAAGAAGAAGGTGATGTAAACATGGAGTATTACACTGTCACAAGAGTCTAGCTTGGAAAAGTGACAAATGCAAGTGTAAAGGCAGATGTGCAAGTGGTACTAGATGCATTAGCAGGAAGGCTTGATAAGATGGAGCATGCTAGAAATATGTACAAGGAGAAAGTTGAGCGTTATGTAGTAGTTTTGAGGAATATTGTAGGCTCTTCTGTGAATGTACAACCTATGGCCATGGTGAACATCGAGGAACCAGTGGTGCAAAGGGTGGAGAAATTTTCCTCTAAGGGTAAGGTGTTATATGATTTTATTGATGAAATGATAAAACATGGTTCATAGGTCATAGTTGTTGTAGATGAAAAGACTGCTCAGATAGCCAAGGCTAAATTAGAGCTTGAAAAAGATGAAAATATACTTTCTGAAGAGTAGAAAGAAATGGAAAGATGTCTCACATTTTGGTCACAAATGAAAGAGACAAAGCTGAGTAAGTTGGTGAAAGTTGGGGTAATTCCCAACAAAGAGAAGGATGTGGAGGTAAGAGAATCTCTCAGACACCACATACAAGTGATCAAATCTCATATTAAAGACAACCACCAAGTACAAGAAGACTTCGAAGGACATCATGTTATCCTAGTGAATGGAATTGAGGAGTTATCAGGTAAGCTCCTTGATGATGATCATAATTTCCTCCCGGTTAGTGAGATTACTCAAATATTAAAGGAAGTTGTCATGAAGCAAGTGGAAGATGAAGGCTTTTCAAAGACTTCCAGTCACACCATATGTGATGTATGGCTTTCTCTTGACTTTCTTAAGACACATCTAGATAGATGCAAGAAAATTTTCTCATCTGCAAGAAGATCAATCACAAGAGTTCACACCATTGTTGATTATACTGTTGGTCCAGATGAGACATTCATACAGGAGACAAAGAAGAAATATGAAGACTTGCATGCCCAATGCAAGGAACAATAAAAAATTCTTGTGTCTCTCGTGTTAGATAGTTTTATGCTTTCATTTATGCATTTTGTAAATAGTTCTTGAAATTTTACATGTCATTTTCTAAGATGTAATTACATGTAAAAACAAAGATGTTTTCCTATAATGATGGACAACATTTTTGAATAAGTGGACTTGTTAGCTAAGATTTTGCTAGATTTTCTCACCTAATTTTCCTAGATTCGCTCATCTAATTTTTCTAATTTTTCTCTCCTCTCCCATCGATAAGTAAGAGAGGATTCTATTGTAATGTTTACCTTTTATCTTTTACAACAAAGTGCTGCTCATTTGAGAAGCAAATACATGAAACTTTGTGTTCATCTTTGTGAATCTATTTTGATCAATAAATAAGTGAAGTTGCATACCAAACTTTGATTTTGGAATAAATTATCTTATGGCTTGATTGAATTGGTAGTGATTAGTAAGAAAGATCTGAAGGGATTTGAATAAATCCATGTAATATTTGAGTTACATTTTTTACTTGAATTTGTGATATTGTTTGAATACTATTCTCTACAAGACTTTGTACTTGTATTTATTCATGTTGTTCGTGGAATTGTTGTAAAGTATCTAGAAGACTTTGTGCTTCTAATACAACGCTGGTTACATATCTTAAAGGATTCATCGGTGAAAGCTATGAAACGACTTTGTGTCTTCATGAGTTTTTCTTTTTTTATCGTTTATCATTATCATGTTGGTATTCCTAGGCTTTTCTTTGACAAGATATGAATATTGGAATTACTCCTTTTGTTTTTAGTTTGAAGTTGCATCGAATCAGGAACTTAAAATCGTGAAGCATTGTAAAACATATTCTCTAAAAAAAGAGAGAATTATGAATGTGACACAACCCCATATCTTAATTATAGTGTACATTATTGTGAATACTTAATTAGTTTTACTTAGTTTCAATAAGCAGTAAGAAGGGCGCCTCCCCTTTTTGAGAGGAGAGATTTTATCTCACACAATTGTGGCTGAAATCATGTTTTGTAATCTGTTAAAAGGGATTACATAATTTTCACCTAAAAATAGCAATACCAAATTCCAAACCTAATTTATCCCTTTGTTCACTGTCATTCACATTGAAGAACATATCATAGGAAACTTGGAAAGTAAGCTTATTCCTTAATGGCATCACTATAATCAACCAAGTGTTGTTTAATAACTGAATCAATTCCTCTGCATGACCAATACCATTTTCCCCAAAAATCCTAGTTAAATGTTTGGGTTGCGTGTTCATTATGGTGTGGCCATCGTTGTAGAAGAGAAATTAGTTGCCTGCTTGGCCTGTGAGGATGACTACTGGGTAACCCATCAGTGATGTTCTGAAAAATTTACATGGATGGCATTCATTTTTTTTAAGAGAAAAACTAGCAATTATTTCTTTTGAATGACACAAAAGTTAATCAATAAGGAGATAAAAAGAATCGTGACGATGTTTATAACAATTCTTAATTCTTTTAGATGTTAATCTATTTCAACTCAAAAGAATTTCACTCACTACAAGCATTAGAAAATTGACATTGAACAAATGACATTTTGTCAAACAGTTAGCCTCAATTTGGACAGTAAAAATTTGACCATATTTAATAAATATGTTCTCTTCTAAATTTAAAGATGAAATCTCCAATAAAATCAAAATCCCAGATCAAATATTTCCTTAGTTTCTCTCAAAACCTATCAAATCTTTCCTTAGTTTCTCTCACAACCTTCTCAATCTTTGGATTCTTCATCTTTTTAGAATATGGATTTTCTTTCTCTAACAAAGCTTATTAGAATTTTCTAAGAACATATTATTTTCCAAAACTACCCATATATCATGCTAAATATAAATTTGGAAAAAAAGACTTTAACATAAGTTAAGGGATTGTAAAACTAACTCTTAGATAAATCTGGTAGTTCTTCTACCAAAAAATTAGGGATAGTAGAGGGTTGAATTTGAGGCACAAATCCAAGGACTATAATAAACCATCAAACGATGGTGGTTGTTGGTACAGAGTTAATCAGGGCTTCTTCTTTACTCTTCCCTCCTCTGACTATCTAAAGGTCGGTCTCCCTGTTGCCAAATTATGACCTCCTTATCCATTGTTGCTAGTGTCAAAGAAACTAGTGCTTCTAGATCAACTTAATTCCCTCTAGTTTCTTGACCTTGACGATGGATCCATTCTCTTGACAACATCAAAGAATATATTTTTGGAAGATAATGTTTGTTATTCCCTTGAATTTTTTAAAAATAAAAAATAAAATTTCTAAAATATTCCAATATATGTTATGCCCCTGAATACTTGCCACTCAGTAACAAAACACCCAAATATGAATTAAAAATAAACTTTAAGCTAATAAATCACCCCTTCCACCCCCATTATAATATCTCAATTTTTGGGACTAACATAGAATTTGCTGCACAAAGGACTCAATCTTAGCAATTTTGATCAAATTTTCAATAATACTGGTTTTTTTCGCCCATCCAAGCTCAAAATGAGTATATCAGATTTGATTCTCAATATTAAGGTAGCTTTAGTTTTCTTCCTTAGATCATACAAGAATAACTTTTCAACTCAAATAGAAGAACAAGAAGCATAAATTTAAAATCTCACATTTTTAAAATAGTAGAATAACTATATGGCCCTATGGGGGGCTTGGGCTTCTATTTTCATGAAGTAGGATGTCCCATGGGAAAAAAATTGTGCTATTGGATTAATTGGAATATTTTTTAGAAAAATAGGAACCCCTACCTTTTAGGAATGAATATTTCAACTGGTGAAATTGGGGTGGGGTTAGAAATTGCCCCTACAACTTAGGATTTTTTATGCCACTTGTCTCTCATCTAAAATTTTAAATTATTATTAGAAAATAAAAATGAGAGAATTTTGATTTATTTATTATTTATTTATCAAAGCACTATAGTTTATTCCTTAAATTTTGGACCTTAAAATTTTAAGCAAAATTGCAAGATTAAATCCATGGGACCAAGAACTTTAAAATATTCCTAAGAAAACTAAGCAACATATGTTGAGATTTTTAAGGAAGCGCCCCTCCATGGGACCTTACCCTAACATGAATATGACCACCATTTATCATATTAAATCATAAAAATACCTAGGGGAGAGGGGCCCAAATTAGGGTGCGAGCCTATAGTGGGGACGAAAGTAGTCCCACGTGGGCCCCACAGTAGACTGCCTTAATATGCAAATGTAAATCTCTTTTAACCCACAAAGTCAAAAAAGGTACTCGATTCATTGTACCATAAAAATTGTATTATAATCAGTTTATATTTGTCATTAATACAAATGATTTCTCCTAGTCTTACATGTTAGAGAATATTCAAAGCACATATGACACCACAAACATACAAGCCAGACTCATTCTAACTGATCCATAACAATACAACTTGTAGCCAAGATAAACAATTAGTATAATCCACACTCCCCTATAACATCACCACTTGCATTAGCTCACACCAACTATTATATGCCAAGTGGCACGAGGAGATCAACTACGGGCTACGAATGTCCCATTGACCAAATCCAATCCAACCCACCCCCTGTCCCACTGTGCCATCAATACAACACTTAAATGGAAAGAAATCATTCACAACTGTCCCGTCAGTCAAATCCATTCACATGAAAATTGGTTCAAACTTCATTTTTTCCACTTGCAACCACCAAAACAAAGGTAGTAAGGCCACCACATTCGCCAAAACAACAAACAAAAACTGCATGCCATAAATATATACAAACTATGCAATTGAAGGCACCCAATTTTTTTTTCAAATTTGAAAGAGGACGACCGATATTAAAAAGTCCATACCAAACAACCTTGAACATATAAAGAGATTTTGAAATTCAAAATTGCATTTCCATTAAGCACATCTCACATTCATTTTCACTGCAATGTCTTCCTGGAGGTAGAGGAACAAAGGGGAGAAGAAGCAACACAGACAACACACTATCAACATTCAAGTACTTTACAAAAAACACTCTTTATGCCTACAAATTCCAATCTTAGACTTCTTTCTCATTTTAACTATTCATGTACATACGGGAATATGTAGTACAAACCATGGTAACGTTTCTCATGAAAACATGTTACTCAATATTTGGGGTTTCAACTTACACTGTTTCTGAATTTCCAACAAGTTCTTTTCATTTTCTAGGTTCTTCTTACGTTATTACTATTTCCCAATATACATGTGCTATATTGAATTTAAAAGTTATGTGACCCTCAAATCTGTAACTCAATATCTGAGGTTTCACCTTACATAGTTTGTGTATGTTAAGTCGTTTATAGACTATTTGCTGGACTTTTCAAAATGGCTGCCAATACACACCCTAACTATTTTTCGAGCATATGAAAGTGACAAATATATCAGGTGTTTCAACTTCATCTATTTATGATTGTCAATTTAATTTCAGTTAAATTCCTGCCAATTTTGTTATGTTCTATATTCCTAGGTATATAAATTAGTTATTTGCACTATAAATGTTTGTCACCCACTCTACCTATTTGAACTTAACATTGTTTATGGATGTCAATGCTTTCCATGTCTTAGATTCTGATTGTTAAACCCTATGTGACTGTTGAACAAGGCCAGGTAACTTTTTTGCATGGCAATGTCATTGTTGCAACTGATTCTTTCAAACTCACTATCTAGGGTTTCGACTAATATTGTTTATGATTTTGTATGAATTTTCGATTTCAACGTTTTCATATACCAGAAACTTGTAACTCATTATCATGGTGTTTCGTGCTTGATGCCTCTTGATGAGTGGAAATGAAATTCAGTTAGCTACATTGTTAGTTCTATCCTCCCGCTTTATGGCATTACACAAACTGCTTTCATTTCAATCAAATAAGTATTAAACATGTCCAATTCAAACAAAATAGTATGATAAAATAAAACTTCAACACTTACAAAATTTACCATTATAAACTATCGGCTAACATAGTAAAGGAATTCAAAAAAACAAACATTCATCACTCTATCTTTAAGGGTGTCCAATGGTGTTTCTTATCATTGTTTCAAACATATCTCAATAATGTTTGTAGGTTCAATATAAATTTGATATGAGGTCCAAGCCAATGAAGAAGAGAGCCACAACAAGGTGGCCTACAAGTCAACGAGGGGTTTCATTACCCCCTAAAGAACAAAATGTAGAAGTAGAGACAATTGTCCTTGTTACTGCTCCATCAGGAGCATAGACAACAACATCACCACATTGGGAATTGAAAATGAATGAAATAGTTAATTATAAAAAAAATGACATGGTGGATGACCTAACTCTTCCCTCAACCCTTACCCCACTATTTTTGTTAGTAGATGGATATATGAAGGAGGGTAATGATAGTCTAAGTCTTCCATCACCCCCTGCCCAACCTTCTTGGTTGGTTGACAAAGATACTGATAAGGGTTATGACGATTTAAGCCTTCCCTTAGTCCCTACCCAACCATCTTGGTTGGCAGATGGAGCCAAAAAATTGGGTATTGTCTTGCAGTGCAAAGAAGAGAAAGGAACCTATTCATTGCCTTCTCCACCGGACACTTTTTCCATACCACAGTTGGTACATTACTATGCCAATTTGAGCAAGGAAATAGATCAAAAGGAGGAGGAATATAGAGCTATAAAGCAACAGGATAGGAAGGAGCGAGAGTAGAAGAAGGAGCAAGAGAAAGTTCAAAGGATACAAGATAGGAAGGAAAGAGAGAAAAAGAGGGACCAAGACCGAGTTCAAAAGAAACAAGACAAGAAGGAAAGGCGGGACAAGATGGAGCAACGCAGGGTTCAAAAGAAATAAGATAGGAAGGAAAGAGAAATCAACTGGGCCCATAGGTTAATGTAGCAAGAAAGACATTTAAGCAACCCTACAAACTTGTTTGCACACAACCATGCCTTGTTTTGGGATATATTGAACATATACATTCCTTTGTTTCGGGAGTTGAATGTCAATTCAAGTGTCAGCCCAAATGTAGATTGCACTCCACTCTCTGTTGCAAATAGTTGTTCAACACCATTGCATCTAATTAATAGTCAATTTACAAATGCAAATGAAAATCATGTAAGGAAAACTCAGAAAGAACAAGTAGGAGACGAGAACACATCTCTGGATGTTTATCTTGGAATGCTTGATTGATGTTGGGATGGACCATCACTACAACTATATTATTGATTGGCTACTATTTTGCTATGTATTCCGGGCTGCAATATATAGTTCAATTGTTCACTATTTAATTTTGTTGTTGGGGGCTGAAATACCCTGATATTAAGTAGATAAATTTTCCCACCACATCACCCTGCCACTTGTGCATCGGCCCATATATTATTTATTTTAAAAAATTGATCACCTCAACACCTGTCCAACACATTTTATGCCGACCTGTCCAAAACTGTCCATTTTTTCCCTCCACCAAAAAATGGAGCCCACCTGACTCCTTAATCAGCGAACACATCTACGTACAGTGGATCAGACGACCACGTGTAGACGACAGCCTCGCCACCCTTTACCAATAGTTCAATGCATTAAGCACTCACTGCCTCCTTCGTTTCCTCCACTGACCAACTTTCCTTACATGTCGCTTCACATTTACTTGGTTTTTCAGGCAAGTAAATCAGAGATCAAGGTTCATTCAATGCTCCAAATTCTCGCATATCCCACTCACTCTCATTCCTTTTGTTTGCAAACATTCTTGATTGTTTGTTTGGTTTCACACCGAAACTTGTTCGACCATGCATTAGGGAGGCTTCTTTTCACCAAATCATATTTAGTATTAAACCATGTTGCATACATTGACAATTTTTAAAGTATAATGATACATAGTTTAATACTTAGATGCTCTTATGAAAAAGAAGTCTCCTCAGTGCTATAACCTCCAATGTCACTACAAATTTCTATCCTAAAATATGTAAATGTTGTTGCCACCATTTTATACATGCCTATATTTAAGATTTGATATCAAATGGATATGTTTATGGGCCTAATTAGCAATATGATATCCATGTTGGTAGTGTAGTGTGATTGCTTGTTAATGGAAGTCTGCTTAATTATAATACATTTTTTTTTATGGTGATTGCTTGATTGGCCTGGAATGTACAAAAAAATTCACATAACTATTGAATGTATACAACATTATGCATTAAAAACCACTAACAATATCACTTCAATATTCATATAGTCATGTACACAACACTGGAAACATCATTTACATGATATAGAATGTATAAAGTGCAACGACCTCTTATGTATAATATAATGGAATTGGCAATGGGATAATCTTGCTTCTTTGTATGAAAATATTGGTAGTGTTGTAATGCAAGTGGTGATATATTAGGGGAGTATGAAATTGGTGCCATTCGATGTATGAAAATATTGGTAGTGATGTGATGGAAGTGGTGATATTATAGGGGAGTGTTGGTTATACTAATTATATATTTTGGCTGCATGTTTGAATGCTACATGGCATTAACAAGCAATATGGCTTGTATGTTTGTGGTATCAAACGTGCTTTGAATATTCTATGACATGTAAGACCGCAAATAACTATTTGTGTTTGGGACAAATATAAACCGATTATAATACAATTTTGGCAATACAGTGATTCGAGTACCCTTGTTGAATTTCATGGTGAAAACTATTTTACAATTGCATATTAAGGGGGTCCTATACACCCTATGTTTGAAGGTCCACATGATACTATTTACAATTGCTTACTTGAATTATTTTTCTTACCAAGAATATAGAATTGCTAGACTTGATGAGGCATAATACATATATATATATACATATATGTATATATATATATGTGTGTGTGTGTGTGTACATATATGTTCAAAGTTGACCCGCCCTACTTCTATTTGTCTGTATGTGCATAATTTAGTACATATATTATTATACATATGTATACATATGTACATATATGCATATATATATATATATATATATATATATATATATATATATATATATATATATATATATATATATATATATATATATATATATATATATATATATATATATATATATATATATATATATATATATATATATGTACAATTATGCATAAAAATAAAAGTACATATATGCATATGCAAGTATATGTGCATATACATATTAAAAGAATAGGTGGCATGGTCACATGGTGGGAAATTCAATGATGACATATTTTGGCTAACCATGACAGGAAATAAACATAATAAATAGTAACCCATTAAAGACAGAGTGATGCTAGGAAGAAGAATTATTTTCCCTGAAAAATAAAGTGTGTTTAAGAACACAATTTTTTTTAAGTTTTCATAAACACCCTACACGCCATACACTTCATCAAGCACATTCTGTATGCACCAAGAAAGCCATAAAATTCCTTCTAATTAAGAAACACCAAAAGAATATGATCAAAATAAGCGAGACCAAAAAAAAAAATTTGCTGGCAGGAGAAAGTGGTAGAGCCTTAGTGAGGTTAGAAACCTCACCTGTATAGTATGGATTTGCCTGATGTTGTGTCTTGTTGCACTCATGTTTATCCTGCTTGTTGCAAGAATAAATGAAAGGACAAATCTATCAATACATCAAGAAGATTACACAAAGAATATTTCTCAAATGTAGGCAGTGCTTAGCTTAATACATAGAATATTAGAAAATTGTATACTTTCAATTGCAACTCAACATCGGCGAAGCTTCAAAGGAACAATGGGGTGGGCTAAACATGTAGTTCTTTGCATGCCGATGAATCAGAGTGAACAAGACACAAAATTACAAGGTGTCAGCCGAATATACCATAACCTCTATGATATATATACATACATATATACATACAAACATACATACATACATACATATATATATATATGTATATATATATGTATGTATATATATACATATATATATATGTATGTATATATATACATACATATATACATACATATATACATATATAGATACATACATATAAATATGATATATATATACATATGTATATATATATACATATATATATATAATATACATGTATATATATATACATATGTATATATATATATGTATGTATATATATACATACATACATACATATATATGTATATATGTACAATTATGCATACATACATACATACATAATATATATATATATATATATATATATATATAATGCCTCATCAATTCTAGCAATTCTATATTCTTGGTAACCAAAATAATTCATGTAAGCAATTGTAAACAGTATCATGTGGACCTGCAAACATAGAGTCTACAGGACCCCATTAATATGCAATTGTAAAACAATTTTCACCAAGAAAGTCAACAAGGGTACTCGAATCATTGTACCACCAAAATTGTATTATAATCAGTTTATATTTGTCCCAAACACAAATAGTTATTCGCAGTCTTACATGTCATAGAATATTCAAAGCACATCTGATACCACAAACATACGAGCCATATTGCTTGTTAATGCCCTGTAGCATTAAAACATGCAGCCAAAATATAAAATTAGTATAACCCACACTCCCCTATAATATCACCAATTGCATTACATCGCGGCCAATATTTTCTTCCATGTACATATGAATATGGAAGTGAGTTTTTGGTAAATGGAAATAGGAATAGATTGAGAAATGCTCCATTTAATTTGTAAATCTGTGTTGGAAAAAGTGCCTCAAGCTTACTGACATGGAACTCCTGAAAGAGAAAAAATGGTGAGACCTTTGGAATGTCTTGCCGACAAGTAGCTGTGTTCTAAAGTCTTGAAGGAATCAGATCGGTGTGACCTTGGACTTGTCTTGCTGACATAAGTCATCAGTATAACTTGAATTGTCAGAGTGAGATTCCAAACTTGTTCTGATGGTAGATGTCTTGCCGAAGGAGATCATCAGGGAGACTCTTGCCAATGGACGTGTCAGGGTGACTTGAACTATTGATTTGACATTTCAAACTGTTGCCGATGGTGTTACTCTTGCCGACAAGTCTGTACATCAGTGTGATTCCTGCCGATGAGGTGATTGGGGTGACTTGGTTTGTTGAAGAGACTTTCTAATCTGATGCCAATAGTATTATGTTGGGAAATATCAATCATCTCAAATAAGCATCCAAGATATGTAGTTCCTTTAGTAACTTTAATTTCAAATAGATTGCCTCAAAAAACATGTACAACTATGTCACAAAGCAGAATCAGACACAGTTCAATTCCTGCATTAATCCTTCTGAGAGAAGCACATGTAGATTCAGTTTCAACAACTTGCATAAATAGATTCAACAAATAGAACCATTAAACATGAAAGATAGTACAAAAGATTAGAACACACAGATTTACGTGGGGAAAACCCTTTTGGGTGAAAAAACCCCACACTCCAAAAGATCTGAGCCATTGTATTATTCAGCAACAAAAAAAGTTACAATACAATCTCAGGCTCATAGCCTTTTCATAGAGATTACATCTTGTTCCATTCTAGAGACAAAATGGTAGCAACCCTGTTGTGTTTCCCTCTCTCCTTTTTACATTTCCCTGATCAACCTCTCAGTTCATACAACCTTCGCACTGTTACAATACCTTCACACAATATACAGTGCATATTAGCATGAGAGATCAACCAAGACACTTATTCTGGAGAGATTTCGACAGTATAATCTTGCCTCAATCTTCCTCTCACACTTCATACTACAAAATGTCCAATGTATATACATTCATCTTCAACAGACAGTAAATGGTTCATCTTCTATAGATCGGTTCATATTCCAATAGTCAGACCAACTGTCAATCGCTCTAACTTCTCCAACTCACTTATGATCCTCCAATGAACATCATACACATCAACGGTCAACTAAGTTAGTGTCCTTCCAACCACGGTCCGCCTTCAAGTCTATTGGCACAACTTTGTCCATCAACAAGAGTTCATAATGTCACATCGAACCCATAGGTCTCCCTGATGTCATTAAGCTCATACACCTTTCGAACCATCACCAAGAGTCATATTGAGTGCAAACCTATCAATCAGACACACTCTATTGCTAAGAGTTCACACCGATATCCATCATGTGCAACTCTATCAGCAAGACCATCACTGTCGGAAAGAGCTCTTATCGAACACAGACCTGTCAGCAAGACCACAACCATTGAAAGAGATCATACCAAATGCATACCTGTTAGCGAGACCAACAGTATTGCTGAGAGTTCTCACTGAACACAAACCCCATTGGCTAGACATGCTCTATGGCTAAGAGTCTTATAGAGCCTTCATGTCACCCTGACCAAATACCATCAGCTAGAGTCATACTGACATTCATGACGAGAAAATCCATTGGCAAGAGTCACAACGATATGCATCATGAACAACTCCTTCGGCAAGAGAACCATTATCGACAACAAATTGAAAACTCACAACGATAGCTCAAGTCACATCGATTACTTCCATCAGCAAGACAGACTAAATGTCACACCGATATCAGACAAAATTCTATCGTTGGAGAAACTTACACCGATAGTTCAGGTCACGCTGATGAACCTCATTGCCAGGACATTCTAGAGGTCACACCGATAAAGTCATGAAGGAACTTTACAAGGATAATTTAGATCAGGCTGAGTCACAACAATCTCATAGATAGTTCAGGATCATTAAGCAGATCAACCAAACATCTTAGTGGTCACACCGAAATTTCTCACACAGAGGTTTAGGCCTGTGGGATTGAGGCACACAATTCCAACAATCTCCCACTTGATGAAGATCACACAGGAACCTCCAGAGCATTCAGGAACTAAGATCACATTGGCTCCACCAGTCCAAAACATACTCTGTACAAGTCTCTATACAATAACACTCAGGACACCCAGTCAAAAAATTTGCATAGATACCAGTCTACTAGACAATTTGCAACAAAAAACAAGTGTTCAACTGCAACTAACTATCCAACATTTCAACCGATCACAATCTTCCATGAAACCACATAGATCTCAAACATGCTCTCATGCTCCATCAAGACTTCAGTCCAACTAACACAAGCAAAGGATCCCAGTGATATCATCAACAAGAAAGCACCATCACTCCAGAAAACAAGATAGAACATTAGCTAGAACAACAATCATCCTGACTACTTCCATCTAACTAATAAACCCACGTGACTGAAAATAGCACCCACAACAAGTGCTATCCATCCAATCTCACATACCTTCAAGTTATCCTCATTAGTAAACTCATGCCAGTAGCACAACCAACCCATCAACCACAAATACAAGCACCATGCACAAACCAGTCGAAGAAGACCAAATACATCCAGGTACTCCCATTGCATGGGTAATGCCAAATCTAAAAGATCAAAGGCATAACAAGTCTACCAATCACAACACATAGAAATGTAATCATGTAGTACCAAGGAACAACCACAATGATATGCACAACCTGCAAATTAATAACCTGCAAGAACAACTCTCACCACAAGTCTTCACAGCTCTCCCAAGTTCTCCACACCCAACAAAAGAAAAAGATTAAGAACCTCCATGTCATCACCCATTAACATGAGTGGAAACACATGACCACAAGCTAGTGATCACTACAGCTCCAACTAAACCTCAAACCAATGTAATGTGAAACCGAACGTCAAGAAGACCACCAAGACCAAAGAGAGAAACTTTACACAATATATACCTGCAGAACATCCTCCTACATACACTTCTAACAACTAGCTATGTGAAGTATGATATCCTTCTCATCCCAAAGAGATCCATAACAACATCCAACCATTCAATCACCAAGATCAAGCATAAAAAATGTAACATGTAAACAATCATGGATGTAAGCCTCTCAAAGAAGACCAAACTATTTCATTTCCCATCTCAGGAAATCAGCCCATAAAGAATCTCATATCGGTTCTCATCAGTAAATGATATAACACAAAAGCTCAAGGAGATAAACTATATTGTACATCTTCCACTATGAATCCTCCAGAGCCATTGAACAATAATTCAAGATCCATATCCATGAAAGAAAGTGTAAACACATCTGAAGGATATAGTGGAAAAATACCTCTTAGATAAACTTTTGAGTAGACCAAGAGTGGGAATGAGAATACTTCTTGAAGATATACAAGTCATCATGACTAATCCAAGGGAAATCTCCTCATTGATCTCTGTTGAATTCAGGTCCAACCAAGGTGTAGGCTATTCAAACTTTCTATTGAAATCAACACCTTTCTCATCTCAGGAGAATTACAGCCTCACCTTATTCTCCATGTATCCATGAGCACCTGCAAATGATCATCCCATGCTGAACTCCAAACTGCATTACTGCACTAACATGAAGTTCTCAAACATATGAATAATGTACTCAAAACACAGAGAAACTCTAGATCACTGTCAAAGCTCCAAACATCTGAAACAAGAACTTATCATGACACCATGATCTTCCCATCCCCCTTAGGAGATACCATGCTCCAAGTGAACATACCATGATCTCAAGTGCAATGCACAATGTCAAAACTCCAGTGCATAAACAAGAGTATACCATGACATAAAGCAAACAAACTCAAAACCAATGTCACCTATCAAGCACCACCAAAACCTTACCCAAAGAATCCAGTCATCCTCCATGGTTCCAGGATGTTACACATCTTGAAATAGTGTCCATGCAAATGCGAAAGAACCCTTCTACAACAACAAGATCAAAGAGCTCCTCCTGATAACATCTGCAACACTAAAGAAAAAAATTCACCACCAAGTGATGAATCAAGAGTCATTGCTAAAGCTCCCACTGAACCATGACAACCAAGCTTCTCGAGTATCGTGCCCTTACATCTACTAATCTACAAATCCTTTAGGTCCACACAACATTTCTATCAAGTGGCACCAATATCTCCAAAACAAGCAGAGATTACCATCACTGTCAAAAGCTTACACAAAGCAATGTATCCAAGCAATCCATGACATCGTGATACAACATGCTATAGGTCGCTATAACCAACTATTTAGGTACTCAACACCATCCATCTTCTCATCCTAAAGAAACCACACCAATGCACAAGTGGCCAAAGACAAGGCCAACTAACAAATCTGCACCAACTTGCATCAACCTCATGGATATAGATAGTCCACATCCGAGTTATCTCACTGCAGCCAATGGGTAGCTAAACCACCAACCACATAACTCGAAGATCAATACCATCAAACATTCAAACCCATAATCACATTAGTAATCATAAATTGAGATATCAAAGAAGATAGACACCAAGACTCCAACACCAGATCATGACTAAATCTGATTTTCTAAACATGTCCACAACGAGCACCATAGTCAAGGAATCCACAAGCAACACCACAAGAATGCTAAGTGAAAAATCACATACCAACACTCTCATATAGAGAAAAAATCTCACCTCCTCATACCATGCTGAAGCACTTATGCAAAACTGCAACCATCTCATCCAGCAATGCCCCAAAAGCTAGGGTCTAGAAAATAGTTTAACAACAACTCCACATAATCACAAGTTTTTCTTGACATGTAAAACTTGCAAAAACACATAAGACATGCAAGTAAAATACATCCTTAAAAAAGGAAACAATAGTTGAAGAACTCTAGGCCCCCTTCAAGCCAATTCCAAAACCATCAATATGCACATGCATCCGAGAAAGAGATAGGCTATTCCAAAAGTTTTCAAATCATCTAATGATTAACTCCATAGCCTTCACGCATTCGAGGTTAACAAAATACAATGCCTTCCAACACCAGGAAATACCAACCAACATAAGAAATTTCTTCCATGACTGAGACACAACCTAAGCTTCTCTACATCACCATGGAGCCTCTCACATAGACACCCAATATGAAAGCTTTGCTGCAACTCAACCAAGAAGCAAATAAATCCACCTCATACATTAAGGTTATACCGCTGCCAAGATAACCAACTCCATCTTCACCATCCTTCAAACTACGTGTTGTCTCTGAATACCACAAGACTTCCACTCACCAAAGGATCAATACATCAGCCAATTCCTCTAGATTTCCTCAAGCCTGACAGACTAAGAAATCTTCACAGGAGAAATACCCAGAACCAGCAACCAAAAGAAGGCTCTGATACCACTTGTTGGGAAATCTTGATCATCTCAAATAAGCATCCAAGATATGTAGTGCCTTCAGTAACTTTAATTTCAAATAGATTTCCTCAAAAAACACGTACAACTATGTCACAAAGCAGAATAATACATAGTTCAATTCCCACATTAATCCTTCTAAGAGAAGCACATGTAGATTCAATTTCAACAACTTGTATAAATAGATTCAACAAACAAAACCATTAAACATGAAAGATAGTACAAAAGATTAGAACACATAGATTTACGTGGGGAAAAACCTTTTGGGTGAAAAAACCCCACACTCCAAAAGATCCGAGCCATTGTATTATTCAGCAACAAACAAAGTTACAGTACAATCTCAGGCTCATAGCCTTTTCATAGAGATTACATCTTGTTCCATTCTAGAGACAAATTGGGAGCAACCCTGTTATGTTTCCCTCTCTCCTTTTTACATTTCCTGATCAACCTCTCAGTTCATACAACCTTCACATTGTTACAATACCTTCACACAATATACAGTGCAGATTAGCATGAGAGATCAAGCGAGACACTTATTCTTGAGATATTTCGGCAGCATAATCCTGCCTCAATCTTCCTCTCACACTTTGTACTGCAAAACATCCAATGTATATACATTCATCTTCAATAGATAGGAAACGGTTCATCTTCTGTAGATCAGTTCATATTCCAACAGTCAGACCAACTGTCAACCGCTCTAACTTCTCCAATGAACATCATACACATCAGTGGTCAACCAAGTCAATGTCCTTCCAACCATGGTCTGCCTTCAAGTCTATCAGCATGACTTTGTCTATCGGTAAGAGTTCATAATGTCACATCGAACCCATAGGTCTCCCCGATGTCATTAAGATCATACACCTTTCGAACCATTAGAAAGAGTCATATCGAGAGCAAACCTGTTGGTCAGACACACTCTATCGCTAAGAGTTCACACCAATATCCATCAGGTGCAACTCTATCAGCAAGAGCTCTTATCGAACATAGACCTGTTGGCGAGACCACAACCATTGGCAAGAGATCATACCGAATGCATACCTGTCGGCAAGACCAACAATATCGGTGAGAGTTCTCACTGAACACAAACCCCATCGGCCAGACATGCTCTATTGCTAAGAGTCTTATAGAGCCTTCATGTCACCCGACCAAATACCATCGGCCAGAGTCATACCGACATTCATGATGAGAAAATCCATCAGCAAGAGTCACAACGATATGCATCAGGAACAACTCCTTCGGCAAGAGAACCACTATTGAAAACAAATTGAAAACTCACAATGATAGCTCAAGTCACATCAATTACTTCCATTGGAAAGATAGACTAAATGTCACACCGATATCGGCTAGAATTCTATCATTGTAGAAAATTACACCGATAGTTTAGGTCACATCGATGACCCTCATCGCTATGAAATTCTAGAGGTCACACTGATAAAGTCATGAAGGAACTTTACAAGGAGAATTCAGATAGGGCTGAGTCACACCGATCTCACAGACAGTTCAGGATCACTAGGTGGATTGACCAGACATCTCAGTGGTCACACCAAAATTTCTCACATAGAGGTTTAGGCCTGTGGGATTGAGGCACACAATTCCAACATATTACTCTTGCCGATGGATCTTCTCCTGATGAAAGTCGGTGTGACTCTTGCCAATGTATGCTGTCTTGGTGTTCTTTGGGACATTGGAGAGACTTGAACTATTGGTATGATATCTCAATTTTTCGCTAATAGCATTGGTCATGCTGATGGTCCTGTGGTTGGGAAGACTTCATCAAGTCTGAGCGATAGACCAATAGAAGGCTATGGAGCGTTCAATGGTCAATGGATAGTTTGGCATCAGTGAGACACATTCTGTTGCCTCACCGATAAGTGATACATTTGAGAATCATTTGACCAAATGACTATCCTATGTGGTTTGTCTTGAGCCAATGAGAGAAGCAAAATGCAAACCGGTTGGCAGTTTAACTGTTGTGACCGTTCTCTTGTGGGAAATGAATAGACTGCTTGTAAAAACTGTGAATAGTTCAGATTGAGAAGGGGGATTGATCAATTGAGTAGAGGATTGTTCTGAGTGTGTGATTTTCATTGTATGCTGTAGAAGAGCATTGTAACAGTGATGTTTTGTACAAGGTTGATTAGGGAAATGTTGCTGCTATAAAATTGACATTTGAAAGTGAAGTTTGATCTCTGTATGTAATTCTGTTTGTACTGTAATACAAAGAGGCTTTACTTGGTGTGGTGGGTTTTTCTCCCGTAAGGGTTTTCCCACGTAAATCTAGAGTCCAATTGTGTATATGTCTATTTATCTATTTTGTTATTCTTTTCATGTGTATCTTATTGAACTGTAATTGCAAAATTTAAAGTCATATTTGCATTCTTCTCTAAGTTTTGGCATTAGGAGAGTTTTTTCCGTACCTTAGCTTTCCTTACAATTTGTAATGGTGGTTTCTTATGGAGTCTTTAATTTGTGTCCTTTTTCAAATTTGAAAACTTAATTGGATGCATTCAATTGCATAGATTGTATGTATTCATGGCATGCAATCCTTGTTTGCTTCTTGAGCGATTAACACATTGTTTATGGTGGTTGCATGTGGCAAAAGAGGATAAGGCATATATATTAAAGGAAGTGGCAAATTAAATGTGATTTATATATCATGGAAAATTACATATATGTATGTGATATATATATATATAATTTTTCACTGCCTTTAATATATATGTATGTAATTTTCCACTGCCTTTAATATTTTGTTGTTATGGACAATCTTTAACTCTGCAATATTCCTTTAATTGTTTTTGTGTTATATTGTAATATGATAATGGGTTAAGTTGTTTTCATTTCCATGTTTGGTAGTAAAAATAAAATAAAGAAAGCATTTCACAGACAAAATTGTTGTGCATGGAAGCATAGACGAATACAATTGGAGGTGAGCCGTGGTAAATGGAAATTGGAAAAGATGGAGATATGCATTTTTTATTTGTAAATATCTTTATATGTTCAATGTTGGTTTGGTATGGAGTCTTTATTTGCATGGCATAATATCTTTGAATAAAAACAACTTAACTCAATTTGATATTTTTATATACCTAAAAAATAGCAAAGGTAATTTGTAGAGTGAAAGTTTATGCATTTTCAAAGAAGAAAATACAAGTGCATTGCAGATAACCCTGTAATTGTGAACCAGTCATGAAAAATGACATCACGACAATAGGCATGAGCTTGATGCACAAAGGCTTCATGAAACATTCAACACTCTTAACCCCTTCCTCCTTAATCACATCAATGGTTTTGTGAAGCCTCTGTGTATCGTGCTCACTCCTCTTGTCATTATATGTATACATATGTATATATATAATTACATATACATATGTATATCTAATTATATATGAATACATATATATATACACACACACACACACACTCACATATATATATAATTACATATACATATATATATATATATTAAAAATTTAATATGTATTTATAATTACATATTTATGGGCACATGCACAAGTGGCAGGGTGACAGGGCAGGCTAAATATGAAATGGTGCTTGATAGGTGCCGGGGTGATCGATTTTATCAAAAAACCAATATGGGCCGATGCACAAGTGGTAGGGTGACGTGGCAGGCTAGTTTATATATATAGATATATATCTATATATATATAACTATATATATATATTTGTATCTATAAATATATAATTATATCTATATATATAATTATAACTATATATATATCTTTTTTTTATAGATATATATCTATATAGATATCATATATATATATATATATATGTATAGATATAGAACTATATATATATACATATCTTTGAAATGGCATAAAATATTCAAAATGAAAACAAGAAATACCATTTTCATATTTGGGAATAACAAAAAATTAACAGAGGCAATTTGCAGAGTTAAAGTTCCTACAATGTCAAACACAGGAATACAAGTGCATGGTAGAAAATCCTATAATTGTGAAGCAATCAAACGGTATCTATGTTTATGTATTATTCTATTATTCCATGCACAATATGTATATATATTAAAGGAAAAAATACATATATAAGAACAAAATAATATATTTGCATGGCATATTAACATCAGGATGAAAACAAGGGAATCCATTTTCATATTTGGGAATAACAAAGAAATATTAAAGGCAAATTGCATAGTTAAAGAGTGTGCATTGTGAAAGAGAGGAATACAAGTGCATGACAAAGGACCCATCTCTTTTGAATGAGTGAAACCCTTTCCAATGTTTGGTAGTAAGTATGAAATGAGAAAGACATTTCATAGACATTACTATTGTGCATGGAAGAACATAACAATACATAAAAATGCTAGAATATCTTCAAAATGAAATCCAATCATACAATTTTCATATATTGGAATAACATGAGAATATTATAAGGAAATTACAGAGTTAAACACAAATGCAAGTGAATGGCAGAAACCATCAAAAATGATATACATTAAAACCGTATGAATATTTCCTAGCGAGAAGAAAATATATTGTATCCATTTTGATAATTGGGAATAACAAACAAACGTTAAAGGGATATTGAAAAGTTAAAGTTTGTGCATTGTGAAATCGAGAACCCTATAATTTTGAACGAGTGAAACCCTTTCCATGTTTGGTAGTATGAATGAAATGAATAATTTATTTCGCAGACATTACTATTGCGCATGGAAGAACACAATAATACATAAACATGCCTGAATATCTTCGAAATGAAAACCAATCATACCATTTTCATATATCAAAATAACATGAGAATATTATAACAAAATTGCAGAGTTAAACACGAATGCAAGTGAATGGAAAAAACCCTCAAAATGATATACATCAAAACCGTATGAATATTTCCCTAGAGAGAAGAAAATATATTGTATCAATTTTGATATTTGGGAATAACAAATCAATGTTAAAGGGAAATTGCAAAGTTAATGTTTATGCATTGTGAAAGCGAGAACCCTATAATTTTGAAAGACTGAAACCCTTTCCATGCTTGGTAGAAACAATGAAAAGAATAATTTATTTCACAGACATTACTAATGTGCATGGAAGAACAAAATAATACATAGACATGCCAGAATATCTTCGAAATGAAAACCATAGCATTTTTGAATTTTGGAATAACATGACAATATTATAAGCAAATTGCGAAGTTAAAGTATGTGCTGTGAGGAAGACACAAATGCAAGTGCATGGAAAAAACCCTCGAAATGATAAACATTAAAACCGTATGAACATGTCATAGTAACAACCAAATATATTGTATCCATTTTTCGTATTTTGGAATAACAAAGAAATGTAATTTTTTTTTTGTAGATTTAAAGTTTGTGCAATGACGAACAAATGAAAACAAGTGCATGGCTGAAAATCAGTCAAACCCTTTCCATATATCTTAGTCTAATAGTAAAGGAAAACCATTTTAAACTAGTAAAACCCATTTCATATTTTGTATAAGGAAGCAAATATGAAAAGCACAATGCAAACTAAACGTCTTGCAATGAAGAAGGGATTACTACGAGTGCATGGATGAGTTTAGAGGAAAAAAAAACTAGTGAAACCCTTCCCACATTTCATCCTATGCATCGGATTGAAATAAAAAATTTCCCAAATAATTTTTTTTTTGAAAAAAAGTGCATGGTAGAATAACGTCATAATCACTGACAGTGGTAGAGGTTGAGTGAGGTTAGAAAACTCGTCTGGATGAGAATGGGAGCTCTCGAGAGTGCAGAGCCGAACGAGGAAGTGTGAAGAGCTAAACGATGAAGCGTGGAGAGCCAAACCTATTTTGGTGAGAAACAAAACGAACAGTCGAGAATGTTTGCGAACAAAAGAATGATAGTGGCGGGATATGCGAGAATGTGGAGTATTAGATAGTATCATCTCAGTGCTGCGGCAGCGAGGCGAAGCCAATCTTTTGGCTTGCGTAAGGTGGTAGTCGATTGGAGAAATGAAGAGAAGCGTTTAATGCGATGTAAGTGGTTGGTGGAGGTGGCCGAGGCTATGTCGTCTGAGCTGATCGTCAGATCTTATGCATTAGATATGCTCGTCGATTAAGGAGGTCGGTGGGCTCCACTTTCAAGCAGAGGGCAAAAACGGCCAGTTTTGGACACGTCGGTGGAAAATGTGCTTGGCAGGTGGCAAGATGATCATTTTAAAAAAAAAAAAAAAATATGGGTCAATGCACAAGTGGCAGGGTGACATGGCAGGAAAAATTTTAATTTTTTTAGGTCCACGTGGACCTGCAAAGTTGACTCGCCCTACTTTGGACACCCCTCTCCCCTATCTTTAGGAAAAATAAAAATCATTGTAGTTAACAATGAAAATAGAATTTGTGATGTTCACTTTAAATAATGGAAAAAATCAATAAAATCATTATACATGAAAATAGAATGTAGATTTTTGTTCGACCATACTGTCATTATGGAGTTACGTCTATAACTTAAAGATTTGTTGATCACCTATATCTCGTGCCATTGTAGTGTTACATCTATGGGCATACGACAAATTCACTGCCAACAATTCACCGATGGAAAATTTACCACCAACAATTCACCATGAGAAAATTCACCGTCAAGACAATTCACCGCACGAAAAATTAATTGTATGAATTTTTGGCAGTTAATTTTCCATGGCTGTGAATAACTAGTGGCGGTGAATTTTCTCGCGATGAAGTGAATTTTCCTAGAAGCATGTCTTTGAACATAATTATCTATGATTTTTTCACAAAATAATTTAATATTATAATGAATTTTCTTTATTAATTGCTAAGTCATTATTAAATGATTTTTATAACTAGACTTTAAAATTTTGGTAGTCTATATTAAATATTAAATATTTTATCATATAATTTTATTTTTTTTAATTATCTTAACAAATTTAATAAATATTATTTTTAAATTTATTTTAATATGAAGTAAATTTTATAATAATATATGAAATTGGTCAATTGAAATGAGTATGTTTTATATTCATTTTATAATAAACTATTTTAAATTGCATAATGAATATATTTCATTTTCATAATTAGTATATTTTAGTTATAAAAGAAATTAATTTTATTTATTTGAGGATAGAAGCTTCTCGAGAAAATATTTTTTATATATAAAGGAGAGTATTGGAGGGATTTGGAGGGTCTAAACTATGAAACTTTTTTTATGATATTATTGATTTAAGGTTGTTCTTCTAAAAGATTTCTTATTTTTAGAAATATGTATATAAATTAAATATATATCAAGATAAGCTTGTAGAAATTTTGGTTATATTTTATGATTAAAATAAATAAATATGACTATATGGCCATCACATTTAGGTCATGCTTTGAATGGTTTTATTTATAAATTGTAGATTAGGTAAATATTTTATTTGTAATTCTCTATTTAAAATAAAATTTTATTATGGAGAAATTGGATAGATAGATATTTTCATTCTTTCAAATTTAATCATGGAGAAATTAAATAGACGTAGATATATTGACCTTTTTTTAAGTTTATTTTAACCCAGCAAATTTAACAATAAAATATTTTATCCTAACATGGAACAAATTTAATAATGGTATTATTCATATTAAAATCATAATTTTTAACATACATACTTAATAAATAAATCTAACAATGTCTCCACTCTTGCTCACTTATGAAACTCTCACCCTAATCTCTTAAAATTTATTTATGTCACTCCATGTGCCCACTAATGTCAATGCTAGGGTAGGTTCTCACTCTAGAGATATTACAATTGGAAAACTAATGGTGGAGCCAACATTGTCAATTGTTGGTAAGGCAAGTTCGCTCATACCATCGAATGGTTCTCAAGGGGTGTTGCTAGGAGGATATATTCCTTCAATGCTTGAGTGTGCTCTACATAGACGGTCTCTTCCAAGTAGTGATATTGTGGGTGGCCTTAGCACCCTTTCTTCTTCTTCATATGTTGTTTTTGTTAGCTATAATCCCTTTACGTGCTTGTAACGCCCTGTCGCGCAAACCCCAAATGACAACTATTAACGCAAAAAAAAAAAATTAAAAAAATTAAAGTGTATAAATTAATGCATACATTACATTTAAAATATTACAAGTTAATCACCTAAGTCCTTTGGGGTACACAAGGTGACATTACACAACTAACCCATAACAAAAAGTTAACAAACATGATTCTGAATTTCATTAATATAACCTATTCATTCAACATAACTTCTAATTTTAAATCATTCACAAGTAACAAAGCAACATGACTAAAATAAACCAATATAATATCCATGCACGCATACATAATAAGATAATATGGAAATGCAATGAACATATTTCCGCATATACAACACGCTCATGTGGCGTTAACCACTATCACTGATAAAGAAATAAATACAAGTATAACGGTACATTACATCTGCTTCTAGTACATCACATGGATAATTACATGAGTTTACATCATAGAACCTCCCAACACATGTGGGAGTAATACATCAATACAAAAAGTACAACTGTAGTATAAAGTATATATCTGGCACAAGGTGAACTCTGGATCATGTTGTATCTGCAAAGCGTTGCACAACTACTGACAGGGGACCCAACAGGGTGCGTAGCACATTCCACCTGACCACCCCCATGCTAGGAGTAAATAAGGAAGGATCCCCGACCAAGGTCATCCAAACAGAAAACAACAAGACTCAACTTCGAACAAGAGTGACATGAAAACACAAGGAAAAAACACAACAACAAAACACTTCCAAAGGCCTGCAAAGATAAAAAATCAAGGGAATGCTAGGGGAGAGTGTCATCGCACAGTCCTACATGGGTTATCCTGGTTGCCTTCCTCTAGGCGTTGGCCCCCATCTATGGTTATCCTGGCTACCTCTCTAGGCACCGGCCCCATAGGGTGACTCGTGCAAATCCATTAACCTCTCATGAAGACGAGGTAACAACCTTGCCAACCATGGCCTTCTCAGCCCACCCTTAGTCTGCGAAAGCCCTAACAGGTGGATGAGGCATCCTTAATTATTTTTTTAATGTTATTACTACCCAATCCCCTAATTTATTTAATTAAGTTATCACTTATTACACTAACTCTAGCATGGGTTATCCTCACTGCCCCTTTGTGGGTTGGCGCCCACGAAGAGCCACTCTCCCTAGAAACCCAAACCATAAAAGCCAAAGCTCCAAGGGGTTGTACCAACACAAGAAATACTGAATCTCAAAACTGAAAACACACGTGAGGCACAACCATCTCGCTAACATCCACATCCACAAATACTCATAAAAACAAGTACAACCCAAGCATTACGTCAAAATAATGATTACAATCAAAGTGTTTTCAAACACCAAAACAAAAGACAACTCAAAATATAAAAAGTGTTCTCGCCAAGAAAGCAGCGGGTTCGACGACGGGATCAATGGCCTTCTTCAACATGTGACACCCCTCTCGATTTTGTTATGTTTTCTTTGACAGCTCAAATATCGTTGTTAGACCTTATTTTATGTTATTGTTATTCTATCGCTGACAGTGGAGTGATGATAGACTATATGGATGTGATGATACATTATATGCATGGTGATTATGTTTAATATGTTTTATGTTTGCATAGATGCATAGTTGTGATGACATTGCTATATATGCTCATTATAGTTTAATTGATATATTATCACGTTAGTTCATGTGATAGTGTATTGGTGAAGCAAACAATATTACATCACTTGCTTGCAAGTGCCCTGTGATTTCTATGATTCTCTCTTCATAGTGTGTATGAATTATTATTTGGATACATGTACGACATTTGCTTTGGTTGTAGGTTTCCAGGTACAGGACAATAGCTTCACCTGGTTTCACAGGTTTGACCATGTCCACTACTCAACAGTAATGTTGATTGGGAGATAGTAATTGGTTAACCTTGTCAAACCTCTACCCTAGTATAGTGTGTCGTCAATCCATGTTTTGGTCATATTCTTTATCCATGCTGGTCTTGGTATTTTATTTATCGTGAAAGTTTAAATTGTAAGGATTAAATTATAAGTGTGATTAAGTATTTAATTAATATGGAGACCTTATTATAAATTAATTAATTAATTTAATTTAAGTTATTATAAAGTAATTTTAATTATTAGATTAAATGTGGATTTAAATAAATAAGTGATTTAAATGTGATTTGAATTAAATAAATTGTTTTAATTTTTAAATGCATATTTTGTGAGAAAAAGAGAAAGTTGTTTTCACTCGAAAAAAAAGAGAGAGGTTTTTGGAAATGGGAAAATTGTTTTGGGGTTTGAAGAAATTATAGATCTTAGAAGCTCTCTAATAATTTTAGGAATCTTGTTTGTTGTATTCTTGGCTGTGGATTATTTCTATTCTTTGGGAAGTGACAGTTCTTCTAGAGGAAGCTTTGGTAGCTTTGGAAAATTGAAGATTAAAGGGAAGCTCGACATCAATCTCCAGATCGTTTGATCTTCTGGAACAGGTTCTTTATTACTTTGTTAATTTTAATTTGAAAGAGAAAATTTAAATTATTATTGTATAGCAAATTGGAAAAGTTTAGAAGAGGATCTCTTTTATTTTAGAAGCTTTTGTTTTTGAAAGAAAGTGTCGTGATTGTTACAGCCTCTATAGAAAAATAATTTAGATCCTCTGTGTAAATTGATTATTTGAAATAGATTGATACAAAAGGAAATTATAGATAAATCTTAGAACCTCTGTGAAATTAAATCGAAACTGTAGGAAACTCTTTTATGTGAAAATTGGAAATATTCCTCTGTAGAAAACCTCTTCTGTGAAAATTGGATATTTTCTTCTATAGAAAATTTCTTCTTTAAAATTGATTAGAAACCATCTTCTTTTAATTTTTGTTTTTATATATATATTTTGTATATTATATATATATATAATTTGTATATTATATATATATATATATTCTTGTGAATTTGTGTATTACACAAAATTGAGAAAGTTACTATAAAATTATTTCTTTTAAGCCTGAGCCGGTTTGAAATCTGTACGGAAAAATCTTAAAATTTTATAAAGTTAGGAAAATGTATGGGAGGGGGAAGCACTGGCTACCCTAGCGTCGACTCCCCTTTGGGGAAGAGCCGGCACTGCCCACACCACCTAGGATTCCCTGTATGGGGAAGGCCTTTAGCATGCCACTACTATATTCACACAGCTAGCGTTTATTTCTGGGTCACTTTTAAGTTATTTGCACAAGATTTAAGTTGAATATCTTGTCTTACACCTTGGTGTGTTTGTACAGGATCATGCCACCTAGGAGAGGTCGCAGTCATGGTCATGGCCGTAGAGGCAGACATGGAGGTAGTCAGCAGAACTCATCTCCACATGTTTCTCATGATTAAGACCATGAGGAATAGCAAAGCCCCAAAAACATTCTGGAGTGTGGTATACAAAAATCCAGTCCACCAGGGCTCCAACGCCAAGCCAAGGGCTAATTGTTGGAGGATACTCTTGCCCATCTTGGACCCAGGTAGGAAGTGTATATGCTGTTGTTAGAGAGAGGGATGTACCAGCTCGGCCGAGGTGAAGCCAGAAGTTGCACACATGAGAGATTTACTTAGAGCTCGACCACCCTTATTTGATGGATCAAGAAGTGGTTTAGAGGTTGAGACCTGGCTGATTGACTTGAATAGATGCTTTGCTATGAACCTGTATGGTAGCAACACCAGAGCCAGATGTGTGATTATGCACCTACGAGGCTATGCTTCCACATGGTGGAGATTGCAGGAGTAGAAGCTCCATATTGATATCGGTATCGTATCTTGGGAGATGTTTCTAGAGAGGTTTCACACCAGATTTCTCTCTAATCATTGGTGACAGCATCGTGGCGATGAGTTCCATACTCTACGATAGATGACTATGTCAGTGGGAAAATATGAGTCATTTTTTACGAGCTCAAACAATACACAGGCATTGGGGATGACGAGGGCATGTTGTTGCAACACTTTCTTAGGGGCTTAAATGCCCAGATCAGTGGAGGTGTGTAGGTTTTCGAACCCAAGAGTATGGAGACCGCGGTAGACAAGGCCAAACTTGTAGAGGATAATTTGGAAATGGCATTGGGTGGTCATGTAGGAGTGCAGATGGGCAGTACTTCAGTTGCAGGGCCTAGTGCACGCAGTGGCCAAACTCAAGGAGCTGGACCGCCCAGGGCACAACAGACACCAGCACAAAGTGGACAATACCAAAACTCCCAAGGAAAATGAAAGGATTTTCCACCTAGACAAAATGACATATATCAGTCAGGGGGTGACCGAAACTAGAGGCATGTCAAATGCTTAAGTAATGCATAGCCAGCATAGAGTACTCAGTCTACCTTTAGCGGTAGTGTTCAGCAGTCCAGTGCACCTTCTGGAGGTAGAGGTTTTGGAAGGGGTACCAGGTGTTTTGCTTGTGGCCAACAGGGTCACATAGATCGGCAGCATCCCAATAAGGGCACATTAGGATATACACAGAGGCCAGTGGCATCAAAGCTAACTGTTGGTGATGCAAGCAGAGGACATCCTATATTTGTTGTGGTTGATAAGGCCAAGTTGACCACCAGAGCACAATGGTGGAGACTATTGGTATGTTGCAGGGTAACAGAGTTACCATTTTGTTTGATTCAGGAGCCTTCAACTCATTTATTTCATCATCCATCATGGCGCATGATAGACTGAGGGCAGTAAGGCAAGAGGGTAAGTGGCAGGTCAAATTAGTGTCTGGTGCTAGAGTTGTTGTACATTCCTATGTACCAGATTGTAGACTGGAGATTGGTTCTTTCCACACTATTGCAAATCTTCATGTTATACCATTAGGTTCTTATGACATTTTCCTATGGATGGATTGGCTCGATGCTCATAAGGTCATGATTGATTGTGGATGCAAGTCGATACAATGCATTGATGCATCTGGTAGTGAGGTTGAGTTAGTAGGGGTCTAGAGACCTATATCATTGAGGATGATCTCGACTATGCAGCTAAGAAGATGTGTTTGTCAGGGATGTCAGTTATTTGTTGTGACAGTAGATGACTTGGAGATGGGTGATAGAGAGGAGAAGGTGTCTATAGATAGCCACCCCATACTTCAGTAGTATGCAGATTTTTTTCTTGATAATATTCCAGGGATGCCACCTCAGCATGACATAGACTTCAAGGTTGATCTTCTACCTAGTTTTGAACCCATTCACAAGCCCCATACCGTATGACAACTCAAGAGCTTAAAGAGCTCCGCTTGCAACTTGAAGAGTTGTTGGAGAAGGGTTTCATCCACCCCACTGTCTCACCTTGGGGAGCACCGGTGGTCTTTGTGAAGAAGAAGGATGGTTTTCTTCATCTATGCATAGATTACCAACAATTAAATAAGGTCACCATCAGGAACCGATATCCTCTAGCTAGGATCGATGACTTGTTTGATTAGGTCAAGAGTGCTACAGTCTTTTCTAAGATCGATCTAAAGTCATGATACCATTAGTTGTGGATTGTGGAGTCCGATATTCATAAGACAGTGTTTCGCACATGATACGGTCACTACGAGTTTATAGTGGTACTGTTCAGGTTGACGAATGTGCCATCGGTATTCATGAGCCTAATGCACGAAGTTTTTTGCACATACCTGGATAGATTTGTAGTGGTATTCCTCGATGACATATTGATTTATTCCAGGACAATTGAGGAGCATGAGGAACATTTGAGGTAGGTATTGTAGTGTTTGAGGGATAATAAGTTGTATGCCAACTTGTCCACATGTGAGTTCTTCAAAACTAAGGTCAAATGCCTTGGTCATGTTATATCAGGAGAAGGCATTGCAGTGGATCCTGCTAAGATCCAGGCAATCATGGATTGGCCTGTGCCCACAAATGTGGCAGAGATACGTAGTTTTATGGGGTTAGCAGGTTACTACAGGCATTTTGTTTAGGACTTTTCTAGGGTAGGACATCCTATCACTTCTCTTCAAAGGAAGGGGAAGAAGTTTGATTGATCGGAGCAAACGAGTCTGCATTTCAAACATTGAAGGAGAGGTTGACTAGCGCACCAATCCTTGCGATACCAGATCCTACAGGAGACTTTGTTATATGTGCAGATGCATCTTTGGAGAGGTTAGGAGCAGTACTGATGTAGGATGGTCAAGTCATTGCATATGAGTTGTGCAAGCTCAAGGATCATGAGTTGAACTACCCCACACATGATCTTGAGTTAGCTGCAGTTGTACATGCATTGACTCGATGGAGACATTTCTTATTGGGGCACCATTTTGAGTTACACAATGATCATCAGAGTCTACAGTACATCTTCACACAGCCTAACCTTAATGCTAGGAAAAGGAAATGGATGGATTTCCTCTATGAGTACGATTTTGAGGTGAAGTACATCTAGGGGAAGGAGAATGTTATGGTTGACGCTCTCAGCAGACGGAGGCATGAACTATCTGAGATGACTCTTACTGTGGATTTGAGGAGCCAAATTCTTACCGCACTTCCTACAGATAGCTGGTACCAGGAGGTAAGGTCTGAGATTGACTTAGGTAGGACTTTGGAGGGAAAGTACTCAAGATATTCTTTTGAGACATATGGGTTATTGAGATACATGGGACATATATTTGTTCCATCTTCAGAAGGGCTTTGTACCTTGATTTTGATAGAGGCACATCGAGCACCTTATTCAGCTCACCCTAGAGTGAAGAAGATGCATGCCGATCTACGATCACTTTATTTTTGGGCAGGTATGAAGTGAGATATTGCCGATTATGTATCACAGTGTTTGGAGTGTCAGTGAGTTAAGGCTAAACACCAACATCCAGTCTTCTACAACCTCATTTGGTTCCTAAGTGGAAATGGGACATCATTTCTTTTGATTTCATTGTTGGTTTACCTAACTCTTTGTGACAACATGATGTGATTATGGTGATGATAGATAGGTTGAAAAAGGTGGCACACTTCTCACCTATTTTTTCCTCCTATAACACTTCACCAGTTGCTAGAGTGTTCATGGAGGACATTGTGAGGTTGCATGGTATTCCACATCAGATTATTTCTGACAGGGACCCTGTGTTTACTTTAGCTCTTTGGATATCATTACAACATGCTATGGGGACACATTTGAACTTCAGTTCAGCGTATCACCCTAATACAGATGGATAAACTGAGAGGGTCAATCAAATCCTTGAATATATGCTTCACATGTATGTCATGGACCAGCAGACACGATGAGAGGATTATCTCTATCTTGTAGAATTTGCTTATAACAACGGGTTTCAAAGTTCTATTGGCATGGCACCTTTTCAAGCCTTGTATGGATGGCCGTGTCAGACTCCATTGAGTTGGGACAGGTTGGAGGAAAGGATTTTATTGGGTCCTAATATGCTTCAAGATATGGAGCAGCAGGTGGTTCGGATCAGATAGCATTTAGTAGCTACACATGATAGGCAGAAGAAGTACGTGGATGCACACCATGCGGATTGCTAGTTTGTTGTAGGTGACCGAGTTTTCTTGTGAGTGCAACTGAGAAAGATTCCAACCCATTATGGAAAGGGTTCTAAGCTCGCACCTTGTTTTGTCAAGCCTTTTGAGATTCTGGAGAAGATTGGACTAGTTGCTTACTGCCTTGCTTTACCGCCCAGTCTCTTGCACATCCACGATGTGTCCATGTTTCTGTACTTAGACCTTATCATCTGAACATTTCTCATATCCTTGATTGGAATTCTTTACAGGTAGAGGACGGGCAGCTAGCTTTGGAACCCATGGTCATTACCCAACACATGAGACTTTCCCTTAGTGGTCGAGATATTGAGTAGGTGAGGGTCCACAGATCCCAGAGATGACACTCCTCCTGCCACATGGGAGGATGCTACCGTGAGATGAGGGAGCTCTTACCTTATTTGTTCAAGTAGCTTCCAAGAGTAAGCCTCGATCTTAGGGGGAGGATGTGACACCTCTGATTTGTTATGTTTTCTTTGACAGCTCAAATACTTTGTTAGACCTTATTTCATGTTATTGTTATTCTATTGTTGACAAGTGGAGCTCAATGATAGACTATCTAGATGTGATGATACATTATATGCATGGTGATTATGTTTAATATGCTTTATGTTTGCATAGATGCTTAGTTGTGATGACATTGCTATATATTCTCATTGTAGTTTAATTGATATATATTATCTGCCAGTTGATGTGACATTGTATTGGTGAAGAGAACGATATTGCATCACTTGCTTGCGAGTGCCCTATGATTTCCGTGATTCTCTCTCCACAGTGTGTATGAATTATTATCTGGATATATGTACGACATTCACTTTGGTTGTAGGTTTGCAAGTACAGGAAAACAGATTCACCTGGTTTCATAGGTCTGAGCGTGTCCACTACTCAATAGTAATATTGATTGGGAGATAGTAACTAGTTAACCTTGTCAAACCTTTACCCTAGCACAGTGTGTCATCAATCTGTGTGTTGTTCATGTTCCTTATCCATGTTGGTCTTGGTATTTTATTTATTATGCAAGTTTAAATTGTAAGGATTAAATTATATGTTGTGATTAAGTATTTAATTAATATGGAGATCTTATTATAAATTAATTAATTTAATTTAAGTTATTATAAAGTAATTTTAATTATTAGATTAAATGTGGATTTAAATAAATAAGTGATTTAAATGTGATTTGAATTAAATAAATTGTTTTAATTTTTAAATGCATATTTTGTGAGAAAAGAGGAAGTTGTTTTCACGGGAAAAAGGAGAGAGGTTTTTGGGAATGGGGGAATTGTTTTGTGGTTTGAAGAAATTGTAAATCTTAGAAGCTCTCTGATAATTTTAGGAATCTAGTTTGTTGTATTCTTGGTTGTGGATTATTTTTGTTCTCTAGGAAGTGGCAATTCTTCTGGAGGAAGCTTTGGCAACTTTGGCAAATTGAAGATTAAAGGGAAGCTCGGCATCAATCTCTGAATCATCTAATCTTCTAGAACAGGTTCTTTATTACTTTGTTAATTTTAATTTGAAAGAGAAAAGTTAAATTATTATTGTATAGAAAATTGAAAAAGTTTAGAAGAGGATCTCTTTCATTTTAGAAGTTTTTATTTTTGAAAGAAAGTGTCGTGATTGTTACAGCCTTTGTAGAAAAATAATTTAGATCCTTTGTGTAAATTGATTATTTGAAATAGATTTATACAAAAGGAAATTATAGATAAATCTTAGAACCTCTATGAAATTAAATCGAAACTGTAGGAAACTCTTTTTTGTGAAAATTGGAAATATTCCTCTGTAGAAAACCTCTTCTGTGAAAATTGGATATGTACTTCTGTAGAAAATTCCTGTTTAAAATTGATTAGAAACCATCTTCTTTTAATTTTTGTTTATATATATATATTCTTGTGAATTTGTGTATTGCACAGAATTGAGAAAGTTACTGTAAAATTATTTCTTTTAAGCCTGAGCCGGATTGAAATTCGTATAGCAAAATTCATGGAATCTTATTTAAGTTAGGAAAATGAATGGGAAGGGGAAGCGTTGACTCCCCTTTGGGGAAGAGCCGATGTTGCCCACACCGCCTAGGCTTCCCTGTATGGGGAAGGCCTTTAGCAGGTCGTGGTTGTATTCACACAGCATGCGTTTATTTCCGTCCGCCTTCGATTCTGTTCTTTTAAATGTTTTTTTTTAATATATAATATATATATAGTATATATAGTATATATATGATATATGTTTATAATATGTATTATGTATATTATATATATATGTGCAATTGTTTTTATATATAATATATTTAATGTATATATATTATATGTATAATATATATATATATATCAAATATAATGTATATATATTAAATAT
>VDFB02072274.1:1514213-1608473 GCA_007258455.2 Sequoia sempervirens | reverse complement strand
AATAGCACTACCACTTGCATCACAATCAACTTGGAATACCTTGTTGAAATCTGGAAGTGCTAAAGCCGGTTGCTCAGTGATTTTTTCCTTCAACATATTAAAACTCTTCGCTACCCCTAAAGTCCATTTGAAATCTTTCTTATCTCCTCTCATGGTTTTAGTTAATGGGGCGCATATACTACTAAATCCTCTTATGAAATTTCTATAGAAACTAGCTAAACCATGAAATGATCTCACCTCAGTCACTATTTTTGGTGTAGGCCACTCCAAGATTTCTTTCACCTTCTCTAGGTCCATCTTTATGCCCTCACTTGACACAACAAAACCCAACCCAAGTATACTAATTCCTTCTTCACAAAGCTGCACTTCTTAAGATTGATAAGCAATTTCTCTTCTTTAAGCTTCTCAAAAACACATCTAATATGCATCAAATGTTCCTCAAGTGTTTTACCAAAAATAAGAATGTCATCTAAATAAAGAATTACAAACTTTCCAAGAAACTCCTTTAAAACCTCATTCATAAGTCTCATAAATGTACTCGGTGCATTGGTTAGCCCAAATGGCATGACCAACCACTCATACAAACCTTCTTTTCTCTTGAATGTTGTCTTCCATTCATCTCCCTCACGTATCCTTATCTAGTGATACCCACTCTTCAAGTCAATTTTGGTGAAGTACTCTGCTCCACTCAAGCAATCCATTATATCATCCATCTGAGGTAATGGAAATTTGTATTTGATGGTAATCTTGTTTATTTCCCTTGAATATGTCCACATCCTCCATTCTCCTCCTTTCTTTGGTGACAAAATAACATGCACTGCACATGGGATTAAACTCTCTCTTATCAAACCTTTCTTTAACAAATTAACAACTTGTCTATTTACCTCTTCAGTCTTTATAGGTGACATTTTGTAGGCTGCCTTGTTTGGTAAACTTTCCCCTGGAATCAAATCAATTCGATGATTGATTTTTCTCATTGGTGGGATTCCTTCAGGAACATTATCTGAAACAATCATCTTGAACTCTTGCAGCAAATCAACAACCTCTACAAGAACTTCATCTACAACTTCATTGGTAACTTTAGGAACAATAGAAAAACAAAATTTCTCATGCTTCATATCTTCAAGAAATCTTCTTGCATCAACCAAACAAACTTGAGCATTACCACAAACTTGAACATTTTTCTCCTTCAAAGGTTTCAGCTTATGCTTCACTCCATCTTTCACAATTGTGTAGGTGTTAGCACAACCATCATGTATGGATTTTCGGTCATATTGCCATGGCCTTCCAAGCAAAATGTGACAAGCATCCATAGGGATGATATCACAAAGAATTTCATCGCCATAGTTTCCAACCTTGAACTTCACATTGCATTGCTCACTCACAAGTAACTTTTGAGTGTTTTGCACCCAAGCTATCTGGTATGGTTTAGGATGTTTTCTCCTTTCAAGATTCAACTTTTTCACCATCTCCTCGAAAACAATATTGTATGTGCTTCCACTATCCACAATAATGTTGCATACTCTTCCTTCACATTTGCACCTTGTTTTGAACAACTTTTTCCTTTGTATTGGTTCACTGTCATCATTAAGGAGTGCTCTCCTTGTCATCAAAACTTCTCCTTAGATTATGCATCTTCAAATTGTGAGGAAGGTGCCTCTTCCTCTTCATTGGCATTTGTTGCCATTCCTTGATGTTATTGCCTTCTTCTTGGTTTCTCTTCAATGTAAGGGCAATCATATGCCTGGTGTCCCTCTTCTCCACATTTGAAGCAAGTTCCTCTCAATGGGCCTCAACCAAAGTGCCCTCTACCTCTACCTCTAAAATTTTGTCCTCTTGAACTTTGTCCTTCATCATACTTCGCTTCCCTATTTCTTCCCTCTTCATTTTTGTATCCCTTTTGTTGATTTTCTTCACTCTTGTATGTTATTCCACCCACCTTGCCTCCACGTCCTTTTCCTTTTTGCTTGTTTTCAAACTTCTTGTTTAACCTCTCTTCAATTTTTAAAGTTGTTTGATAGGCATCCTCCATGGTTAAAACTCTAATAAGTGTCATCTCCTCTTGAATGCTTGACCTTAGTCCATTGATATACCTTGCAACTTTCTCCTTTGTCACCTTTGAATGGTCGGTTCTTATAAGAATTTTATGAAATTATTCTATGTACTCTTTAATTATTTTGTTGCCCTGTTTCAGACCTTGCATTCTTTTAAGAAAATCTAATTCATAGTCTACTGGCATAAATTTCCTTTTAAGCTTCTCCACCATTTTATCCCATTTGGGAATCTTTTCTTTTCCTTTTCTCCCCCTTTCTAATTGAATCTCTCTCCACCATATGGAGGCATGTCCTTTCAACCTTGTTTTTGCGTATCTTACTTTGTCTGGGTACTCTATCTCTTCAAATTCAAAATACTCCTCCATCTCATTCAACCAATCTAGTAATTCTTCTGGGTTTAGGCTTCCATTAAAGGTGGGTACATCCATTTTCGGTCTCTTTCCCATTTTTGTTAAAGCTTTCAGTATTGGTCATTTGCAACTATTGCAATTTCTTCTCTTTGCTTAGTATCTAAACTAGAATTCTCTGTAGTTTCTTCTTCATCTTCACTTCTTGGATCTCTCATTATTGCAAAGCCTCTCATCTCATTTTGCAAATTTTCAACTTGTCTTCTCAAAGCTCTAAAGTCATCATTCCTCACAAAATCCTCTCCTCTTCCTCTTCCTCTTCCTCTACCAAACATGGTTGCACACCCACAACTCAGTCACTGGTGCAAGCTGCCTCTCTTTGGCGGTCTGCTCACACTCTCAAAATATCCCTTGCTCTGATACCACTAATGTATGGGAGGTAAATTAATTAAATTTCTCTCACATAAATTCTCAAATTTCTCACACAACCCTTCAATTAAATTCAACTCCAAGAGGCTTACAATTTTCTATAACTTGCAAAACTGATTTGCAATTTGCAACCAACCAAACTTCTCATTCAAATCACTGGAAAATCACCTCAACATTACATTCAACCTCTTGGGTTGGGGTTGCTACATGCCCATTAAAATGCACACCAAAAATCAAAATATAAAAAGAAATTTCACACAGAAATCCAAGATTGCAATGTAAATTTTCACACCTGCAATTCACACAAAGCTATTACAACAAACTTTGAGGGTTGTGGGATTTTAACGTGCCCAAGAAAATCAATAAATCATAAATTAAAAAAAAATGATTGCTTCCAGAAATCCAAGGTTGCTCCACAAACTTTCTCCTGTAAAAAAAATCAATCTCACAACAATCCATTTACAACTTCATCTCTGCAACTCCAGGAACCTTCAACACATTTGCACACCACCAAAAAATCTACAACCAATACCTTTTTGCAGCCAACCTCTGGCATGCTACCCCTGGTCTCTCCCTTCTTCTCTCTCTGGAAAGACTTAGATGCAAAACAAATGAATTTTATTTTTTTTCCAACTCTGGAATTTCATTTGCACCCAATTTTCCTCAATTTGGGATGAATTTCATTAATTTTTAGACCACTCTTTCCAATTGCACGCCCTTCCCCAGCAACTTTGACCAATTTGCAATGAAAAAACAATAAAATATTCATTTAAAACAAATAAGTTTAACTCCACCACTCCTAGGATGATTCTAGTGCTTTTATTGATATTTTGTTGTCACCAATGAAAGCAAATATTGATTTTTTTCCACTCTTGGGAATCCACCTCTAGGTTCCTATTTTTTAGGACACCTAGAATAAAGTTTTAAATTAAAAATTCAAAACAAATAACTCTCTAGAAAGCCACACCTTTGTTTTGCTTTTCTTGCTTTTTTTGGCTTTTTCAATTATTCACCACTATCTCCAAATTCAAATTGGGTCAAATTTTGAAAGTAAATTTGAAATTACAATTACAAAACATGTCATTGCATTTCCACACACAAAATTTTAATTTCATAAATAATATGAAATTCCACACCAAAAATGAAACAAAACTAACTCAAACCCCCTTTTTGGTGATGCAAGATTGTGCAAGGATGCTCCTGCATCAATGTTGACCCAATTTTTATTTTTCATTTGTCTTAATTGTCCCTTCTTCATGTTCTGATACATTTTGGGGTTGATGACAGTTCATACGTATATTATACTATATCTATCTATTTATATCTATGGACAGTTCTAACTCTAAATTATCAGATCCCCCTATCTCTTGATTTTTTCATCTTTGCTTGTTTGCTTCATGATGTTGCAAGGTTTTCAATGTGTTCTCCCTTGTGTGTGTGACAACATACCTCTAATACATCTCACCATGTATCTCACACCACAACATCTCTCATCTTTCTTTTCTCTCCTTAGAATGTCATGTGCTCCTCTACATAGCACACATCATTCAAGGGAGGGCTCTCGTCTCAACTTAATTTTTAATGAGTATTCTTTGAAAATGATTCCTTGGTAAAAACTTCTTGCAAAAAAATTCCTTAGTGAAAGAACCTGAAAAATTTCTTTCAAAAGGAGCATTTTTTCCAAAGGATCCTTGATGAAAGATCTTTCAAAAGGATTCCTTGGTGACATAATCACTTGTGGTCTTTCAAAAAAAGTGTTCTTTCAAAAGGTTTCCCTAGTGTCTTATGAAAAAGATTCCCTGATGAAAGAACCCCTTTTTGAAAGTCTTTTCCAAAAGAATTATTTGGTGTCTCATAATTTGTGTCTTATATCTAATATTTGGAATCCTTTTGTCTTGATGTCTAGATATCTTAATCTTGGCATCTAGCTTGGGGGAAACCTAACTAGACTTGTCTTGTATCTGATAGTTGACATCCTTTTGTCTTGATGTCTAGCTTGGGGGTGTTGGGACTAAGGTGTCTCAACCTTAAAGTCCTAATATTGTATAATTGATGTAATTAATGTATTTATTTTTATTATTTAATTGCCTATGGTGTCATGTCATTAATTGGGACCCACTAGCTGGATGGCATCTCTGTTGGAGGTGACTGGATGACACATCATCATGCCAAGTGGACATAGGCGTCCCACTTTGGAATCTATGATATATGATAGATTCTATGGCATGTCATAAGGCATCTTTGAATGCATGGAGAAAGGTGGCGCCGAAGATGGGTTATGACAGGATGTAAGAGAATCAACTATTTTTAGCCGCTTATGAGAGATTCTCTTATGGATCCTATGAAAAATTCTATGGTAGATTTATGACAAATTCTATGATAGTTGTAAGGCATCTGTGGTAAGCTATTTTTAGCATATTCTAGGTGCCCAAGCTTGGAAGAAGAATATTTACATGTTTGACCATTGTAAGGGGTGTAAGGGAATATTGTACATGTGTCCAAATGCATGTCTAAGGTGTTGGAAATTGTGTCATGTGTATTTGATGCCCCTCACCTTCTAGATGCTTCTTGAAGCTTGTAACACTCTATATATTGAGTTCCTTGAGTTGTAGAATGCATAGTTTGTTTGCAGGTAACGAAGTGTTGTCGGGTTAACTCCAGAACAAGTGTTTGTGATGAAGCACTTGTGTAGAAGCTTTATACTTGGGATATGTTGTAACTCCTATTTGAAGTAATATAGAAGTATTGTGCTTTTGGAGGGTGGGGTTTTTTACTCGAATGGTTTTTCCCCATGTATATCAGGTGTATGTTAGTTTATGTGTGCTTGTTGATTTATTCCTTTATTCTTTATGTGTATCTCTTGTTGTAATTGTTAAAGGTGTTAAAACAATTTTTTTGTAACTCTCCCCTACTTAGATCAGTGTAGGAAGTTGTTTATGCTCACTCGACTTCCTTTTAGTTGGTATCAGAGCCTAGCCAGCCTTGGTTCCTTTGTTGGGTAGAAGGGTTTTTGAGCTAATCTTTGTTTTAGTGGGAGTTTTGTAGAAGTGTGTGTTTCGTTACATTGTTGTAGGAAAGAGATGGTAGGCACATTTGGGAGGATTGATATGGAGAGGTTTAACGGTGGTAATTTTGAGTTGAAGAAGCTCAAAATGGAAGACATGCTTGTAGACCGTGATCTATGGGTTGCTATTTCTAGAACCAAACCTTCAAGCATGAAACAAGAAGATTAGGATCTCATGGATAAGAAAGCCAATGGTCTTATTAGACTTTGTTTGGTTGATTTCATCCTCTTGAATGTCCATGAAGAGAAAAATTCTGCTTCTCTATGGAAGAAGCTTGGTGATGTCTATCAGGCTAAATCCATGGTAAACAAGCTTTTCCTAAGAAAGAATATGTATTATATGAAAAATGGAAGATGGAGGGACTGTAGTAGATAATCTAAATGCATTTAACATGTTGGTTGCACAAATGGGTTATGTTGTAGGCAAGATTGATGAACAAGATCGTTGCATGCTCCTTTTGTGTTCATTGTCAGACTCTTGGGATCAACTGGTAATGGCTATTGGAAGCACTACTCCCACCTTTAAGATGGATGAGGTTGTTGCCTCATTATTATCTGAAGAGATGTGAAGGAAGTCTTTTAAAATGGCCAAGGAGGCCCTTGCAGTTCATAGCAGACCAAAAAGAGAAGCCAAAAGAAAGACAAGAAATCTAAGTCAAAGTCTCCAGGGAGATCAAAGTCCCATGGTAAGAAGTCCAAGGAAACTTTTTGGAATTATGGTGAAGTTGGTCACATTCAGAAAGATTGCAAGAAGGAGGAGAAGAAGAAAAACAAGTATTTCTATGATTTTAAATGTAAGAAATCATCTCAAGATGATGGAGAAGCATTTATTGCAACCTTGGCAGTGCATGCATCAAATGATGTGTGGTTGATAGATTTGGGTGCATCCTTTCACATGAATTCTCATAGAGATTGGTTCTCAAAGTATGAGGATTACAATGGTGGAGAGGTGTACCTGGGTGATGACTCTCACCTGAAGATTGATGGTTGTGGAAGAATCAACATCAGATTTCCTGATGCAAGAGTGAAGGGGATTGATGGTGTCTTGCATATCTTGAGTTTGGAATGAAACTTGCTTTTTGTAAGTAAATTGAATGATTCGGGAGTGCAAGTTATTTTCTTTGGTGGATGTATGATGCCTAGAGGGGCTATGGTGTTGGATAGGGGTGTTCATATTAGAACTTTGTTTCAGCTTGATGCATGCACTATACAATGCAATAGTTCTTCTAATGTACCAAATAATAGATCTTTGGATTCTTCATCCTCACCATCAAATCATGCAGAGAAAAATCTTGTTGCAGCTACATTCGATGGTCATGCATTTTTGGTACCTAAGGGTGCTCATTCCATGGAAATGAAGATTCATGTAGAAAAGACAATGTAATGACACCAATGACTTGGTCACATTGGTGAGAAGGGTCTTAGAACCCTAAAAAATAAGAGCCTTGTTGAAGGCCTTGATGATTGTAATCTCAAGTTCAACTTTTGCGAACATTGTGTATATGGAAAATAACACTATGTTTCTTTTTACTCTAGTTCTCATAAGTCTTCTAGGGTTTTGAATTATGTTCATTTAGATCTTTTTGGTCTTGTAAATGTTTCTTCGTTATCAAAATTTGTATATTTTGTTTCTTTCATAGATGATTACAGTAGAAGGACATTTGTTTATTTCCTCATAAGTAAAGCTAAAGTCTTTAGTCGGTTTAAGGAGTTTAAGGCCTTGGTAGAAAATCATACTAGTAGAAAGACTAAGTGTTTGAGAAATGATAATGTTGGTGAGTTTTGTTTTGTAGAGTTTGAGAATTTCTGTAAAGAGCACAAGATTGAGAGACATAAGATAACTCCTTACACTTCACAAAAAAATGGAGTTGTAGAGAGGATGAACAAAAGGTTGATGGAGAGGGCTAGGAGTATGTTGAGTGGTGCTAGCCTTGAACAAATTTTTTCAGCTGAAACGGTAGCCACTGCATGTTATTTGATCAATAGATCTCCTACATCAATGCTTGTTGGAAAGACACCCATGGGGGCATGGTCTGGTAAAAATCCTTCGACGAGACATCTCAGAGTATTTGGTTGTGAATCTTACACTCATGTTCTGATAGAGAAGAGGTCTAAGTTGGAGAACAAGGCTGTTAAGTGTATCTTTATCAACTATGGTATCGGTGTGAAAGGGTACAAGCTTTGGGATCCAAAAGCTCAGAAGGTTCTCTATAACAGAAGTGTGATCTTTAGAGAGATGAAACCTTCCTCTATTGAGCTACAATGAAAGAAAGAGGAGATTTGTATAGAAGGAGGTATTTCAAATTCCATCTACTCTGAAGAAAGAAGAACTACCCACTCATGTTGGATTTGATAATGAGGAGAGCTCAAGCAACTCTAAAATTTCTAAGGAAGAAGAAGAAACTCAACCTCAACCTTTGAGGAGGTCTACACGAGTTAGGTGGAAACTGAAAAGGTTGGTTATTCATTATTGGATTCCAGTTGCATCTTTTCCTTGATTACTAATACTGATGAGCCTAGGACGGTTAGAGAGGCATTGGGTATGAATGATTCATATTTCTGGATGCAAGCCTTGGATGAAGAGATGGCTTCTTTAAAGAAGAATAGGACTTGGGATTTGGTACCTTTTCCCATTAGACGTAAACCTATTGGTTGTAAATGGGTTTTCAAGAAAAAGTGTGGCCATGATGGCAGTGTTGAGAAGTATAAGGCATGGTTGGTTGCTAAGGGGTTTTCCCAGGTGGAGGGAATTGATTATGGGGAGATACTCTTTTTTGCAATGAAGCTGACATCTATCCGGCTTCTATTGTCACTTGCAGCTACATATGACTTAGAAGTGGAATAGATGGATGTGAAGACAACATTCCTTCATGGTGATTTGGAGGAAGATATTTACATGTCACAATTAGAGCATTTCATTGAGAAAGGTAAAGAAAATTTGGTTTGCAAACTGAAGAATTCTCTTTATGGTTTGAAATAGTTTCCTAGAATTTGGTATAAGAAGTTTGATACTTATGTTTTGTCATTGGGATTTCAGAGATCTAAATCTGACCATTGTGTGTACTTTAAAACTGATAATGGTCTCATTCTCATTATTGTCCTATATGTAGATGATATGTTGTTTATTGGGAATGGTAAAAGTATGATTTTAGATTTGAAGTTTTAGTTGTCAGCATAGTTTGAGATGAAAGACCTAGGTGCAACTAGGTACATTATGGGAATGGAAATCATGAGAGGCAAAGCTAACATAAATCTTTGGTTAAGCCAAAGCAAGTATGTGAACTCTGCGTTGGAGATATTCTACATGGTAGATTGTAGACAGTTAGTTGTTCCTGTGATATAGAGGATGAAGTTTTTTGTCAATGACTGTCCAAAATATCCTATTGAGATGGAGGACATGACCAAAGTAGCATATGCAAGTACAATTGGTAGTCTAATGTATGTGATGGTGTGTATGAGACCAGAAATTTCCAAAGCAATGGGATTCCTTAGTTGTTTTATGGCTAATCCTAGACAAGTGCATTGGGAAGTGGTTAAGAGAGTGTTCAGATATTTATGGGGTACTTCTCAGTATGCCTTGTGTTTTCATGGTTATCCTATTGGACCTTAGTATTCTATGAGCATTCAAGGATATGTGAATTCAGATTGGGCAGGTGACATTGACAGCAGAAGATCCACTAGTGGTTATGTGTTTATGATGTTTGGTGGTGCTATCAGTTGGATGAGTAAGTGGCAGGATGTAGTCACATTTTCCACGATAAAGGCAGAGTATATGGCAGCCACTCATGCATGTAAGGAAGCCATTTGGCTGAAGAGATTATGTTCTAATATTGGTTTAGATGCAGGACAGATTACTATTTGTTGTGACAGTCAAGGTGCGATTTGTCTAGCAAAGAATTCTACCTTCCATGCTAGAATAAAGCACATTGATGTTCAACATCATTTTATTTGTGATATGGTAGAGGATGGAAAGGTGAACCTGGAGAAGGTTGACACTTTGGTGAATGTTGCAGATGCACTGACAAAACCAGTGAGCATAGAGAAGTTTAGATGGTGTTCGGATTCCATGGGCCTTGGGGCCCTAAGCATATGATTTTGTATGACTGTTGATAGGTCTTTGACAAGTGGAAAATGTTGAGATTAAGGTGTCTCAACCTTAGAGTCGGGTAAAAGCAAGAAGTTGGGTACACGAAGAGGGAAAGTTTCGGCCAAAAAAAAATTCTCCTAGAAAACGTGTACGTGTTATTAAAAAAATGCGTATGCGTTATGCTTCGGGTACCCGAGCCTAAAAAACACGTATGCACTAAAAAACGCATGTGTTATAACGCGTACACGTTATATAACACATACACGTTTTATAACATGTAAAAATTGATTATTTAAAAAAAAATACTTTTTAGAAATGGGTACCCATTTTAAAATGCGTACCCATTTTGTAAATCAAAATGGGTACCCGTTTCTTTTTTTCTTTTTTTTAAATTATCAAGAAAATAAAGAACACGTGTTTTGTAACGCATAAGTGTTTTTTAAAAACGCGTATGCATTTTTAAAATTAAAATTCCCACCCACATGTTGCCTCGGTTTTAGGCTTGGGGAAAGGCTTGGCAATCCGAGCCTTAGCCTTTGACCTGCAACTAAAAAACTAAGGTAGATTGAAGAAGAATGTCAAACTTTGGCAATATGGTTGATGGACTTTTTTTCTGAATCAATCTATAAAATTAAAACCCATTAGAGAACACGATGTCTATTTTCCAAATATATAATTTTTAATAATATTGGATTATGTTTGCTATTTTTTAATTAATTTCTAAGAAAACTAGTCCTTAAACTTGAAATATCAGACTTTTTTTGTTTTTTAATAACTTTTTTTTGGTTAAGTTTTTTGTAAAAAAATTTATATGGCATCAAACTTCAAACAATTCTCTACACAATGAAAAAAAAAAGATTCAAAAAATGTTTAGTTTAGGTCCAATTATGCTGTCCGTACACATCGATTTTTATAAACAACAATTAAGGCCAATAAAAATTTAATAAAAAAAAAATATTCAACCAAAAATTACAAAAAAAATTCCAGATCAAACTTCATGTTGTTAGCTCTCTTTTCCCAAAAGGAATTAGAAAAATACTTTTATTTGGGTCAAAAAGTGTTGCCCGTACACGTGCTTGGTATTGTAAAAAAAGGGACTTTTAAAAAGTGGTTTTTATAGATCCCTATCAAAATTTAATTTCTATAATCTGGGTATTTGAATAATTTACATATTTGGAAACTAGATTCAAAATTATAAATTTCATATTACTAACTTTTTTAAATATTTATTTTGTAAGTGCCTCAAATTTTCAGTCCAAGTGTGACAAATTCTGAAAAACAGCAAAAACACTTCCACTTTTTGAGCTTTTTGTGTACCCAACTTCTTGCATCAGCCCAGTCCTAATATTGTTTAATTTATGTAATTTATGTATTTATTTTTATTATTTTATTGCCTATGGTGTCATGTCATTAATTGGGATCCACTGGCTGGGTGGCATCCCTGTTGGAGGTGACTGGATGACACATCATCATCCCAAGTGGACATAGGCATGCCACTTTGGAATCTATGACATATGGAAGATTCTATGACGTGTCATAAGGCATCTTTGAATGCATGGAGAAAGGTGGTGCCCAAGATGGGTTATGACAGGATGTAAGGGAATCAACTATTTTTAGCCAGTTATGACAGATTCTCTTACAAATCCTATAACATATTCTATGACAGATTTATGACATATTCTATGATAGTTGTAAGACATCTATCATAAGCTATTTTTAGCATATTATAGGCACCTAAGCTTGGAAGAAGAATATTTGCATGTTTGGCCATTGTAAGGGGTGTAAGGGAATATTGAACGTGTGTCCAAATGCATGTCTAAGGCATTGGAAATTGTGCCATGTGTATTTGGATGACCCTCACCTTCTAGATGCTTCTTGAATCTTGTAACACTCTATTTATTGAGTTCCTTAAGTTGTAGAATGCATAGTTTGTTTGCAGGTAACAAAGTGTTGTCGGGTTAACTCCATAATAGGTGTTTGTGACAAAGCACTTGTGTAGAAGCTTTGTACTTGGGCTATGTTGTAACTCCTATTTGAAGTAATATAAAAGTATCGTGCTTTTGGAGGGTGGGTTTTTTTACCCGAAAGGGTTTTCCCCACGTATATCTAGTGTATGCTAGTTTATGTGTACTTGCTAATTTATTACTTTATTCTCTATGTGTATCTCTTGTTGTAATTGTTAAAGGTGTTAAAACAATTTTTTTTAACTCTCCCATACTTAGATTAGTGTAGGAAGTTATTTCCACTCACCCCGCTTCCTTTTAGGGGGCAGCGTGACTAGACCTGTCTTTTCAGTGACTGCCTTGCAATGCAGTTTGTAGCAGCCATAGGGGCCTACATGCTTGTCATATGGAATTTAGCCATGCTAGCCATACCTATCAACGCCATCTTATATCTAATTAGAACGTGTCTTATTGTGTCTTATGGTTATGTCTATTAGTTTTTGCTTTTTTTTCCTAACATGTTTGTCTGTAGCTAACATGTTTGTGGTGAAATTGTAGCCAACTTTGTAGGATTGAAGACCTGTGTCTTCTTTGCATTCTAGTGAATCCCCTTTCACGCTAGGTATACCGAATCGAAGGACTACTTCCTCTTTTTTTTAGTATATTCTCTTCAATCTCTTTCTACTTTAGCTCACATGCGCACTAACACATATGCTCGCTAAAGTGGGGGTAAAATGTTGAGGCATAAAATTACACCATAGTGCAATTTCCCATATCACCTTCACCTTAGCCTTATAAGGTTGACTGCAAAAATATGTCACCTTTACCCTTCATTCCTGCATGTGCTATGTCATTTTCTGTCGATAAGGGAATTTTCATTGCAAATTCTTTTGCATCGCGTAGACATCTATGCGACACGCTAGCATCCCAATAAGATTCCTGGGTCAGTGGATGTAGGGATGTTATGATTCTATGCTACCCTACGAAATATAATGCTTCCTGTGAACCTTGACTGCATGAAAACATCTCTTTGCTTCCAAATTAGATTTTGAACTTACCTCTCTCAATTCCATTGATTCCAATTCATTTCATTTGTTTAATTTCACTCACTTCTTGCTCATTCTATCTAGGCTCTCACTCCATCCTTCCATCCTACACCATTTTTCTTGTTGTTTCTTTCTTCTACATCATTGTTTTCTCATAGGTTTCAAGCTTTACGTCATTGGCATTATCATCTTACGCTCTCAAGGATCTCTTCCTTCCTCTTAGCTTCTCCAAGCACACAAAAGGGAGGGTAACATTTACTTTATTGCATTGTCTCAATTATAGTTTAGAATATAGATCATGTTTGCTTTCTATAAGCTTTGTCTATTACTTTTCTTTATCATTTTTCTCTCTATTGTTGCATATTTTTTGTCCATGGAGGTGGAAACACGAAAGTGGGGGTTTGACTGAGGCAAACTCCAAAACACAACCCCAACATTTTTTCATCTGTGTGTAGGTGCTTCATTTGTGTGGAGCTTGTGGGAGGCTAGACCACCCGTAAGTTGGATTTCTATTATCCTTGCTCTACATTTCATTACAATCAATTTATCTTTTAAGTTATATTATTCTTCTTGTTGTAGTTAGTTTACTTCATACATTAGCAACATTTTGTTGATTCTGTTTAAACTGTTGGATTAAGGTTTTTGGGTCGTTAGCACACCTAATGAGTTTCTAATTGTAGACTTAGTTCTCAGCTCGTACGAGATGCTAGCATGTCCCTGAGATGACAACGTGCCATGATATGTCCAAGTCCCACACTGTCATCCTTTGGTCGAGAGCCAGTTAGTCCATAGTTTGAGACCTTTGTGGTTTTCTCACAGGACTCCCAAAATCCTCCATCCCTAAAAGCATAAATCAATGTCCAGTTTGTTTTCCATTTTCCACCCCATTTTCCTATCTTTATCATTGAGGTAGTTAAGGATAATTTTCTCCCTACTGACTCTTCCTTTTCCTAGAGACAGAGGAGTAGTGAATTCCCTCCTCTAGACCATCTAATTTTCTAAAGTACCCTAGAGAGGTACAACCCATGGTAATGGTGATTTTTAAGGTTGTAAGCATAGGTATTATACAATATGAGCTAGAAACCCTCCATCTAAATTGTGTATAGAGGTTATATTTATATAGTGGTTGTTAGCTAGGCCTACATGTAAAAGGATGAAAATGTCATGTGTGTATGATGCACTTCCCATGTGGTCAAGGTGATGCCAAATGTTAAATTTGTATGGCATCACTTGGTTAGAATAATCATGTGGAGTAGACACAACTAGGTATTGGATGTATATAGAGCTAAACTAAATATATTAGTGCATATGAATGTGGTTTCCATGTGCAAGTTGTGCATAATGCAAAGATTTTGGTGCACAAGATGACAATATTTTTGTCAAAGAAAATTTAGACTCTTGAAGTTGTGTGGTGCGACTAAGAGTGAACACACCCTATTGTTTAACTCTTTATGGTGAAGATCTATAAGAATATGTTCTTATGCAAGTGTGCACACAATCATTCTACCAAAAACATGCATGATTGTGCAATGCATCTTGGCATAGAATGTGTGTGCAAGCGAATATTGTGGCATGGAAGATGTCAACATTGAATCAATACTATAGAAGTGAAAATAACAAGATATTATACATAAATCATTCACCCTTTCCTGTATATAAATGGTCTCCATTATTTTTGGTGTGTATATGAAGAACTTAGCTAAATTTTATTTAAAAAACAACTTGTTATTTAAAACTATTATGCAATTATTCCTAGATCCTTCATCATTGAACTTGTAAAGAATTATTCTCATTACACTAGTGAAAACTAAAAGGCGCCAACATATAAAGTGATATTGGTTTTAGACAAGGCACAACTTGATGATGTGCATGCTTGATGATGACTTATAGATGTGAAGCCAAACATATTTTGCAAATCTTGGGAACTAATGAAGATTTCAAGTTATCATACTTCTCAAGAACCAATGAAGGTTTAGAGTGTGTTGATGTGTTTGCAATATGAATCCTAGTCCTAACTATGCATGCTTATAGATGTTGAGGGGAGCTTGCTCATGTATGTTAGTGCTAAAAGGAGAGGGTGTCATTTAACCTATGCATCCTTGTTGAGAGAAGTTTGTCTTTATATGTAGAAAATGGAATGTAGAGTTTAACACATACTATTGATACATGTGATCAAGATTATTGTTGCCAAATGAAGTGGTTCATTAGTACAAAATATAGAAGTTGTGTTTTGTAGAATTGTATTGAGCATTGTTGTGAAGTGCTTTAATGGGTGAGTTTGAGATCATTATGTGCTAAACCATACCTCTAAGTGGTAATGAAAATGTTAAAAAATAAACTTAAGCAACTTCATATGAAAATTTAAATGGGTTATCTACACAATTTAAAAAATGTATACGAATAAAATTTGTAGAAAAGTGAATGTAGTTTATGTGCTACTATTTAAAAATAAAATAAAATTAGTTTGGTGAATATTGAATATGTCAATGACGCGCTACAAAATATTTTAGAAAAAAAAAGTAGACAACATTCAACCAAGTTGAGTACATGTACATTTTTTCCAAATCATTAGATTAAGCCAAGGGCACACACAAATGTGACACATATTTTCGTGTTTATTTTGTAATTAAATAATCAATTATGATTTTTTTAATTATGACTTTCAAAAATATTAAAAATATTTTTGTAGCCATCCTAATTTGGTCAAAAAATATGAAATTAAAAAAATTAGACTCATATAAAAAAATCATAGAGTGTGATGCATATTTCAAATTTGAAAAAGGATAAATGGTTTGAAAGTTATGGACATTTTTCAATAGGTGTGTCTATTAGGAATTCACACATGGTGTATGCAAAAAATTATTAATAATTATCTATTAAAATTATAATGAAGCATTTATTATATTTTCAGAATCTCGAGAGTTTCTTGGACATACCCTTTTTGTTTTATCAAATTTGGATTAAAAAGCTCATCATCGTCACGGGTGAAGTCAAGGAAAATTTATGAAAACATCCCAACTTATCACTTGCATGGAAAATATAGGTTTGCATTCCCATGCAATTTTTGGTAGGGAATCTAAATGTACATGCTTTGAAGAAATGGAGATCTATTTATCCCCCATACAATCCATAGCAATTTGGGGAAAATAATTTTTTTTAAATAAAGGATTTCCAAAATGAATACAATTTGTTTTGATAATGTACATTCATTTTTAAAATAGATATTTTTTTTTTGTCAATATGGATATCATTTTCATTTTGACTTACCAAGCTAAAAAAGATTAAAAATTTGTGTCTTAAAATAGTTTGAAGATTTTGGATGACACTTTCACATGATTATTTCTTCCATTGCCACTATTTGTCCCATAATGATCTTGCACTCATCCTAATATGGTTGTTGTTTAAGGTCGTATGATTCTAATGTATTCAAAATGATAACTCAACCATCAAATTGAAGTTATGATTGGTTTGTGTGTGTATAGTCTCATGAGATTTTTAATCTTTTGATATGTCCATAGACATTACCTATCATGAGTACACAGTTGAATAGGCCATCCTTTTATAATGATGCACCAAAGGACCAATAAAATGTTCCTTTTTAGATTATCATGGATGTTGTTCTTTTCATGGTTCAGCTATTGAGAATGTTATTTCTCTTATCCATCATATGCAACGCAAATGTTATCAAATTCATAACATGAAATATGAAAGAGTATGCAATTGAAAGGCACAAAAAGAGTGGCTTCTCTTATCTAGAAGTTGGTCTTGTGACTTTTTGATGGTTAAACTAGTAATTGGTACATATCTTTTAGATGAGTATAATTCCTTGGGTGTTCTCAACCTATAACTAAAAATCATGTGTTGGACTAGTATGTGTGTCACCACCTAGCTAGGGAACCAAAGACCTCTGATGAAGAAGAAACACAAAACTCAACCAAGTTCACAAACCCAAATTACAAAAGACTCAATATAGTGTTTCGACAATAGGGGAGAGGGGCCTATAGTGGAGCACCCTAACTTCAAGTTTCTGGATTTTTTACATGGAAATTTCAAATCACTCCCAATTTTGTATACCAGTTTATTTGGCAACTCACGTGATTCTATATTTCGTTTTAGGGCCACATCATCAAATATGATGCCACATCAACATGCTTTTTGTTGAGGTATCCAAAAAGGCCCAAAAAAAAGTGAGACCGATAGTGGTGCACTAAGTGATGTTTTATTGGTGCACTGGGATCACATGATTTGTCAGTTTGTATACTTTATGGATAAAAAGTGTTTAGCAATTGGATATTAAGGTGCTCCACCATAGACTACTTCTATCCTCACTATTGACCCCACTCTATTATGGGCCCCTCTCCCCTATAGTGTTTCGTCAATGCACTGGCAGCAGCTAACGTCAATCTACCATGGGTTTTAAAATCTAAAGATGATTCCCAAGATCACTGTCATCAGACTCACATTTTTTCCCCCTGCGGCTGCAAACTCCCTTTCGCTCGGGCAGTGTCTTCACTTCCAAATGCTCTCACCTTCCTGATCAGCATCGACTCTTTTTCTTTTCACTTCTCTCTTGGCTCGGTTCCCACCTTCTAACTAGCAAGGAATCCCAGTGATATTCTCCTTCACATGAATTGAATCCCACCTTGTGGCGCTGTTTCTTCTGGCATTTCTTAGGCTGTACTCTGCTAATATCTCTGATTATACATAGCGAAATTAACCGTCCTCCCCCCTGCAATGTCTTTTACGCTGCTTCTCCTGCCCAGGCGCGCCTTCCCCATATCTTCTTTTTGCATTTATTACAGTTTGTTTGCTTGCATCTTCCTTCCAGGCATGAGACTTCATTCCCACGCATCTCCTCTTGTTCCAAATCCTTATCTTCTCTCCGATTTCTTTGCTCACCTTCTACCCTTCCCAGTCGCACATTCTTTCTTTTCAATTGGTATTCATTTACCTCTCTGTATGGCTCGATTACCTCTGCACATTTGTTGATTGAATTACATCGAGCATCACCGTTTACTTTCCTTGCTTGGGCTGCGTTGAGCTTTCTTTTCCCTAGCGGGCTTCATCACCCACGCAGCCACCTTCTCACTACTGCACCTTCTCCTTTTCAACCTCCTTTTCAACCGCGCCTACTCTTGCTTGTGGACCCGGACGCTCCTGCATCAACTTCTAAAGGTTTCTCCTACATAAGATGTTATTGATGGTCATCAATCTATTGATGTGTAATGTATTGTTGGTTATCACTAATGTTCCTTTAAGCATGCATGCTCAATTCTCTCCTTCAAGATAGTCAAACCTTTCATGCTAGGAAGTCGAGGTCTAGTGATGTAGCATGGTGTTGTCAAGAAGTAATGTTAAGTCAAACCTTTCATGCTAGGAAGTCGAGGTCTAGTGATGTAGCATGGTGTTGTCAAGAAGTAATGTTAAGGTGATGTCAAAATTCAAATTATCCTAGGACTCTAGAGCATGTGGCAATGGTTGGCACCATTGGAGATGAAGTTGATTTGAACCTTGTATAGGAATTTTCATTCATCCATAGAGGTAATGAATAACCCCTATCATCTAGAGAGGTTGGCGGAAAATTATATCTTCTTGGAGATTTTTTAACTATATGATTTTCTCTTTAGGTAATGACATGAATAAAAGAAGAGCATTGTGATGTCATGAACTTGGATAGGTGTATCTGATGGCAAGTGAAATGAGATTAAGCCTTTATTCTTTGATTCCAGTTATTTTATTTTAGTTTGAGAATTAAAGATAATAATCATGTATGTATCAACAAGGTTACAAATTAGTACAATTGGAAATTTATTTCTATCTAGTGCTAGTTATACAAAATATTTATAGGATAAGCAATCCTTGAAATGAAAAAGCGTGCATTGGGTGTGAAGAATGCATTATCCTTCATTGATATCGTGTGATTTTAAAAATATTTATAAAAGCAATGGCAATAAAACAAGTTCTTGTGATCAAGCAAGGAAAAAATCCACTCAATTTTCTAGGATGCCCTAAAAAGTTACAACCCATGGTAATGGTAGTTTTGTTATGTTGTAAGCATAGCCCTATAGCTGAACATAGTCTACATTGTGAGCTAGACAACCTTTGTAATGGCTCGTTTGGTCATTAACATAACATTGTATACATAACAACTACACACTTAATAAGTCCTACTTTAAAATAAATTAATGAATTTAATTCTTTTAGATACCAAAGTGATAAGGATAGCCAAATGCGATCTTATGTCTAAACAAGACAAGAAAATGGTGCTTTACCTACTGGGTCCTGAGTCATTCACTAGAATACCACGTTTACCTATTGGAAGTATACTTAGGTCTTTATTATCTAAGAAAAATAATAATAAGGTTTGTGTCCCACATCAAATTTTGGCTTAAAGCCTCCAAGAAGCAAATAATCCAACCTAGATTATACAGAGTACCAACTCTATCTTTACTACTATTTTAGTGCATATTTTCAAATAAATTTATTCATGAATTATGAAGAGGGTTGACAAGTCCTATTCTTTTTAAAAAAGCTTATCAACCACTCACTCAAACCTAAGTTTGGGAATTTCCTTCATTTACCAAAACCACCTATGTATATTCATGTCCAATTGAATCAAGGTGTATAAGTATGTAGTTATGGCATGGTTTTAGGTTTATGTGACTAGTAAAAGTAAATATGTAGCCCTTTTCTAGGGTATTGTTTCACTTAACAGGTCCTTGTCCACAACCATCCACTGTGGCAAAGTAATGACTTGGATGAATATTTGGGTTGTACAATAGATTATGCTTGAATTTTCCTAGGAATGAACTAGTGTAGTCATGGGTAAAGTATTTATGAAGGATTATTCAACCCTGTAGCCTAATGAATGAACACAAAGAAAAAAATAATAAAATAGAAAACAACAATATGATCTTTATCAATTCACAGTCATAAATAAATTAAAATTTGTCACAATGGCCTTTCTAACATACTAGGCCTTCGTATTTTGATTACAAATGGGTACAATAAGTGAAAATTATAGAATTTGAATGACAATATAATACAAAGGATGCATTTTCTAACTTCTAAATTTACTACCTTTAAATGATCATGAGTGATCTTCATATAGCATCTCGTAGCCTTAGGAATGATCTATGCCAATTACAAGGTGGTATAGGACATGATGCCTTATGAAATGTGTAGTAATGTGCATAAAGAACCTTTTAGAATGAATGTGGTGATGATAGATCAATGGATCTAAACATGGTTCATACCATAATCTCTCCTAGATCTAGTGAATATTAAAATTTGTTCATTTGATGTTACTTCAAAAAGGTGTCTCAAGTCTCAAACAATGAAACTAATCATTTTATTATTTCAATTATTGAGTCAAGAATTGAATCATGCCTTTGTTGTGATCAAAATATTCTAGAAATTGGATGTGAGATTGTGTGATAAATATTGAACCTATGTTCCCAACTACAAGTTGAGATGTACAAGTGTAGTGAAATGTGGTAGGATATGATGTGATTGAATAGTAACTAGAATGTTATTAAAATATATAAATAAAATAAATAACTAAAAGGATATTTTTTTGGGTGATGTAAGATTGCTAGATTACACCCTCAAATGCTCCTTAATCATGAAAACATCATCTAGCTCATAATATCAAATTTCTTATCACACTACAACTTTTCATCATTAACAAGTCTAATAACTGCAACCTTCAAATTATCAATTGATGTAGGAGCATACACAGGCTTTGTGAAAATATTGCATCATTTTATGAATAGTGGCTACATGATTTATTTTAGCTATTTATGTATATGTAAGTTTGTGATCAAGTCTTTGAAAGAGAAAAATAGTGTAATTCACTATAATTTGAATTTTTCTTTCATGATTTTAAAGGTGGTTTGAATTCCGATTGATGGATTTCATGTTGAAATTTGAAGAGGTTTAGATGAAATGATATTTTAAAATGGTTCATTGCTGTGACTGCTCCATTTATGATAGGTTATTTAGATTTTGCATCAAGAGAGGAATATTTGTAAGGATTTAATTAACTCTTTAGGATATATGTTGCGCATTGTGTGAAGGTTCCCCACCTTTTAAACCATTTGTACTTCAAAAATGGTTGTTTCTAGTCAACAACATGTTTAATGTGTTGTTGGGCTTGTGTCATCTTGTAGTTGATGTAAATCATGGAGGAGGATTGAGAATGTTATTTATACATGAATGATGATTATTTAAGGTAAGTAAGAATTGAGGTCTAATATAGAGGTTGTGAGTAGAGAACAAGGAATACAATATAGAGTGCAATCCTAAGAGAGATAATAATGTGACATAGTGGGTGTTATTGCAATAGAGAAGTATGTAATTATAAAGTTAAGGGTATTGTGATTCCATAGTTTGGTTGTTCTATAGATGAAAGTGAAATGATTATAGCCTAACATGTAAGTGACCCCATTACAATAAATAAAAGAATAATAATGGTAATAACCATGCAAGATTAAATTAATGAGAATTTTGTTGTTTCTATTCAATATCTCTATATTATGTGTATGTTTTGATGTTTACCCACATGGATGGATAGTCCTTCATTGGACCTCTAACAATAACTACATTAGATGGTATTTGAGTGTGAGTTCAAATATTAAGGAGGGAAAGTTAATTTGAATGGCCTCTTACAATGAGTTTGGTACATGACTCATGTTATTAAGAAAAAAAGGGGGTTCATTATACCTTTGTACTTTATAGAAATTAAATAAGGTATCTTTTAGCAAGAATGTTGGGTAGAAGATCCTTGGGATCTTGTTAGTTGTAAGAAAATAATTGTGTTGTAACAAACTATAAGAAGCTTGTAGATAGAGTGCTAACTATGAGGCAGTTTGCAAGAAGGTTTGTGGGAAAATCACTAACCTAAAGTATTGTTCACCAAGTCAAGGTGTTGTCAAAGAGGGGTCAAGGTATTATTATTGTTGCTAGTATAATGGAGGATATGTATAAAATATTTCTATACAAAACCAAATGGATGAATTTGGGAAATATTGCTAAAGGAAACCTAACCCTAGGGTTGAGAAGAGAAATGAAAAATAAAAGGTAGATCCTATAGAATCTAGCAGATGTGACGAGGACAAGGAAGAGTTGATGTTAAATACCATAGCTAACATTGATAATATGACTACAGTAGAAATTATAAATTAGTTTAGAAATATGGATCTTGAGTTGATAGATTAGATCATTGATCTAGAGGAGCATTTTGATTATGAGGACATCATGGACCAAAACAAGGTGAGATTTGTGAAGACCAAGAAGAAAGTTCATATGAGATATGGTTGAAGGAATTCCAATTAGAAAGGAATAAAAAAGAGAATCAAAGCATTGGGAAGTGGGATCAAATAGTGGACAAGCTAAAATCCAAGCTTATTCTGACCAATTACTAGTCATATTTGTTGAAGGTGCTATATAATTTATAGTAGAGAAACATGCCTGTGAGGGAATATATTGAGGATTACTATTGGATGATAATTCAATCTAGAATTCATGAGAAAGGAGCTAAGAAATTTGCAAAGTACATCACTAGGCTAAGGGAGTCCATACAAGACATGTTGGGTGTGTGGAATATGTAGACAATAGAGAAGTCCTACCAATTGGCACTCACCATAGTGAATAATTTGAGCCAAAGCCTCAAGACAACAAGGAAAAGAGGAAAAATGTAAAGTGATAGGACAAGGTGTGGTGATAGAGGAGCAACTTTGATGGGTCAAGCAAGAGGTATACAATACCACAACAAAATGGAATGATGTTTTGGAGAGAAAGATTATGATATTTCTTACTACAGAGATAGAGATGGTGATGGATGTCACCACAAGGATAAGAGGAGTAAATATGTGTACCATGGAGAAACCCAATAGAAGCATAGAGGGTATCCTCAACAAGTTAGAGGAGGATATGTGAGGAAAATAAAAAAACCCTTAAGAGGAACCTAATTTAGGTGTGATAAAGGACATAACATATTTGAGTTTCAAGGAAAGAGGATATAAGATAACATGTAAGCTACATATGGAGAAGGAAATTCACTTGTCTCAAAAAGGGAGTTCAAATATAGATATTCACTTATTTCAAAAAGATCCTGAAGATGTGATCAAAGGGATGAACAAGCAAAAAGGAAGAGTTTGTTTAAGACTAGATGCAAGGTAGGAGGTAAGTGTTGTGATGTTGTGGTGGGAAATAATAAGACAAAAAAAATGGTGTCTATATAAATAGTGAACAAATTGGGGCTAAGGAGGATGAAGCATCCATGCCCATATAGGATTGGATAGTTGAAGTAGAAAGATAAGATAATAGTGGGTGAATAATTCTTGGCGAGGTTCAATATAGGAGCACATTATGATGAGGTGTTATTTGATATTACATCAATGGACATGTACCACATGTTGTTAGGGAGACCTTAGTAATTTAATATATATGTGGTCTATGGTGGGTGGGATAACACCTACACCATGTAGAAGGATAGTCAAAGATACAAGTTAATGCCACTAAGGGAATGCGATGGATAATTTCATAACACTATAGTGTGATTATGGAAGGAATAATATGCATTTATTCCAAGGATGTGTAGCATTATTGCATGACTTGATAGTAGCACAAATAAAAAATAAGTATCATAGAGGGGAGAATATAAACAAAGGGACACCAAATACAAGTCATCCAAAGGATAAGATAGATGAATGAGAGGATAAGGAGTTGTATCAAGAGACATGAAGTAGTGTAGAAAATAACATAAGGGTATGTGGAAACAAAGAATGAGGCTGAAAAATTTGAGGGATTGGTTGATAAGAAGGGAAAGAAGATCATGATTGAGTACAAACAAAAATAAAGTGGCACTGAAGATGATTGGTGGAATAGAGTACTACCATAATAGAAGAGGAAGTTGGATGAGACTACAAATAGTGCAAAAGAGAGCAATGCACAAGGTGGATTACTTGAGGTGTAACTAAGAAGGTGGAAAGAGTGAGTTCAGGAATATGTAGGGTGGAATTCCCAAGCAAGGGTAGATTATATTGGAAAATGAGTGAATCATATTTGATCAACCCTAGGTGTTTGATTGAGGAAAATCCTTGGGATTTGTGGCAATTTTACATCATTTTGAGAACAATGTTTATGTGATTTATTTCAATTATTTGTTTTTTTGTAAGTATGTGGTTACCAATATATGATAGACAAAGTTAGCACAACTCGTCACATTTGAAATTAGCTTTCATGGTTTCAACATAGTTTGAATTATGATCGATGGATGCCATGTTAATTTTTGAGGATATTTAGATGAATGAAATATTTCAAACTAGCTTGAGAGTGTCTACAGGTTGGTAATTATGCATAGTTGTGATTATTTCCATTTACAACAAGTTAGTTAGGGTTTGTGCCAACAAAGGAATATTTATAAGGATTTAATTAGCCATTAAGGATGTATGTTATATATCGCATTGAGATTCTCCACCATTTTACCATTTATATTTGAAAAGTTGTTATTTCTGGTTGATAACATGTTTCATGTGGTTTTGGGCTTACACCACCTTAGCAGATGTAGATCATATAGGAGGATCGAGAGTATTAGATATATATGAGTGACGATAATTTGAAGGTAAGTGAAGAGATGAGGAAGAAGTAGAGTGAGACTATGAGGTATGAGATGGAGGTTGTGAGAAAAGAACATGGAGTATGATGTGAAGTACAGTCTCGAGGGAGATAATAATGTGGCATAGTGGATACCCTTATAGTAGATTAGTGTGTAATTTTGAAGTTATATTTTAGTGTAATTCCATATTTTAGTTAGTTTTTAGATAAAAAAAATGGAGTGATCAAGTGGCATGGTATGTAAGAGGACCCATTGTAGCAATTTGAGAAGTTGTAATCATGGTGATAATCACAATAGCTTAGTTTAATAAGAATAAAATGTTATTATATATTAGATCTTTATTTTGTGTGTTTTTTTAATGTTTGGCTACATAGTTAGATAGTCCCTCATTGGACCCCTTGACCTTGACTACACCACCAATATAATATCTATTTGGTTTTTTATCATTTCAAGACACCTCTATTTCAATACAACCTATTATCTATCCTTTTATTAGAACCAATAACTAGTCAACATTGTACAAATATCTTCTATAAATAATTTTGATTTAATTTGATTCTATCAAGATTGTTTGTAAATCACAGTGCTCATCATAGGCTTAAGAATTTTATAGCCTTTTTATTAATTGATATATATTTCTAATTTCTTTAGGTTTAGGAGTTAGCCAATTCAAGAATAAATGTCAATATGTTAATCAAATAATTACCTAGTTAAGATTATATTTCCACACATAGTTGAAGCGCCACTATAGAAAGTGCATAAAGAAGAATCAATAATATCAAAACCACAATTTCACACTCATCTATGGTATACAAAGATATAATTCTCCACATAAGACCCAAAAATACACATCTAAATATGTTGTCAACCATGTTTATGAATTATTATAAAAAAATTATAATCCAAATTTGCATATTTTAACTACAAATGAGAATGCTACTAAATGTCTTCCACTAACTTGCTTTAAAATTTGGTAAGCTTGATTACTAGGTGGGTAGGGCCTAGTGGGAAGCCACAATCACCAAAAGGATTGTAGGCTAGGTGTTGGTGGCTGGCAATTTGGTAGGAAGAGGTAAACGTTGGTCACTAATATGACCAAGTGCTAAAGTTGAACCATCATGCTAGTTGACCAATAATATAGAGGCATTTAGTATTTTACCTAGCATATGAGAGAAGACTCCCCCCTTTTACACAACATGATTTGTATAATGAATGATAAAAATTACACAAAGGTTAAAGACTAATGCATACACTATTATTGTAATAAATAACCTAATAGTATGTCATAATATGGTAAATATTGTACAATATAAAACTATATGATTGCATAGTTTTTGTATAACCTTAAGCCCTAAGACATTCTAAAAACTTCAAAAATATATTTATCCAAAATATAGAGTATTCTAAGTTGATCTTCATTTCATCCTCTCTACATGCAACTATAATGCCTATTTTGTCCTAGGAGGATTCTTGTGAATTATCACCCCCATATTTCTCCTAAAGTGCTTATAAACTTGCAAGATTAAGCTAGAAAACTACTAAAAAAACAAGTTAGATGAGGGATGGGTCCCACCACGTGTACCAAGAATGTGAGAAATAATGATTAAAAACAAAATTGAAGAATGAAACCATAAAAAAATCAAAGTTATATTTCAATCCTAACCTACACCTTAGATTGAAGTAGAAACCATAAAACGAGAATAAAATAAATAAAGAATTTTACCAAATGGTTCGTATTGCACCACAAAGTAGTTGTGCTCAAATATTACTACACCTCAGATTGAATTAGAAACCATAAAACAAGAAGAAAATAAATAAAGAATTTTACCAAATGGTTCCTATTACACCACAAAGTAGTTGTGCTCAAATATTATTTTAATTTTGGTATGTAGTTACTTAAATCGTCAACATAATGATACAATAAAATTTTGCATATGAAAATGGCTTGGGGAAGGGACAATTTATAGACTTCCAAAAAGAAGGATCATTGGTGGGATTTAATAAGAGATCAAGGGTGGCGATTGAGTTGGTTGAGTAGTTGGGAGATGGAGGGTGTAGGGAAAATACAATTTTGTGATTTATTTTTATTTTTTGGAGATGGTTATGAAATGGGTGGTGGAGAATAAAATATATATATTTTTTTATTAATTTTGGGTGGTTAAGTAAGAAAAATTAGTTTTAATAAATTAATATTTATTAAATCATGGGAAAGAGAGAAGGGGACTAGGTTATTAGAACTCAAGGAAATGATATTAGGACTTAGAAAAAGTGCATTAGGACTTAGGGAAATAATGTAAATAATTAAATAAATTGGTATAATTTATTAATTAATGAGAAATAAATGGGTAATCAAGACATGTTAGGATATGGATATTTTTAGGTGTATAAAATTAGTCTTAATTTTGCTTAGTTGTAAGTCAAAAGGGCAATCATTTAATTTAGAAAATTGTCTTCTCAATTATTTAGTTAATTAACTTAATTCATTAAAAAGATAAAAGACCAAAAATATTTCATTTAGACCCATTAACTACATCTGAAAACTACAAAAATATTTGAAATAAATAAAACCATTAAAAAATTACCTTCAAACACATTCAAAATATTTTCAAGTAATCAATACATCCAACAAATAATTTTCATCATAACAATCAAATAAAAACATAAATAAATATAAATAAACCCACATTGAACCAAATAAAGCAAGGAAAACCTAGAAATTTCTAGTTTGATTTCATATGTCACACTTTGGCTTTTCATGCATGTGTCCTATTTGAAGCCAATTTTGAGAGGGGAAAACCTAGGAGTTGAGAGAGACTATAATTGTTCATGTTGTTATTGGAAAATAGGCAATTATCCTTGAAAGTATCTAGTTTGAAAATGTTTGTTTGGAAGCTATCAAACCAATAAAATTAGTTGACGTATTTAAATATGCAAACACTCACTTAAAAAAACTTCTAAAGACCAATAAATATTGTCTTGACACTCTCCATTCATATACTAATATAAACACATATAAACAAAAAAATCAACCACTTGTATATACACTATTGCTTCAAGAGGAAAGGAATATAGCTCATCCATTCATCATGCATTTATTTCTTCACCAACTAGAGGGAAATCTATCAATGAAACCCAACTTGACCAGCTCTTGCCATGTGTGCAACAATAAGTTGCCATCTCATGCACTCTATATGATCTAGGCATGTCTCCCAAACGATTCACTTACCCAATTTCATAGCATGCATGTCTGCAATATATTGAAAACATCATTAATTTTATTTCTATCCCTCAAATTTATGTTTTTGATACCCCTACACATGTATTACTATAATGAAAATACTTTCTATCTTCACCAAATATCTTATCTACATATTTTGTCAATTGCATTTGTATATCCCATTATTATTTTTACCCCTTATATTTTGGATGGAAAGACATGTCCACCAATCATCCATTTCCTGGAACATATACAAGTATAAATTGTTGAGTTAACCAACACTAATGGGTCACTCAATCTCTCACTTTTAATAAAAAAAAAATTAAAATCGTTGATAAAGGATGACCCAAATTGCATATTTTATGTGAGATAAATATAGTAACTTATATTTCCTTGAGGAACGATCCCCAAATTTGTACATATTTTTGTTTCTATGAGACTCCAACTTTATACTTTTTATTCCTTTTAAAGTTTCACTATTGAGATCTTTCTAATCTACCATCACTTAATGGAGCATAAATAAAATATTGTAGGAGCGTAAATTGATGTATTGAAGTGTTAGATACATAAAGAGGCATACCATTTTCAAAAGGTCACATAAGAAAGAGAAAGGAGATAATCTATTTTAATATGGATAAATTTAATATATTTTAATTTATGAAAAATAGAAAATTCACTAGAAATAGTCATAAAATACTCCATATAACCACATAAAATAAGACATTCATAGAGAAAGAGAAGGAAATTTGTAGGAGTTAATGGTGAGATCCTCAACACCCCAGGATCACCTACAAGACAACAATAACTTCCACAAGAGTTAAATGGTAGAAATGTCATGCTATGATTATGGATGCAAGATTGCTAGATTGAATACATGATGTACATATGATGCCTTGCTTATAAAGGCAAGTTGTGAGATAAGATTATATAAGATCATGACATGTGTCTTAATCATGTAAAATGAGACAGCTACCTCAACAAATATTAAATGACTTAGGAAACACTCATTAAATTCCAAAAGATAAGATAAGATCTAGTGATAACTAACACTAACTAGAACAATTCCCTCCTAGGACCTGAGTGGACTTAACATGTAAATAGGACCTAGATAGGTAAAACACCTATTTACACAAACACCCCCCTTAAGTACAACTTAGGGAGTATGATTATGAAAATGACACAAAGATGGGTTGCGGCTACGAGGCCATGTTAGGTATCCATGTACAAATTTATTGTAATCTCTCACAAATGGAAAAAAAAGAGAAAACCCCATGGGACAAAACTCCTCCCCAAAAGAGAGATAAGATACAATAATGATCTCCATGGAAAATAAGAGGACAAAACCCCATTCGAGGAAAAATACCCCCATAATAGAGAGGAAGAGATACCATGAAACCCCCCTTAATATGTAATATCCTATAAAAATGGTAAGTATTTGAAGAAAAAACATGATCCTATGCTTACAGATAATGTTTCTCCCCTTGGGAAGAAGATATACCATGTAAAATGCAAGAATGCTTCCCATTCTAAATAGGAAGATGTAGGAGGAAGGATGATATGTGATGTCTCTGAAGAATTCTCAAGTTCCTGCATGTCCAAGGTAGATGAAGATGTCACGATCAAATCAAGGTATGTGCCCAATCAAAGAAGGTGACAAATTAGGACCTCCTAGAAACGATTGTAGAACACAATCCAAAGACAAAGATACCTCTTCTAGAGACAAAGACGCCTCCTCCAAATGTTGTCCAAAAGAATCCACACTCATGTCAAATTGGAAAAGATGATCATGTAGAGAATGAACAAAAGGGTCAAAGTGTTCCCTCACAACAATTGAAGAAGGATCATATCCATCAAAAAGAAGATCAAGTACTCATCCTAAGTAGCCATCTATGGAAGATGATGCATATCCTGCTACATTGAGTCACAAGGAGACAAAACTATGGTATCACAAGCATCCTCATAAACAAAAATAGATGATGGATATGAGATCTCAGTGCATGTCATTCAACTACACTTATCATCCCCCATTTTGTCCTCAACATATGATGAAGTAAGAACACAAGATGACTCAATTGTTGCTAGTTTAGGGGAATTAGGAAAATTGATGCCATTGGCAATGCAAAGTTGCTACAACTAATAAAGTTCATAAAGAAGTTTCAAATCATCAAGTTCTTTCAATAAAAAATTATCTATTGTATGCTTTTTCTTCCCACAATAATCACATGTTACTTTATATGCATCAGAAGACATGATTACAACCAACAAACAAACACAAGATTATGCCCCAAAATTATTCAACCAAGAAACCCCAAGCAATATATAAGGTTGTCACTTTATGTCTAGTGTGATTATAGGTGCCAATTGCCAAAAAAAGTGAAATGGACTTGATCTTAGTGCATACAAATGCCAAATTTAGTCAGAATCTCAAAGATTTTTTTTACAAAAATGAGATCAATCTAATCACACCACTAGAAAGTACATGAAAAAATATGCACTTTAAAAAAATCACCCAAAAATGTTACTGCAGGAGCAAGAACAGAGCCTTGGAAGTTCCCAAAACGAGAATAGCTTGGAAACACTTGTGAGAATATGTAATTTTTAGAAAAACCAGGCACCAAAATGAAAAACCAATTGCACCACTATGAAGAGAGTGAAATTCTACCCCAAATAAAAAAAATCTTGAGAAAAGGAGTTTGTATGACCAAGTTATGGGCCTCCAAAGTTTTCCTTCAAAATAAAAAAACTTCAATGGAGAGCGGGGCCTAAATTTTCTTAAGGATTCTAACATCACTATTGATGTCAATACATGATGTGGTTAAGCTTGATGGCCAGGGGGCCATCACACTAAAATATTCCCTGTCTGAGCAAAATATTCTCTGAGCGAAATATTCAAATGAAATATTCTTATGGAATCTGTTGTCAATAGAATCTTTGATAGCCCCTAGAATATTCCTTATTGTATGTCGTAATGATATTATGTGCTTGAAATATTTAGTATATTATCAACCTGGAAAGTGGAGGACTTGGTTGTGGGGCTATGTGGGTGGCTACCACCACACCACCTGGCGGTGATCCGGTATGTGGGCAGTGGAAGTGCTAACGACTATGCCAATAGTATGACACCTCATGATAGGTCGTACCTACGATAGTAGGTCACTTGCAAAACTTAAGAAAATTTGGAGAGATTTTTTTTGATCCGCTACTTTTATTTTATTTTTTTGCAAATATTATTATATATATTTTTAAACAAAATGAAAGTTTTTACAAACTCGCGACCACGCTTTTTTTCCGACCAGTACCCCTTTTACTACAATAGAGGTTGTACAACCGTACAATTGTATGGTCAATCATACAACTAATTTGGATAAAAAATTTCTCTAATTCCTGAGGTCAAATGCTCTAATTTTTGTGATTTGACAATTGATTGTGGGGTTTTTGCGTCATCCAAATGCAACGGTAGGGGAAATTTTGGCCCAAAGTGCTATGAAAATTCAACTACCTCCTAGATATGGTAACCCTTTCCCAACTTGAGACCCTTGTAAATTAGACAAAAAAAAAGAAGGAAAACTTGACTTTCTTTGATGCCTTGGCTTCAATGGTGAGGTATTTGAAACCTCAACTTACACCCAACAAAATTTTAATGCCAAGATTGGTCCCTCAAATATAGGAAGAAGTATTGAAATTTTGAAGCTTTGATGCCATGTAGGAGTTAATGGTGAACTCCTCAACACCCCAAGATCACTTGCAAGACAATAATAGCTTCCACAAGAGAGAAATTGCAGAAATATCATGCTATGATTATGGATGCAGATTTCCATATTGAATATATGATGTAAATATGATGCCTTTCTTATAAAGGAAAGTTTTGAGATAAGATTAGACAAGATCATGACATGAATCATAATCTTGTAAAATGAGACAAGTACCTCAACAAATATTAATGAATTAGGACACAAGCATTAAATGCCAAAAGATAAGATAAGATCTAGTGACAACTAACACTAACTAGAAAGGTTCCCTTCAAGGACCTAAGTGGACTTAACATACATAAACACTACAAAAGAATAGGAAAATAGCGCCTAAAATAGTGTCAAATTTCAGTGTATTTCAGCCCACGAATTGAGCGAGCTGGTCAGTGCCAAACTCGGCGCAAATAGGCATGGTCATCTTGGTGCCGACTTTTACGCCAAAGGTGGCATTGGATGTAATGCCAGAGTTTTCACTATAATTAGCGCCAAAAAACACAGTGCCCTATTAGCGCTGAAAAGTAGTGCCAAAAATAACACCTTTGTTAACAACTAAAATAGCGTCGAGAAATAGTGTCGGAAATGGTGCCTAAATTAGCACCCAATTAGGCTTCTAGTTTTGCTTCTAGTTTTGCTTCCGGTTTTGCTTCCAAGATTGCTTCTAGTTTGGCTTCCATTGTTACTTCCTCTTTTGCTTCTAAAAATACTTCTTGTTTTGCTTCTAAAAATGCTTCTTGTTTTGCTTCTAAAAATACTTCTTTTTTTGCTTCTAAAAATGCTTCTTGTTTTGCTTCCTTTTTTGCTTCTAAAAATGCTTCTTATTTTGCTTCCTTTTATTAATTTAATATATTTTATTTCAATTTAATTAGTTAAATATATCGTACCTCTTAAATAATTCATATGATTATAGACTAAGTAATTTAATTATTTAACTCATATGATTAAATAACAAGACAATTATTTTTTTGGGTCGGTAACACAAAAAATTTGTATTGCTTGTAAAGATAAAAAAGTACATCTATTGTTCTGTGTCATTACCCACCAAAATTCCACAACAAACAAAAAAAACTAGAGGCACCTTAACGTGTAGAGTAAAACATTAAATAAACCCCGTAAACAAAAAATAACCACCATTAACAGTGTTTAGAGTTACACACTTTAATACAACAAAATCAAACATAGACAAACACGACTAGTCTTAATGAGCTCCACACGAATGCTTGGCTATCTCCTTCAGAGGCTTCTTCGACTTTTGCTACTTCCTCAACTTCTTCTAGTGCTTCCTTTTCACTTCCAATCCCTACATCTCTGCCTTTTCTTGTGCCAGAACTTCATCAACCTCCATGAGTTCGATGAAGACTTTGAGTGCTTTCCCTCCCAAACACGCTTCCTCACAACAATGAGCTTTGTATTTTCCTTCGGGCCAACGAATAAAGGGTTTGAGCCCTGGTCTCCCATAGAGCTCCTCAATTTCATCATCTACCAGTCCTTTAGAATAATCTAAACCTACACCTGAAACTGCCCATTCGAGAATGGACTCCATGCCTACCATAAAATCTTCATGCATAATTTTCTGCATCACCATCCTCACCATTTCCATTGGTTCACCTAAATCCAAGCCCCATGCTGCAATTATGGAGTAAACGTCCATGTTGGTTCGGTATCTATGTTTCAAAGAGTTGAAATCCCTACCACAAATCATTTTTTCACATTGCACTAGCCGCTCGTCCTCAACAAGGAAAATGTCGTCCAGTCATTTTCCGGACGCCTCTCCATAAAACGGCCCCAAAGATCTTTGTGATCAGAAGGTGAAATTGGCTTCCATTTCTCCTGACAACCAGTGCCACCACCACCAAATTTTGTTGCAAAGTTTTTCTCGACCCTTTCCAAATGCAATTAACACATCTTAATCAAGGGCTTGCATTTAACACCATCTTGGATTGCCCACACTTTCTATTAATGAAGTTCTACTTCACCACCACCCGCCACCCCTGCCTTCGCTTGTCATGTCAAACCTAGTTCACTCGCTTCACCACCTTGTTCATTTAAGGTGTTGTCCGCTAACTTAACACCTCTAAAATCCTCCAACCTAAATTCTCCCGTTTCACCAAAATTTAAAGCCCATTTAGATAAGACATTTGCTTCCACATTACCACCTCTTTTAATGTGGCTCACCACAAAACTTTCAATTATGTTCTGGAGGTGCCAAGAATTAATTTTACCTTTCATCACCACCTGAACTATTATTGTAAGATGATCATCATCTATAATTAAAACAAGCGAGTCAAATATCTATAATTTAATTGAATTTGAAAAGTAAATTAAAATCATCATACATAATAAATATCCATCCAAAAATCATCGATTGCTTTTAATATATATAAATTAACAAGTCAATACTGATAAGATCATCATCATATATAACTAAAACAAGTGAAAGTAAAATATGCCAGTACATCAAAAACATGTCAAAATGATACATGTCCAACAATCGACATAAGTGAAAATGATACATGTACAAATGATATAAATAAAATTGATAAATTATGTAACTCAAATTGATACAAGTCAATATTATACATGTCCAAATGATATAGTGAAAAATTGAAAATGATACATGTCAATATGATACAACTCAATAATATAGTATTGTAGGCCGTGAAAATGATACATATGATAGTAACAATGAAAAGAGTCATCATAACGATATATCAACAATGATCCATGATGCAGTCTATATGATCATGAATGTCATTGGTTACTACCACCAAATATCTCATCATCATCATCACCATTGTGATAATCATCATCATCGTTGTCGTCATTGTCATCATCATTGTCATCGGCCTCAATGTCTTCCGCATCATCCTCTGCCATGTGATCTATACTGACAGCTGAACCAATATTTTGTGGATCTATATCATGTTGAGGATCATCTTGATCTTTTGGAAAACCCGTGTTCTACAAAAAATAAACATTTAGAATGAAAAGTTATTATTTATTTCATGCAATAATTTGTTTTTATGTTATATATTGAATATTACAACATATGAGATGAAACCATAATCATATTACATCATATCAAAGTGCACACACCATAATAAAATTTCAAATTCCCTAGATAATACTTGAGATTGAGATTGTTAACCTTGAGAGAGTGTGACTTAGGCAAAAGGAATTTGATATGGCTATTATTTTCAAAGACTTCAAGCGGGATGTACCCCGCATTGACGCCATTCCTCAATCTTCACTTGATGGCATCAAGGAATGGCTGAACTCCATGGATATAAAGTATTATGAAAGCAGAATGAACTTGAATTGGCGGCCAATTTTGAAGAGTATTATTGATGTTCTAGATAAATTTTTTGAAGATGGTAGTTGGGAATTTTTGAATATGGAAGCTAGTGATTTTGATTTTGATAATTCAAAAGAGTCAGATCAAGGATATGAACCATCTGATGTAGATGAGGAATTGGAATAGATGAGGAAGGTTCAGAAGATGAATCTCTTGTGGAGTCAGAGGAGGACGAAGAAGAAGAAGAAAATTCTGAAGAGGAGGAAGGTAAAACATGGGATGAATTAGAAGCCGAAGCCAAAAATGCATATAAGGAAAAAGGAGACGAGTCTCATAGTGAAGAGGAAAGGTGGCAGTGAAAGGTAAAAGCTATAGGGAAGTCTCGATCACTTGATATTAGAGATTCAAGAGGAATTCTTTCCAAGAGGCATAAAGTCATATGAATTGAGTTCATCTACATCCTTCTACTATTTATTCATGCACATAAACGATCATCTTGTAATCATAAGATTTAAGCTCTATTTACTCATCCTATGCATCAATAAACAACTCAACACAAGAGATGCAAATTGACATATTAACACAACAATATCCAACTAAGTTATTGAAACTCAACTATTGATACCTCATTCTCCATCTAGATTACAAAATCATTCCACCTTTTTTTTTGTAACATATTCTTTTCAAATCACTTTGGATGGCGTCCATATTTCTCCTCCTGTCAAAACATGGCACATGGACTAGTTAAACTAATTAATATGCAATCATTTACTTTTTCCAATGAAATAAAAAAAATATTATTTAACATATTAAATATACTTACAAATGTACAGATCAAGGCCTGTAAACCTTTCTGGCCACTACGATGCGTGGCACGAAGTTTCTCAAGCCTAGCCTTGGAGGCCTTGTCCCAAAACATATACTAATTCAATTTAACTATGCACAAATAAAATTTAAATATCATTTAATAAATTTGATATAATCTTATGAGAAAATTCAAATACCTGCGTACTCTCCTCACCGGACTTCCTCTGTGCATCAGACTTCTCATATGCTTTTATAAGTTCTCTCCATACTTTCACACTTACATCAACTAGCCTTTTTTTTTCTGCCTTAGCTTAGGAGGGATTCTTTTTATCTTCTTTGTTTGGGTGCATCGAAATCTCTTCCAGTTTTGAGAAATTCATAGCTTTATCTTCTTTACAGACCAACCTATGCCAAAATCAATCTCTATGTCATGGATAACTACTTTTTTTAGGTGCATGGGTATCTTTGAGAATGGAAAATGTAGATGGTCTTTGAACCGTTGAAGGCATGATTCCTTCAATCTATTCACAAACATTTTCCCAGCATCCATCATTCAAACTTCCCCTAAAACCACCTCATATTCTATCTTCATATTGTAGCTACCAATGAAAGATTGATAACATGGCGTGGTGGAAATTTGTGTCCCAAGAGTGGAAGTCTATGCTCCCTGTTCCACATTCTTAGAGTTTACTGTCACTGATTTCCTCCTAGATCTTCTGCTTGATCTAGGACTGGTTGGGGAATCAATTGATTCCCTTTGACACAATTGATTTGTTTGCAATGTTTGAGAGGTGTTAATAGAATTTTTTTCTATGTATCTGGTAAGTGTTGTCTAGTCCACATTAACCAATTTGTTCACTACCTCTACCCCCAATATGGAATCCAATTCCTCTTTATCTTTGTCAGTCTCATGTCCCTATACATACATATATATTTTTAAATTGTATTTCTTCTTTTAAATTTAGAAATAAAAAACTAAAAAGTAAAATTCAAAGAAACAATGGAAACATTTACAAATCTATAAATTGACAATGAATTATGTCATTGTGGCTAGAGTTTGCTATCAATGCTTGCTTCCCTCCATTACTTAACATTTTGAGGTGACCTAGGGAAAATTATTTTTGTCTAGTTTGTGGAGGAAAACAAAGTACACACTATCAGGTATGAAAGTTTTCGTCTAGTTTGTGGTATGAAAGTTTTGTTTTATGGGAAAATATGTTCGTTGGGTTTGCTTATTGTTGATAACCTAGGGAAAATATGTTTGCTCGGTTTTCTTAGTGTTGATAATCTTATCATGAAAACTTTTTCATAATGCAATCTTGCACGAATTTGTCATGGGATCAGTGACTAGGGCATAACTGCGAAAAACCAAGCTGTTTCTACATTTATTTTCAGCAATTGCTCAGCAGTGACTGACCCAATTCCCAGATTTGCAAGGTAGTTCACTATTTCCTTGATACCCAGGTTAGGGAAAGAATACAAAGGCATCCTCGCTTCATGCTATAATATTTTGAGCCAAAGCTCAAATGGGTAGGGTAACATTTTTTGTTGGTTTCTCAAAAGTTTTACAATTTATAATGATGGGACAATTTAGAGGTTGCCTGGACTAGTTAGGCCATGAACCGATAAACAATCACGAATTCAAATGCAATACAAAGAGCAATAAACAATCATGAATTCAAGCAAGAAAAAAAAATTGTAACCTTACCTATGGTGTCGCAAACTAAATTGAATTTCTCATAAAAATTCAACTTAAAGGCTAACAATCTGCACTAGCTATTTGAGGAGGAGAAGATCAACAAGATAGCTAGTTTTTTGGTCAAAATTCATAAAAGAAGGTCCAACATGGAAAAGAGTTTGGAGATTCCTTAGCTTTTTGGTTCTCAGTCCCTTAGGCTACTTGGTCTTGTGGACGCCATTAAAATCTCTCATTCATTCATTCATTCATCAGTTGCTGGTAGCACCCTGTTCTCTTCCTTTGTGCACGTTTTTCCCTTTTTTGTCATCTAATTTCTTCCCTCACGCGGGAAAGTTTTAAATTTTTTATTTTGATTCATTTGTCATGCTTTAGTCGGCGTTAGTTAACACCAAATTTAGCGCCGACTTTTGGCCATTAATGTAATTTGTTTGGGATGTATAAGGCGGTGTCAAGTGCACCTAATTTAGCACCTATTATTGCTGTATAGTGACTATTTTCATTGTTGTGTATCACAGGATCCAAAGTGTTGGAAATAATTCCAACTCCTGCCATGTTTTTGTGACTACCACTGTCCCGTGGCTCCTTCATCAGCTCAGTGTGGTAGAGCAGTTTTTACCACGGTCCCACAAGGTGCTTCATCCTTCTTGGTAGTAGTGCAATGAAAGCTTTTGTGGTGGCACACGAGTCTTCCTTCTATTCTTGGTGGTGTTGTGGTGACTCTCGTAGTCCCACAAGTCTTCTACCATTGGCATGCGGTAGTGCGGTAACCATTGTTGTCCTGTGGCTCCTTCATTAGCTCGGTGCGGTAGAGCGATTTTTACCGTGGTCCCACAAGTTGCTTTTTCCTTCTCGGCGGTAGTGTGGTGAAAGCTTATGTGGTAGCATTTTTATTAACAGAGGAGGCCATGGAAATAGATGAGACAACAAAATCTACAAATACAATAGAGGTAAGAAGAGAAAGCAACCCCAACCAAAGGAGGAAGGTGTTTATGACTTAACTTAGGAAAAAATGATCTGATAGCATTTTGTGATACGTCCATCTTTTTTCACAATATTACTGAAATTTATAATGTATTATCCAATCTTGACATAAATTAATGCATGTTGTTGATGATTTTAGATGGAGATTGGAGCAAATGCAAAGCCTAAGCGTTCAACTAGAAAAAGAACAAGATATGTACGTGGACGTGGACCTAAAACTATTAAATCACGTAGATGACAGTGGGTGGAAGAGGATATGACAATGGATACTGCAGACACAACAAATGATTGCACTAAAGAAGAGGTAGGTCAGGACTATAGTACATGGGATGAATACTTTGAGAAAATTGTTGGTTGTGGATGTTTTGTATGTCGTGGAAAGAAACAATTCAAACATGTGATTGTACAAAGACATTACATATATGAAAAGCTTCCATTTGGTAGTATGCCTCCTACAATCGATTCAAATCCAATAGGAATTGTGGTGAGGAATTTTCCAATTTGATATAAATAACATGTATACTTCGTTTAAACATTGTTTTATATTATTTAAATAACTAATTTTTTCTTAATGGATACTTGCAAGATAAAGTTCTTGGTTTAAAGTTTCTTGGATCATCGACTTCTAGCCTAGAGGGTAATGATCATTTATCAGATGATACATCTAACAAAAATATGTGCCAATATACTAGCTTGGAAGATGAGGAATTGATGAAAACAAGTAACAAAACAAGAACCGGTGTGAAGATGCATAATTTGCTTAAAGACAAGAGGAAGGTGGACTACATACCCTATGAGAATGAATGTGGTGGGGATGATGACTTGCCCCTGAGTTTGAGATCAACTTACAAAGAGACATTTGATCGTCGACTATATTGCGCTTGGCCTGGTGATCAACAACTACCTAGAGTGTACGAGGTGTTTCAATTTTGGGGATACAACTACATGATACAACCCTCCAATATTCATGGAGTGAATCTAGGCCTCTTTATTGTCCAAAATGTACATGTGGGATCGAAACATAGAAAAAATTCAGAACAAACCACTAGGAGATTAATGCCATATTATGGTCCATCATATTACAGTGGTGAATGGAGAAGGCTAGTAGAATACAAGCCTATCATGTCGGCGTATGGTCTAAATTAGAATATGTATACACATCATCTCCAATTGGAAAGTGGAAAATAAATGAATAGAGGTTATCTTATGTATATAGATGTGTTGGCTTTCAGTTGTTTATGTGTTAGTTTTTCCTTGATGTCAAAAGTGGTTGGTTTGCTTATATGAGAATATATGTGTGATGGATGTTGACAAAATGCATTCTTAGACTGGGTGTTCCATACAAATGTTGTTGACAGTTGAAAAAATACATTTGAGGACATGCATTTGTCTCAGGTATATGGCATGTTTATTCAGTTATATATGATGACTCCAACTTACTTGTTTATGCATCATCAGTTTGGGTAATTGTCTTGGTGACATTTTGGTAACACTGTGGAAAAACTTTGATATAACTCTGGTTTGGATACATTTTTGTATATGAACTTTCATATGTGGTTCTCACAGTGCTTACATAAGTGTGTATCATGATTCATTTGACTATGGGCTCTTGATACTCTTAATATATGCATGTCGGTAATGACAATGATTATCTTTCAGGAAGCTACAAGGCAAGATTTTACATGATAACATTGGTCTTGATTAGATATTTTTGACTCCATGGACAGTAACATACATACTTTGGCATATACTTTGGAAAGGTATACATTTGCAAGTTCATTTTGATTATGCATATTTCTATTGCTTATCTCATGGCACTTTGACTTGGCAATGTCATTGTGTCAATGATTTCTACATGGGCATTATAAGGTGACTTTGATAAACAATGTTAAAATGTTCATAAGCATTTTGTATGATCATTTAGTGTGGCATATATTATAAGCCTAAATTGGTTTCTTCTGGCACATTGGTGGTTATCTCATTTCACATTGGAGTTATATTTGTAAAAGTCACATGGCAGTGGCATCAATAATATATGGTATTGTATTCAACAACATATTATTGAATTGTTTGATAAAGCCTATTCAAAAGGTTAATATCTTTAGGCTTTATTACAAGGGTAAATGCCTTTGATTAATGTCATGGAAATATGTTTCGATGATATTGTAATGAGAAAGGTCACAATATACATGTGACTAACATCGACAATAGCTATTATTTTTACCGACAGGGATATCATTTGACTTAAGTGGTGTTATCGACAACCTTCTTGAAATTGGGTTAATGATTCTTTATCATGTTGTCAGTTTTTATTTGTCAACAACAGTGGACTTCAAATGATTTTAATCATTGTATAATCTTCCGGATTCCAAATCATCACTATTTTTGATAAAGTCTTCAATAGCCTTGAAGGAAAGAAATTTAGGGAAATTTTGTTGTTGAAGGGTTTGGAACCCTAGCCGCCATGAGAATGCTATGTTTGCAGTTGAAATCTATTTCTTTTTTTCTGACACTAAAGGAGTTAGATTAGTTCATTACAAGCATGGACAACAAATCATGAGTTAGCAAGGGCTTGGTAGTTGACAATAGCTTCTTTAGCTGCACAATTGTGGTTGTCTCCATCAGTCTGGTATTTGATTGATTTCTTCATTGCTTAAACAAGTGTTAAGTAAAATCTCTTTTTATCGAACTTTGAGACATTTGGCTTTAAGACATTTTTGTTAAGATAATAAGATTTAAGTTTAAGAAGTTTATGACACTGTTTTACTTCAAAACCCTTGATTATTTCTTAGCAAACAAACAAAGGGTTAATGCATTCAGTTTTTCTAATCTTGAAATTTTGATGAGAACATATGCAAAGAGTTAGTTGAAAAATCTTTAGGGTTTTTCTTGTAACCCTAACCCGTGTTGTTTTTCAGTTACGCAAACTGCATATAGAAGTTATCATTCACAGTATCTTTAAAAGGATGGTTCTCAGACATTTGTTTTTAGAGAAAGATGTATGTAGCTTTAGTCACATTGTGCAAAATAGTACTGCATTGAAAATATTTTATTATGATTCTCATATTATTGTATTAAAAGAAGATGTTGATGCACAACATTCTTCAGTGTGCTTATTGAGACATTATACATAGTTTTTCTAGTGAAACTCGAGAGTTGCAATGTCTGAACTTCTAGGGTTCTGATAGGATGCTATAATTCTTATTTGTTTAAAAGGGGTTGGTGCTCCTTGGAATGGGTGGTTTCTAAATCTGTAGAGGAGTTGGTGCTCCTATTGAAGTTGATGCTTCAAAATTTTGGTGGAGTTGGCACTCCTGAATTGTTACAGAGTTGGTGCTCTGAAAAATATTGTAATCAGTTTGGAATTAATCCCATAAGGCATTTTGGAGTGGTTTTTCTACCCCAAGAGGGTTTTCCACTCGTCAAAGTTCTATGTTTCTCTTTTATGTGGTTTGTGCTTATCTTGCTTAAGTTTTCATTATGTCATTTGTCAAAGTGGCTCATGCAATGCTCTAATACATTAACATAATTCCAAGTTGTCTAAAAGTTCAAAGTTTAATTGTTCATGTTCAATGTTTGAGTGTTAAATTTTTCCATTAATGAGTTTGATGTCCTGTGTAAAAGAAAGCATTAAAAGGTTGTTCATTCAGCACTATGTGAACAATGTATATCATGCTTTGATATGAGTTGTTAAGAATTCATGTTATGTTTGGTTAAGTCATTGGAAAAAAATAATTCAAAACTCAATATTCACATTGCATATATAAAGTCACTAATTTTTTCAAGATCAAATCATTCAAATCTGCATTTCAAGTCATAAAAAAGTTTTTATACATTACTCTGATTCACCCCCCCTCTTAGAGTAATTCCACTTCCAACAAGTGGTATTAAAGCATAGGATCCTACATTAGGTTTCATACCTAGGATTGATTCTAGTCTTGGAAGTTTGTCATAATGGCACATGTGCCTAAAGTTTCATCTATTACAAGAGCTCCTCTATTTGATGGCTCTGATTATGTGTTCTGGAAAATCAGAATGGAAACATATCTAATTTCTTTAGACCTTGATGTTTGGAACTTAATGTGTAGTAAATACACTGTACTTGATACCATACCTATAGATCATGATGAGAAAAGGAAATATGAAATGAATGCAAGAGCTAAACATGCACTCTTGTGTGGCTTGAAAAAGGATGCATTTGTTAAAGTCATGCATTGTAAATCTTCATATGAAATTTGGGAGAAGCTTAAAAATGTGTATCAAGGAAATGAAAAGGTCAAGCAATCCAAAATCCTTACCCTCAAGAATCAATTTCAAGAAATGAGAATGAAGGATGATGAAAATATTGTTGATTATTTCTTAAGAATAGATGAAGTTGTCAATGCAAGAAGAGGTCTAGGTGAAACAATTGCAGACTCTAATGTTGTTCAAAAAGTGATTAGGACTTTGCATCCTAAATTTGAGTCTAAAGTTTCTACTCTTGAAGAAAAGAAACATTTTGATTCACTTACCTTGGATAATTTACAAGGCATATTAACAGCCTATGAAATGAGGATAGGAGGCTCTACTTCAACTTCTAAAGAGACTGATTTTAAAGCAGAAAAGAAAGAAACAACCTTTACAAAAAGAAATGACCTTTCATAACTACTTATTTTACTAATAACTATTTAATTAAGATAATTAAGGAAATAACAAGACTTAAGACATTTTGACATATGGTTCCATTATTCAACATAGAAGAGCCATGATCATTGATCTGGCAAAGTCTTCCTCTCCATGATGAACGTCCAAATGCTCTCGCCTTAGTGTCCTATTCTTTGAAACCAAATACTTTTCCTCCCACTGATACATTGTAAAATATGATGGCCACTTATATTCCTAGATCTTTTGCATGTTTGCAAGATGAGTTTGCCATCGACTATCTATTAATGCCTTTGTAACATTGACAAACTTTAGGTATCCCGCATCAAGAAAAATCAACCCATCCATGATATGATTTAGCCTGGGAAGACTAGTATCATCATCCTCCTATATATGAGTTACACACTTATGAACAACCTGACTAAATTCTTTCTTCCACTTATCCAAGTCCTCCAATGGATCACCATCTCTCACGATTTCAGGTATATACCACCGTTTGTAGGTATGGAATAAATCCATTCGTGTTACAATCCTTTTATCAAACCCTTGTACATACTGAAATTCATCAATAATCATCCTCACAGTTTGTTCAGTTGGCTTTAATGTTGTGGGTACATCAGGACTTCTTTGTAGAACTTTGCATAACTTAGCCAAAGTGTGGTGAATAGGCTGGCACCTTTTGAACAAAGGATCTAATACAAGCATATGTGTCTTTATTTGTTCCATTGCCTGCTAAAGTGTTTTATAACTATCATGCACATTCTCCAGTTTATCCATAATTGATTTTATCATGTGCTCAAGAATATTTTCCATAACTTCACAAATTTGTCTTTTCACTTCATCTTGGGTTTGATTGCTGGCCTTCTTTACATCATCCACTTCCTTCTTTGGAGTTTTTACCTGTTCTGTAGAAATCTCCTTCACAATATCCATTGGAGCAATAGGAGGCCTATATAACACCATCTCCTTGTTTTGTGAGAGTCTTTCTCCTCTTAATTGTTCTTTCAATTTGACATTATCCATGAACAGTTTATTAACTTCATCATTTAGGAACCTTTGTTCCTTTTCATACTCCTTCAATCTATCTTCTAATCCCTTAACAATTGCTCGAGTGAAAATGGCCGAATGCATGGTCATTGTGGCTACCTCCAAAGGGGTGGTATCTTGTATTGTCCTTACCATCGCTACCCCTTTCATCCCTTGAATTACATCCAATAATTTTGGCTTATGTGTATTTTTTTGTTTGATCCATATGGCCAGGGTTTCAATCTTTGGGTTATACCCAGTTCCACTCACACCTTCATCAGAGTCAAATTTTACAACTAGTATTGGATCTTCCTGAGCCCAGACTTGATCAAGCAGAAACATTTTCTTTAATTCCAAGCCAGGGAAAATGAGCATATTGCTCTTCAAGACCATTTCTTTAGCCTTTTGGGGGCTAATGTCAATGTTGTCAACTCTTAATTCCTAGAAAGTCTGTGATACCATTTCATTTTTCTCTGATTCTTCAATTCCTACTTGAGCTGATTTCATCCTCTCTTGAAATTATTTTATCTTCATCTTCATCTATAAATCCCCAAACTTGGGAGTCTTAATGAATTCATCATCTTCTATGAATCTCCTGGCTGCAATTTCCCTTTCATCTTCATGTACCTTTGTAATTGTTTTTTCTACATCACCCATCCTTTCCTCATGTTTATGGGCACTAGTCTCAAGGATGGGCTGATCAACTTCAATATCACCTTTCAATGACAATAGTACTATAGCCACTTCCTCAGTATAACCCACCTCTTCAGTATCCTCATAAGGTACTAAATGTTCAATGCTTCTTGTCTTTTGTCTTTTGGGAGGTAACTGCTCCATGGGAGGCTCAAAGGTTTCACTTGGGGTCAATAATAGATGACACAATAGGGAATAGTTTCCGAATGTAATCAATGCTCTATCCTCTATAACTTGGGAGAATTCATCATCTAATGCCTTCTCAAGGTATGAAGCAAAGTCATATTCAATATTAGTTTCAAGGTTTTGAATTCTCATGGTCATCATCATTAGGCCTATTGTCATCTTATCTTGAGCATCTATCCCCAACACTTGGAAAAGAGCTAAATATGTATTCACAAAGTAATACTAAAAATCTGTCACATTAAATGGTTCAGTAATGGTAGTAGAGATGGGGAATGTTTTGTTACCAATGCCTCTTTTCATATATAGGGGTACCTCATCACTTCTATAAGTCTTTTTTAACCTAGCATAATCCTCCTCACTTTTTTGCAAGTCTATCTTGGTCAAATCCTACTTGTTTAAGCCAAAACACTCAATGATGGCTTTTCTGGTTACTTCTACCAATACTGTGTCATTTGGAAACCTTACTATTTTGGTAGCTGAGTGATAGTGTTTGGCTAGCAGTCTGATAAATTCTACATCAAAAAACACATTTGGGACAATCAACCTTGCTATATCCAACATCCAAGCGTTTGACACTAGAATCTTCTCATTTCTCTTACTGTAAAAATACCAAAATATGTCCCATCCAGATTTGGAAATGAGGGAATCCCTACAACTTTGTGTGGTGTCCACGAGAAAATTATTATTACCCTCTTTAGTATAACTTGGAAGAATATCTAATATGGATTGATGGAGTGGTCTCTTCTTTACTTTAGGTTCTTCATCTTTAACTTTAGGCTAACTATATTTTGCTTCTAATTATTTTCTTTTAGGAGGCATGTTTCAATTTTCTCTACTATGGCTTCAGATGACAAAACCTTGAAAGATTTTTCATATTAACAGAGCTCTTTTAGATAGTTTTCGTGCACTTACCTGAGTATTTCATGCTTGCAGGAATTCTTCTTGTATCCTTAGCTCAGGCCATGCTAGTGCACTGCAATTGAGTGCGATATTGGGAAAAATCACTTATCTTTGGATGGTGTGGTATTCAGTCATATTAGTTTTGGAAACCATTAATAATTTAATAACATTTAATTTTGACAACTGATGTGATTTTCTGTAAATTGTAATGATGCTACATTTACCGCACTATTGCTTTGCTCAAGGATTCTTGCTGCGAGGTTGCGGTGTATACCGCTCTACCACATATGTTGCTCACCTTCTCGGCGATATAGTGATGTATGCTTTTGATCATTACTTGAAGAGTGTTGATGAGACAATCTCATTTGTCTTATCGATATCTCAATGTCTCATCAACATTAGATCTTATGTTCCTCTGATGTTGGTTGCCGATGTCAATGAGACAAATTAATATCTCTTGTCAATATGCCACTATCTTATTGATATTTTCCTTTGGCGGTATTTATTTATATATCGGTGTAACTATGCCATGTTGGGGAGACTTGTGATTATTGTTGTGGTATAGCGGTGTTTTTCCCTTCCCTTCTATTATTTACCGCACTACCGCCTTGCTCAAGGATTCTTGCTACGAGATTGTGGTGTATACTACTCTACCGTATAAAAAATGCTCACCTTCATGGTGATATAGCGGTGTATACTTTTGATCATTACTTGAAGAGTGTCGATGAGACAATCTTATTTGTCTTACCGATATCTCAATGTCTCATCGACATTACTTCGTTATATCCAAGAGTTGTGTTTCGCCGAGCACTTGTAGATATACCTTGTCGATGTGACATAAGTGATTCTCTCCTTGATATGCCCGTATCTTGTTGACATTTCACTATTTTACATCATCGATGAGACATATAAACAAGTCTCTTCGACATAGGGGTGTCTAAACTAGAACTAAACCCAAAGATAAAGTCAGAGCTAAAAGTGGTGCTACACTCGAAGCTAATATAAGTGCTAAAGATGGCATTACTCTGGATGCTAATTAGCACCGAATTGTATTGATCAGGGCAAGAAATGCCAAAAATTGTGCCATCCCAATAAATAGTGCTGATGTTTTCAAAAAGTTTCCAAAAAATACATTAAAATAGTGGGTGGAAGCAAAAAACAGAGCAAAAAGTGGAGCAAATCTCAGGGATTTGTTGTAGTGAAATAGGACCTAGATAGGTAAAACACCTATTTACACCAACAAAACTTGTCCATTCCAAACAAGTCATGATTCACATATAATATAAACCGAAATAGATTCAACCCTATACAATAGGAGACAAACAAAAAAAAAACTCACACACACATGTAGATATTTATAGGTTGTGCATGACATAAAGAAACATCTTCCTTCATCATTTTTTTATGAAATTTATTAATATTTATTCAAAAACCCAAAGTCACCTCAAAGTCTTCTTGAATCCTTGTATAATTGAACTCTAAAGCATTATTGAAGAACCTAAAGTACATATTCTCATAGCTCACAAACATGCATGAATAAATAATGATTTGTGTGTTATGTACTATGATATTGTCTATAAACTATAATTCTCAAATATTAAAAGAAACATTCGTGGACAGACAAAAGGTGATTCATGTTCCAAATATAAGTAAATATTATGAAAAAATAGCCATTTCATAACCTATACAGTGAATTAAAAAATATATATATAACCCATACGCATGCAAAGCATCACACATATGTAAACAATGTCAAGATACATTCACCCTCTTAAGGTTTGTATCTAAATTGTTAGAGGGCTTGGGAAAGTCAAGGTTATATCAAAGTTTGTAGTTCTTATAAATTTTGATTATTGATACATTATCATCAAACCTAAATCATAAATTTCTCATAGAATGTGATTGTACACGAGGAAAGAGCAATTTATGTGCTATGGCAATGCTCCAAGGCCCAAACTATTTGAACCATGATGAAACTATAAGAATTTAATTTTAATTACCTTGTAGTTAAATAATTAACTTTCAACTTAAGTTATGTTTTATTGAAGGTCATAAATTTAGAAACTTAACTACCATGTACCAATAAATTTTACAAGAAGAATTATTAATACATTTTAAAACACTTAACTCTTTGATCTAAATATCATTTCATTCAAAATTCACCTAGTATTATTTTAACCCTATATGTTGATACTCTAATTTTGAGATTTGAGTTGATTCATGATCTCACGTGAAGGCCACATCTAAACAAATATTTATATTATATATAAGGTATTTAATTTGCATCTTGGTCAGTATACTAAACTAATATTGTAGAATTCAACATCTATTATAATAATTTGGATACATCTGGCCCATCTATCACCCTGCCACAAATGTTTGGGGGTGACATTGATTACCCCATGGCCCCAAGTACTAGTCTCACCTCAAGCTCACCTCATAAAGGGAATCCGCTACGCTTGATTCGCGAGGATACCCTGAGGATAACAAAAAAATAATAATTTGGATACATATTCTTAATAGTATTTTCTTTGATGAGAATTTCACTACTACATAATTTGAAACCTTTGATCAAGAATAAATTCCTCACCACATACCTTGATAAAAATATATTGAAAGACTTATGGTGTAGTTTACATGCATAATAAAGTGCTAAGTATAATGTATCCTTATCATGTATCTTTTGTGTTTACATTTTTTTTAAGGCAAATTTACAACCTCTTACAATCTTTACAATATCTTAAAAACTCATGGACATTGAAAATTAATGTCATTTCAACAAAGTTTAAAAAGGATGAACTAAATATATTATGAAGTAAATAATTACTTTAAAAAAATGTCACTCTATTAAAAATTTAAGATTTGGCACTATAAATTTATTTAGGACATAAATGAATCCACTTAAAAGATATAACCATCACAAGAATTATTTTTGTTAGGAAAAAGAATATATCAAACTATATGCATATTATAGTAATAGGACTCTAAACATACTTTCATGAATCCTTGGCTTGCCTAATTTTAGAGCAACAATATTTAGTATAAATTTTACCTGGATATCACACATTATCTCTAACTTGATAACATCTTACAAAATCAAAATTCTTCATACTAGCTAAGAACAATACCATTTGGTTAACATAGACATGTATATAAGAACATCATTATACGTATGTATATATAAAAAATCATAGTTATTTATGCTAAGAGGTAGATTCTACAACCCACACTAACATGAACTAGACCTTTGTTAGTATCCTCCCTACCTATTCTAAACTTGGAGCTTTAGAATAAGGTATGGATATCCATCAAAGTATAATGAAAGAGTGATTCTCATCAAATGTTATAGTTAAAAATTCTTTGGTAGACATGTATGAAAAATGGGGAAGCATACACAAGGCACATGAACTATTTTAAAAAATACCTTGAGAGATGTATACTTTATTGAACACCTAGAATACTGAGAGGTGGGGTGAATCGGTATTCCTCTAAACCAATTAAACATAACCCATCCAATTAATAGAATAGAAATAACTACAATGAAGTATGAAAGCATGAATATGACCACAAAATCACATGACACATGAACACTAGTATTTTTATGTGGAAAACCCAAAAGGGAAAAACCATGGTGAGGGTTAGCTCACAATATATTATATTCGGATATAAGATATTATAGAAAGGCTCAATACCAACACACACTATCTAGAAAAAGGCTCACAACCCACTAAGAAAGAACAAAGAAGGGTTGGAAACACTGCCTATATGAACCGATACAATAGCATCTATCATAAGCCAGATTACAGTTCCATTGAAGTACAAGATGATCTTCACACTCATCTGAAACAATACTCTATTTACAATCTGCTCAATATTGCACTGCACACATGTAGGTGAGTCACCATACATGTCATATATCTCTTCACATACAATCTGCTCTGCTACATAATTCACCACATTCACATACCATACTCTTGTTTGCACACCCCCCCACACACACACACTCTCTCTCTCATGCCAACCTTTAGTGTTGATATCCTATATATATCCATATCAGGTGTAGCTTTAATTAGGCTAGCCTAATTAGAAGTAACACACAAGATTAAATATGTCATCCTCAAAGAATTTTATCCATACTTATTGTCTAAATCCAAAATTCAATTTACATCAAGATAGGTTGGCATGGACCTAATATAAATCCCATATAAGGTAGGGTTACTTTCTTATCCTCCACAAAACATCAAGTATGTTAGGTCGGCCCAAAATAGACCTAAACACAAAATCTTCAAGCGTACATGTAATTTTCCAAACATGTGACCTCAAATCTCGATATCCTTTGAAATTCCCATTCAACTAAAATTTATTATCTTATCTTCATCATCACAAAACAAAGTAATTATTCGTGAATAAGTGAAAAATCTCCCACACCGATACACTGTACAAAATATAACTATGATATACAAGTCTACACACTATCATTCATATCTTTATGGAAACTTTATAGAATGTCACAAAAACTTGAATGATGTTGCATCTGTTGAACTCAAAACTATAGTTATGACCGTAGAATATTATACCAATGTGCGGTGAAGTGTGGACCCAAAAACTAATGCACTAGACCATAAAACTGTCAAAGGAAATACTTAGTCAATTTCTTGATAAACCATACTTTTCGATTCAACTTGTACTATACATAAGTCACCACCAATAATTTACATTATGTTAGGATGATCATAACAATTTTGACATCAATGGCAACACCAAATCAAGCAATATATACACCTCATGCTCATGTTTCCAAGAAGCATCATCAATGATAGAATTCCAACTTCCAACAATCTCCTCCTTTGTCATTGATGGAAACATGCATATCAAAAAAAAAAAATTGGAGGTTTAATTTAAAACTTGTCTCCCCCTTACACATATCACTCCCAAAGAGATCTTGTGTTTTTCCACTATCTCTCCCTAAATTTTTTTGACAAAAATATTTTTCCACTATCTCTCCCCCTTTGAAATCAATGGAAAATGGTGTGCAACAACTCAGTGTACTCTCCTTATATATATATTGACTCCCCATCAACCAAAAAGGAACTAATACACAAATAAGGGATTATGAAAACTTAGTAAAATGCATAGAAATAAGAATTTTCAACTTGAAGATGTTGACCCTTTAAGCTTCTTTAGAATGTCTTTCCTGATAGATCTACCTTCTTCCCAAAGCCTTTTTGCTTCTACTAGAGTTCTGCACTGTAATTCAAGCTCCATTAGTGTGTCTTCTCTTTCTTCCACATATTGGGGTTGAGATTTATCCTTGAGAGATTTTTAGCACTGGAAAGGGAACTTGAGATATGAGTATGATTTATCTTTACCAAGTCCCTTAGCATCACATATTTTCTGATTGTTTTTATCTTTTGCAAGTTCATAAGTATACGCTTCACAACATATTTTCATTTCAATTGAGTTCATGGTATATTTTATACTTCGTGTGTTATTCGACCATTTCAAGTAATATGAAAGTAGGATCTATGCTTCTTCTTCATAGACTTGAGCATCCTTTAAACATTTCATAACTTTGTGATGTGCATTTGTACAATTCCTTGTGATATCCTCTAGATTCTTCTCTACAGGCCTTGTCTCTGATTCACTTCTAGATTTTCCTTTTAAACTAGAGACATATACCTTGAATGAATCAACCAAGCATCTAAAATTTTCTATAGTAGACAATGATGCATCAATACTTGTTCTAGGGGTTATTTATTGTAAGGATTTCATGGCTTCATCCATAGTTATGACTCTAGTTTCATGCTCATGTTGAGCACCATCTGTGTGAATTCTTTTTACTACCACATTAGTATCTCCTTATTGTGTAGCTTCTTGTTTAACTTCAACTGAAGGATTAACGGTGCTCTTTCTTTTCTTACCTTTTCTCCTAGAGATGTTAGAGGCTTCATCTCTAATTCTCTCTTCTAATCCTGGTCTGTTGGGGTCTTTGGCGCTTCTTAGAAGCACTTCTACATAGTGAACAACTTCTACCTTAGTTAGTTCATAATCTAACTCAGAAATCCAAATATTTTTGGGCTCAATTGCTTCCATGAAGTAATAGTCAATAGAGAAAAGAAAATTAATTTCTCTTAAGTAACTTCCCAACACACTCTTAGTAATTCTTACTCTTTCATTCATTATCCTTTGAAACATACCAAACAATTCTACAAGAGCATCATCTTGAGCATCTGGATCTCCAAGACTTCTCACATATTTTTCTATCTAATGCACAATAGGTTATGTATTTTTTTATTCTACTTTCCCAATTACTGATACTTCATGAAGTAGAAAAGAAAACAGATTACCAATGTACCATACTTGAATGTGTGCATTTTGTTCTTCCTTATTTCCTTCAGGTTTTTCAACTAATGTTGTCAGAGAAATTCACAAAGGTCATAGTCAATACCACTTTCAATCATGTCTTGTGTAATGTGAACTCCAATGGAAAATATTTTATTATCTCTATTTGGGAAACAAATTTCGTGAACAATAAGCATTGCAACATACCAAATTGTTAGATTTATAATTGAGTCCAAAATGAGTTCTTTTTGATCAAGGGTAGCACCTGTCTTCTCCATTAAATCCTTAATTAATAGATTTTTGGTTTGGAACTGGTCTGAAGGACCACAATCTAGTTATATCTTTGATAGCTTCCTTGGTTATTGAGTACATACCATCAATCCAAATAGATTCATCATGAATTCTACTTAACACCATTCTGGTGTACTTCTCTTTGTCTTCAAATGGTGTAAACTTTGCCACACATCCAACCTCTTTTCACTTAGGGTTTTATGATGTCATCATTTCCTTCAAATTTGTTTCCCCATAGAATAAATAATCTGATAGAGGAAATTTCTTCTATTTTTCCATGAATATATGCTTTAATATCCTCAGTTGTTAAAACTCTAGAGGGGGTGCAAGAAAAATGCACCTGCAAGATCTTCTAACAAAACTTTCACGGTATGCCTCTTAAGTTTAGGCTACGGTCTCTATGATATGTCTACAACCTTTGCTCCTTCCATTGCATTTAAATTTCTTTTAAATAAAAGTTCAAGAAAATTTGAATATGCAAAATACCTCTTAAATAACTCAACAAAATTAGGGTTTTGATGTTTAGCTACCAAGAGGCATGTCGAGCCTTCAACTTCTTCTTCTGCGCCTCTCTTCCCCTTCACATGCGTATAATGAAATGAATTTGTCTTCCTAGGCAAGCTTTTAACTCTTTGATTTGATCCATTTCAACAATAAATGCTTCAAACCAAAACCTGGTAAACTTTGAAACTTTGTATGCATAGTCGACCTTTAGAAGCTCCAAAAATTATCATATTAGAACACTTCCTTCCATAGTTTTCACCAATAGACTCTTTTTATTTATCTTCATGTTAGGCCATGACACAATGTATCGACAAATGGGTTATATGATTTTTAGTAAAGCTCCCCCTAAGCCATAGCTTTGGCATAGTTACCGAAGGAAACATCTACACTAGAGATAGGTACATATTCTACCTTATCCTCAATCTCTTCTTTCTTTCTCCATAATTTTTCCATTTCTTTCTTCACTTCATTCAGATCAATTTTCTTGACTAGTTCATCTTTCTACATTGGATCATTCTTCCTTGTGTTTTTATTTCTGCAAAATTTAGCAAAATGTCCAGGTTTTCTATAGTGGTTGCACATGATGCTTTTTTTATTGTAGTTCCTTCCATTTGTTTTGAATCTATATTTATTAGCTTTGTGTCCAAATCCATAGCATGTATAGCAATAACCACTAAAATACTGAATCATTCTACCATTTTCGTATCTATTCATCCTCTAGCTTCTTCATTCACCTACTCTATGTCCAAATTTATTGCATGTATAGCATTGTCCAACAAAAGATGAAACATTCTAATTCATTCTATTTCTACATTCCATAGCTCTATGTTCAAATTTCTTACAACAATAATATAAACCATTGAAAGATTGGCACCTTTGAGCATTTAGTTGTCTGATAGGGATTCTTCTAGCATTGCTTCTTTGATTTTAGAACTTGTCATAGTTCCTCTTTTCTTTATCTTTTTTAGGTTCATTGATCTTCTTTGCATTAGATGTTTGATCTGATTTAGAGCATCTTCATCTTTCAAGTCCCAAAACTCCTTTATCTTTAGATGCTTTCTGTCCAACAATCAACTCATCAAGCATTGTAGAAATTGTCTTAATTTTTTCTTCATGAATTCTTGCTTTTTCCAAATCTGATCTCAGATTTACCACTTCTTGTACAAGCCTAGTGCACTCATTGAATTTTATTTTTACTATTGTATTTATACATTCCTCGATCTTTTCTTTTCTTCCACTTGTACTCTTAGTCTGATGATGTCTTCATTCACTTGCTTTAGTTGTTCATTGACTTCCTTATGCCTTTCTCTGAACTTCTTGATCTACTCCCTCAACTTCTTGATGCATTCATTTGCCTCCTTTAGATTTTCCTTCAGATCTCCATTCTCATTTTCAACTCTGCTAAGATCTTCAAGAGCAACTTTAAGTTCTCCATCTTCGTCTAGCATGCAATCTTCTTTTGTGTATTCAATTGCAGAAATTTCTTCTGGAGGAGCATAATACTTTATGTTAGCCATGTGTTCAAACTCCAAGATCTTCCCAAAGCTGTCAAGCTCCTTCCAAGGATCCAATCTCTGATACCAATTATTGAACACTTAGAATATTGAGAGGGGGGGTGAATCAATATTCCTCTAAACCAACTAAACATAACCCATCCAATTAACATAATAGAAATAACTATGATGAAGTATGAAAGCATGAATACAACCACAAAATCACATGACATGTATGAACACCAATATTTTACATGGAAAACCCAAAAAGTAAAAACCATAGTGAGGGTTAGATCACAATATATTATATCTGGATATAAGATATTACATAAAGGATCACTGCTAGGACACACTATCCAAAAAAAGGCTCACAACCCACTGATAAAGAACAAAGAAGGGTTGGAAACACTACCTATATGAACTGATACAATAACATCTATCATATTCCAAATTAAAATTCCATTGAATTACAAGATGATCTTCACACTCATATGAAACAATACTCTACTTTGTTCACAATCTGGTCAATACTACATCACACACATGTAGGTGAGTCACCATACATGTCATATTTCTCTTCACATAAAATCTTCTCTACTACATAATTCACCATATTTGCATATCATACTTTTGTTCACACACCCACTCACTCTCTCTCTCTTGATAACCTTTGGTGTTGATCTTCTATATATATATATCCATATCAAGTGTAACTTCAATTAGGTCGGCTTAATTAGAAGTAACACACAAGATTAAGCATGTCATCCTCAAAGCATTTTATCCATGCTTAGCATCTAAATCCAAAATTCAATTTACATTAAGATAGGTTGGCATGGACCTAATATAAATCCCATATAAGATAGGGTTACTTTCTTATCCTCCACAAAGCATCAAATATGTTAGGTCGGCCAAAAATAGACCTAAACACAAAATCTTCAAGCATACATGTAATTTTCCAAATGTACGACCTCAAAGCTTGATATCCTTTCAAATTCCCATTCAACCATCATTTATTAGCTTATCTTCATCATCGCAAAAAAAAAAATTATTCATGAAGAAGTACAAAATCTCCCACACTGATACAATGTACAAAAGATAACTACAATATACATGTTTGTACACTATCTTTCATATCTTTCTGGAAACTTTACAGAATGTCACAAAAACTTGAATGTTGCTACATTTGATAAATTCAAAACTATAGTTACAATCGTAGAAGATTATACCAACGTGCAGTGAAGTGTGGACCCAAAGATTGACGCGCTGAACCACAAAACTATCAAAGGAAATACTTAGTCAATTTCTTGATAAACCATACTTTCCAGTTCAACTTATACTATACATAAGTCATGCCCAATACTTCCACATTATGTTAGGATGATCATAACAATGTTGACATCAATGACAACACTAAGCAATATATACATCTCATGCTTATGTTTCCAAGCAACATTATCAATGATAGACTTGCAACTTCCAACATACTCATGGATTGTAATGATTACAAGATATGTACAAAATAAATTTGTTGAAAAATATTTTAAAAATTTCAAGAAAATGTAATTGGAAAATGTGAATCTAAATTCCATAACCTTTGTCAACATCCTCTCTATTTGTGTCAAAATGGGAGGTTTGGAATCGGGTATGAACATCCATCAGAGAACAAAGGATAGATAACTCTTTTTAGATGTTGTGGTTACAACTATCCTACTAGATGTGTACACAAAATGTGGAAGCATATGCAAGGCACATGAATTGTTTGAAAAAATGCTTCAAATAGAGGTGGTTTAATAAAGTATATTGATTGTACTAGGATGTGCACAATGAATTTGTTGAAAAATCTTTAGAATTTTTTAAGATAATGCAATTGATAAATGTAAATCCAAATTTACCAACCTTTTCCAACATCCTTGGCCTTCATTTCCAATATCCTCCTAAAATATAAAATATTAAAATTTAAGACCTACATAATACAAAGGTGAATCCTGAAACCCAAAATACTTATTCCCTATGTCACTCTCTTTGAAAATTCCTTATTAAACACCCCATTAAATAAAAGAATAAAAATAATTTAAGATTGTATTATTCAAAAGTTTCATGAAGTACTGGATTCTTATAATTTTCCTAAAACAACCATAACTTAATTTCTTTGCAGAAAAACTTAAAAATACAAGGATGCAAATCAATTCACCAAATAATCCAACACAAACAATATTCCTAAATCGATAATTCTATTCAAAAATATAAAATTCATCCCATATACTCCTATGGAGCCCTTTTTTATACAAATAAAATCATGTTCATTTATTTTTAGGATAGAATATCTTCAATGCCAATCCCATAAATATTTTATTATAAATCTTAGCCAAAATTGTATTAGTAGTCAACAAAACCACCAAAAAGCCAATAAAATTTCCAATAGGAGGTCAATGGTTCCCAAATATTTATGTAACTATGACCATTCAATGTACTCCATTTCCTCCAAAACCTCTCCAAAATCTTTTACTAACATTATCTCTCACTATCTCCTATATAAATAGAAACCTTGCTTTCCTTCTCTTCCTCTTATATGTAATCCTCACCATCATTGTTAGCATTACCTTATGTACATCGATACATTATTTGAATAAAAACTCAAGGGACTTTCAAGCATAGATGATTTGGTTAAGGCAAAGGGAAAATGGTAGCAACATGTATAAGGGAGGTTATAAAGTATATGATTTTTTCAACACAAAGTAAACCCTTAGTTGCACCTTCCACATTTGGTATTAAAATTTTAGGTGAATAAGCCTTAATTATACATTTCTCAAAAGATTTACATTAATAACAAGGACTAGCCTATATGATATCTACCCTTATCCCCTTACCCTCCCATAACCACCTATTACTTACATATTTGTATGCAATTACTTCTCCTTGTTCCTTAATACTCATGTGGCATACCACTTGACTTTTTGGCCAATTAAAAACCCCCTAATATGAATGCATATGCTAAGGTGCTGGTTTTCATGTCAACCCATGGGGCATTTGTGTGAGATATTTACTACATACAAATATGATGATGCTAGGTGATTGTCACTTTAGATGACACAATACAACATGATGTAAAAAATATTGGAATGACTTAAGTAGTGTGAGCTAGGGTTTTTTTATGTGTAAAGCTAATCCCTTGTGGTAGATAGATATGGTGGAATTGTGCTAGTGATGGGAAAATCCTAGATGCTTCTCCTTAGTGAATCATGGATAATGGATCTCCTTGATGTCAATTACCTACAAGGTGACTACATCCTTCTATATATGGCCTAGGCACACAATTTGTTTGTTAAAGGAGTTAGCACATGACAACTAGTTGAAAGGGGGTATACTTCAACTAGGGTGAAATTCAAAGATTGGATGCGTGGGTCAAATTCATGTTGTAGAACTGTCTTGGACCATTTATGTACCTGTATATTTAACTTGGGAAGAAAGAATAATAATTAGACAATTGTATTTTTTCTTAATAAGGGATATGTTTTATTTATGATGATCAATGTTAATTTAAGGCCAAAATGAGTGTCAAATCAATCAAAATCATGTTCTATGGAAAAGTAGTTAAGGAACCCTCACAAAGTAGTGTAAAGTAGAGGGTAAAAGTGCAATGTGTGCACTTTCTACCCTTGCAACACTAAATAATTTATATTTTTAGAGTGTTAATCTACAAGTTTAAGTAACACCTCAATTAGTAAGTTTGTTGTATTAAATTATTTGCTTTATAGTGGTGATAGGATCAATCTACAATTATGCATGTTTATCCATAACACCTTAAATAAAAAAATAAAAAAAACTTGGAAAACTTTAGCATAAAATTCAAATGGTTATAATAACAATAAAGGTACACGTGTCTTTACATTTTAGTCAAATATGCTAGTTATTTATTTAGGGACTCTAGTCCCCACACAATGAACCAACATGTTGTGGTTTAGGTTGGTTCAAATAAATAAATTAAATTACTTTATTAAAATTAAGTTTATTGAATGTGTAGACACTGAAAAATGTCCTAATCGATGTCATATATTTGAAATAGATTTATTAACATCATTCCCTCTTTAACCATCATCTTTTCACTTAATTGATTTAATTATCCTATCTAATTAATTAATTGCATTATTTTCATCCATTTGACATAATTAATTAAATTGGGCTAATTCATCTCTTTTCACACTAACACTTCATCTCATTAAATTAAATAAATCAATATATTTAATCTCCAAAATCATCTTATTTAATTAAATATCATTTCATCACCCCTCCCCTATTTATTAAATAATCTAATTTAATAAATATCTTTTAATTCTTCTAATTCCCTATTTGCATAAATTAAACCTTGTTTAAATTAGCAATTAAACTAATTTTCTTCTAATCAAAGGGAATATTCCCATGGAATATTCTTTATCCTTTTTGCACAATTAAAACTTTGTTTTAATTTGTAAAATCCCTTTTTCCTCACCCTAAAGGAATATTTTCTTTCCTCCAATCAACTCACTTAGCTTCAAATGCAAGTTAACCCTTTAACCTCTTAAGCAAGTTACCTTTGACCTGTGTGAGCAAGTCAAAAGTGTGTTTGTTTGAGGAAAGTGTGAGCCTTTGATTAACTTTTATCTTGCATTATCATCCATTGATGAGAATCCATGATCCATGCCTCTCATCCCCTTCATCTTGAACTGTTGATTAAGCTTTTTGATCTCAACCACCCATTTCTCATTTGCTTTCCTATAAATAGATCAGTATTTGGAGACAAATGGATCCATCTTTTATTGCAAACTTATGCTGTTAAATTCACTCACATACTTGCTTATATTTTGCTCACTTTTTATCTTGTTTTAGTTCATTTTTAGTTACATAATAGCTTAGAGCATCTATTAATGGCTTCCATGCATCCATCCTAGTTTTTAAATAAATTAGGGTTTTCATCTTTTAGCTTCTTTTAGCATAATTTTAGCTTAAATTAGCTTAGATTAGCTTATATTATCCTATAAATTGCATAATTAGATCATTTGTAGCATAAAATCATGGTGAATTAGCTTGCAACCATGTTCATTTTTTTTATAATTTAGGTTTTCATACACCAAACACCATGGTTTCATCGATTCTCTTCCATAGAATCAATTGAGACAAGCTCACTATCATGGGATTGGGAAAGGGTCATAGATCCACATCAACGTGACACCAATTCCACAACAAGATAAATTTTGAATGGATTAGAGTAAATGTTTTGATAGCTTTCATATTTTAGTATGTTAGGTTTTGATTAAATGTTTGGTTTTAATCTTGTTTGATCGATCTTGTTGAGATTCGAGTATTGGTGGCTCCATTATGCCTTGATTCTTCATGGATCAAGCGTAATTCAGCCCATACCGGTATCCTCGCATTGACAAGATGTAACAAGCAATGCTGTCCAATTAACCTAATATAGAGTTTTGATAGATTATGTAATAAAATTTAGAAATTTGGAAATAAGTAGAAATGAAAATACTTGGTTGACATCATGGTCAATATAAAATTATCCACTATTTTGATTACATCTTTTAAACCACTGGAAGAGGAATAATAATCATGAGTAGATAATGGGCTACAAATAATAGTAAAGCAATATATGAAAGAATGTGGAAAATAATGGAAGTATAATAAGTATGTAACCAAACCAATGTTTAGGCCTATGAACCAAGGTAACACCAAGAGCATGAATCAAAGCACTACCATTGCATATATAATCATTCTATGAAGATATAAATAATGTAAAATATACTTTTGTATCTTTATTGCCACTAAATGACTCATTATTCGTACATTAAAATAATACACATCATAGATCAAATCATCATGAAACAAGACAATGAACTCCGTGTGAGAAGATAATGAACCATCACTATGTTCATCACTAAACATATCATCAAAAAACCATGATTCACAAGAAAAATAAGGACTAACATGAGCTACATGAGGGGTAACAACCTCATTTAAAGTTGAACATAAACAAGGTGCATCATGTACAAGCACACCATTAGAAATAGAATTACAACCACCATAAAACTTATCAATAAAATAATCATCATAAATAGGTAATCCTAAATTATTGTATATCACTAGGCATGCTAAAAGGTGCATCATCATCATTTGTAATTGGAGGTGACACGTGTATTTAACTAACACACAACACTAGGCTCATTGAGGAATGATGCATAAAGAAGTGCATGGAGGATAATTATGAGATGTATAAGGGATATGATTGATAGATGTGATGGAAGCTCATGAATCAATATACCTAGATGTATCACGAGAGTTTAGAGCTAAAGTATCATCTACATGAGCCAAATCATGAGAAGAAAAGGTGTGCAAAGGTAAAAATTCACTACGTGTGTGTACATCATTATTTCTAGGAATATGAAATGCATACGCAACATGAATATTGTGGAAAAGAAAAGGAAGTGAAAGTAATATGGAAAAAAAGTACTCACTAACTATATGAAAGAGGAAAATCATGTGCATGATGGAAGAAAACCTTTATAGAAAATGTTAGTAGCTACTCCAAATGGGTAGCTTAGGGGCCACAAGAGAGGCTTTGGGATACTAATTTGGGAAGGCAACAAAACCATGAATTCTTTCACATACAACTTTTAAATGTGCAAGTAAACTTTAGAGATCAACACTTATTCTAAACTAAGATTAAACTAATAATATGGTGGAAAAGGGATAGAAGGATGCAAATGGGTTAAAAAAAGAGGCAACATGGATTAGAAAAATAAATAAAATAGTGGCAAAGGGGTGCCAAAAAAAAGATATATTAATCAAATCTTCCTATAACACATAACCAACCTTCCTCCATAAGAATACAAATGCATGTGGAAGGACTACCTCACTTACTCTTTGAAGTTTCACCTATGGGCATAACAACATTAATAGGCATCTATGGATAGTGGGTATTTGATTCTCACAAGTAATTATAGTCTAGGGATGTGGGAAAACAAGCATAAAAATGTTTAGAAATCATAGCAAGGTATAATATTCAGGATGAGATATGAAGGAAAAAAGCTTAAAATAATATTTCATTAATTAATAGTTGCAAAAACAATGACTAGTCAACTATTTTTGCAACAATAAAATCATAGTATAAATTTACAAATACAACTAAAAGATATTTACAAGAGACCCTTCACATATATATTACCAAGAAAAGACAATCTCAGCCATAAATCCAATAAGGTTAATCCAAGAGACCATGTTCATTTACATGCTAAATATAAAATAAGCATCTCCTTTTTATGATAACTCACCTAACCCACCTCATAAAGTGGGGAGGAAATTTTACATCAAAAATTAGAAAGGAGTAAGCCACAACAAATAATAATTTATTAACATGCATAGATCAAAAATATTTTAATAAAATACAATATTTTTATTAAAATTAGATGTAATGATAAAATCATTAGAAATACATCTCCATTTATAGGATAAGAAGGAAACAAGAGCATCAAGGATGATACATGGTATAAAAATATATCAAAATCTATAACACATGCATGGATAGACATTAAGGATGGTAGACTATGAGAATATATAATAAAATATTATGGATGCTACACATACAAGGGCAGGTGAGTAGGATCAAATGGATATCAATCAATACAAGATGAAACCATATAAAGATAAGTAAATGATACAAAAATAAGGGTAGATTTGAACCATAATTAGACTTTATATAAATTGAATGCAATCAAAAAGTTAGATCTAAAAATAGTCAAAACCTTAGGTCATGAAGGAATGTTAGGCTCACCAAAAATGTAAAGAGATAAAATATTTAAATTCATGATTAAAATTGAGTTTAATGAATATAATGAGTAATGCAAACCAATTAACCTAATTTTAGAAATGTGAAATATCATGTAATAGAATTTACAAATGTAGAAGTAAACAAAAAATGAAACACTCGGTTGGTTTTAATGATTGATAAATTGGTGTTCCATTGTTTTGATTATAAATTTTAAATTATAAATCACAACATAAATTCTTAGATGTGTTGGAAATAGAAAAGAAAAATGAACTAGATTGTTATTATAATTTAGCTAAATTATATTTGTGAGTGCAAAATAAACTCAAATTGCAAGTACAATAATAAATGACATGTTTTGCCTTGCACATGCCTCACTTAGATTTTGGTTTGGTTTTGTTCCTAATGAACCATAGAATTGACTAGTTTCCTGCTGTAATTTCATGTTTTCTATCCTATTTCTGCTAAGCTTTTAAAGACATTACCAAGACCTTTTATATACCTTTAAGCATTTCAAGCATTTAAAGACTATGTATATGGTATTAATGAATGTATGTATGGATTTCAGATGTCTATATATTTAGTATAATTTCTTGATTAAATATGGTGATTAACTATGAACGCACTTGTAGAAATAAAACTAACCCTTGCAGCTCAAAGACTTTTTCAACCCACAACATAAGGATTTATAACTCACAACAAAGGGGTGGAGGTTTAATATAGCAAAGGATTGAATTAAGCAAAACATCATTATGTTTTCCAAAATGTGGTGAAGACGACAGTTGGAGGTCATAGACACAACTATCCATGTGACATTCCATCCACTGAATAAAGTTGGAAGAAGAAGTATGTTTTGAATAGGAATGGTAGTTATTACAAGGATGCTATGTCCAACATGTTCCTATATTTTAGTAGCTTTCTTAAAAGGTGTAGAATCCTCGTTTGATTTATGCACTCTTGCTTCCAATACTTAGTTTTTTTTATAGTTTTAATGAACTCAAGTCCTCTTCCTATCTTTTAGGAAGATTTGATGTTTGTGAACAAGTCTGTTTATAGTTTGATAATAAATAGACTCCAATAGGCCCTATTCAAGAAGGTTTCTTGTTGAGAGACATAAGTAGTTAGATAATATATTCTATATCATTACAAAAATTTGATTGAATAGTAGTTGCGACATTGTGTTTTGATGTCTGATATATAAAAATAAAGAAGATTTCTCTGAATATTTGATTGTTGAGTTAATTGAAGATATTGTGGAACACAACACTCAAGAAAGGGCCACAGGAGGTACTTCCAACTCCACATAATAGTTAGTTAGTTAGATTATGCATTGAAGTTTTGAATTCTGATTCTTGGTTTACATTGCAATTCATTAGTATTTTAAGATTTCCAATTCAATGCTTTATTCTATATTCAGGTTAATGATTAAGTTAGGATAAATGCATGTTGCATCATAAGATTAATTAGTTATAGTCCATGGAGTAATAAGTACTTGTAGCAACTAGTAGTAACTAGATTACTTAACTTTTTTTTCTTTAGGTAAAAGTTACTTGGAATTATTCTTTTAGTACCTGTACTCAATTTATTAAGATAGGATTCTTGAATACATATATAGTGCCATTATCATCTTAAGTCTATGATTCCCTAGTTGAAAATTAAATGAAGCCCCTTTTAATTATGAAATACTTAGATATGAAGGATCTTCAGGTCCACTAAGTTGTGTGTATCATTAGTTACATTGTTAAATAGATATTATGGGAAATCTCTACAATTCCCTTGGTTTTAGTTTTCCTACCATTAGTATTAAAGAGTGTGCTTCAAAATGAAATGGTGGCTAAGTTTCATGTGTTCCAAATTAAGGTCATTTATATATGGTTAAGTTCAATTGCCTTAGAAAAATTTAGTTTGTAGTCATTTTCATAATTGTAGACTTATGAGGGACTATTTCACTTACAAAAATCTACATGCCATCTAAGCCTCTTGATGTTTAGGCCTTCTTAGCAAAATCCTCTCTTAATTGGTTACAGTTTCAAGTATCCTCATTAAGGTTATCTTGTGGAATCTTGATAGACAACTATATGTTTTATCTTCATGATATTACCTATTGTCCTTTGTGATGTAGAAATAAATTCATACACTCTAATCCCTCTCTAAAACCTTCACAATAATAGCTAATGCATAATAAGGATATTGTAAATTATCCTCAACAAATTGTTTGCACATGAAACCACTAAATTTTTATATTAAATAAATCTGATTACAAATGATTTTCAATCATCAATGGACTGATAAAAAAAAGTAAAACCCTTACAAACATCAAATATGCAAATGAAATATCATTCAAACACAATCTATGCTCAACTATGCGAGCTCCTGTGAACTATTCACCTTCTAGCACCTCAACTCCACTTGCAACTCCTGTAGCTTATCCTCATGTCTTCAAAACTTATTGACTTCACTCATATTCTAAAATCTATTTTTTCTCTTCATTATGCAGCCCTCATGGCTTCCTTAAACACCTGCAAAATCCCCCTTCTCTTCACAAGCTGATTTTTTGCACTCTTTCTTGTGCAACTCTCAAGAGCAACCTACAAGTTCTTTCTCCAACCTTACTGTTGTTGATTGTTGCACCTTGACTCCATTAAAAGTCTCTTCTTGATGATTATGATAAATTGTTAGGCCAATATATAAAATAAAATGAAAGCATGCTTTATTTCTTTAATTGTGATCCTCCTCTTCAAGACAAAATTATGAGAATCCCAGGATGTCAAATTGCTTATCTTCCTACTACTTATTTTGGGCTCCCATTACCAAATATAAATATTCCTAATAATTATTGGCTTATTATTATGGAAATTTTTTAAATTAATTTGGTTGGATGAAAAGGGAAGCTTCCTAGTTAAGTTGGTAAACTTCAATTCTTGAAAGCCTCTCTTCAAAATAACCTAATTTTATACCTCTCTTTGTTTAAAATCCTTACTTATATGGTAGAAATAATTGAGAAAATACAAAAAAAATTATTATGGTATGACATAGAGGATAAATCTAGTATTGATATTATTTGTCAGGACAAGGTTTACAACCCTAAAAGGTAGGGTGGTCTAGGAATCATAAAACTACAATGGTTTAACAAAGCTCTTCTTGTGAAAATGGGTTGGAACTTCATACATTGTAATAAATAATGGGGAACCATCTTTAAAGCCAAATATCTAAAAAAATTGAACCATTGTTGCATCTTGTATTCCCTTGACATTCCCCATGGTTCAAATCTTTGGAACAACCTACTAAAAACCATAAATATTGTTAAACAAGGTTCATTTTGGAGAGTGGGTGATGGAAAGAAAGTTAAGCTTTGGAATGATCCTTGGCTTGAGGGCTAGTCCCCATCTTCTCTCCAAAACTTGGATAATATTAAAGAGATGCTTATAAGATAGAATGGAAAAAAGATCCATAACTATATTGATTAGAGTGGCCTAAAGCCTAAGTGAAAGAAATTTAGGGAAAATTTGGAAAGAAGATTAATTTTCAAGAGTGAAAGGCATCAAAAGAAATAGATGTGAAGCAGTTAGGGTAGATTATTGAAGATTGTCAGTTTTTCTCTCTTGAAGTAAAGAATACAAATGAAACTAGGTGGATAATCTCTCTAGCTCTTTCTTTGTTAGATCAACCTATTCCCTTATGGATAACAATAATAATGAATAATTTTAATTGGTATATGGTTTGGAACAATCGATTACTCCTAAAGATAAATCTCTCCTAGTGGACTACAACTCATAAAAAAATCTTTTCCATAGACTGTAACCTAAACAAAAGAGGATTTTAGATGGATGACATATGTAATCTATGCTATAAGGAGGAAGGAATAGTAGATTGCATTCTCTTTCATTGTGACTTCTCTAGGGATGTCTAGAATTAAGTGTTGCAAAACCTTGGTTTAGATTGGATCTTTCCTAAGATCATAAAAGAATTTGTTACCTCTTGGAATAAAATTTCCCCTTTTCTCTCATATCGTGCTCCTTGAACTCTAGAAGCAAATTCCTCCTATTTCTTGGGGTATATGGAAAGAAAAATAATAATAATATTTTTAAAGAGATCTCAAACAACAACAAGAATGTTTTCCTAAGTATCCAGAATAACCTAAAGGATAATATCAATTTCTTGTGTTTTGGTAATTCCAAGAATATGCCCTCTTATCTTGAAATTAAGTTAAAAAAATTGGGGTATCGCTCAAGATATTACTAAGATCAATCGAGAAAAAAATCTCTTAAAAAAAGCATTAAAAGGAAACTGTCTAAATAGGGTTGGATAAAACTTAATTTTGATGGTTGCTTGAAAGGCAACCCTGGTGAAGCTACTACTGAATGTGTTATTAGAGATTAGCATGGGTTCTTGATAGAGAGGTTTGCTAAATACATTGGTAGAAAGACAAGTAATGAGGCCAAAGCTATTGTGGTCTAGTCGGGATTAACTAGAATGAAGGGAATTGGCTACCATAATGTTGAGATCGAAGGCACTTCTAACATGATAATTCAAGTTCTATAAGGGAATGATATCTCTCCTTGGAGGATCAAAAACATGGTGGATGACTATAAAAGTATGATTATAGGGTCCTCTAATACCAAAATAAATCATATCTTTAGAGAAGGAAATTTAGTTGTTAATGTTATTTCTAATGAATGTCTATGTTGTAAGGATTGAAATTATTGGCTTTACTCTGATCTCCCATGCTTAGTGAAAGAGAAAGTTTCTGTTGAAAGAAAAAATTCAAATGTGTCCAATTATGTCGATGATCTATGCCATACTTTTAGTTGAAGGATGATGTGGCCATCAATTGGCATGATTGTTATTGGTATGATAAGATGGTTGTACTTTTGGTGATGATGGATCTCCTTCTTTTTAATGCTCTTTGTGGTTTTCTTTTCTCTTTCATGCTTAGTTAGATTTAACATGTATTCCAAAATGTTGTTTCAAATTTTTTTCTTTACTTCTCCTACGTGTGTTTTTAAGCTACATGATTATGGTGAGATTAATTATAATAATCATTTGATTATGAGTGAAGTGGGGAGAATGAATTATGATTTTGGCCCTCTCAATGATTTTAGCCATGAAAATAAGTGGTTGATTGGACTCTAGAATACCATCTTTTATGAAAGAAGGTGGAAATGTTATATATTATTGTTACTGTTAATTCTTTTTTACCTATTTCAAGTCTAGTAATAGTAATAGTAATAGAAGATACTCTAGGTTTTTACTATGACCTTGATAACAACAAAATTGCAAAGAGTAAGATGGGGGGCCCTCATAAAAGAACTAAGTCTTAATCCTATGAGGCTATCATGCAACAAAGAACCTACCAACCTACAACAAAAGGCTTCTCAACTTGCAAAAAAAGAATGGTAGTTTGATGTAGAGGATGATTTAATTTGCTACAACACGATTACATTTTCAAAAGATGGAGGTGATCATTTAAGGAAAAGATCATGGATGACCAAGTGCCACTCTTGTCTTTTAATAAGTCATGAAGGAGAAAAGAGTTTGTTTCAACAACGAATAAGAGTTAAAACAAGAAATCCTTTGTTTGGGCATGTTTTCAGTTATAACAATTATTATTGATTAAGTATAGAGTTCTTATTCAACTTCTATACTTTTATTTTGTTAATTACTATTTTTTGTTTTAGAAAACCTACTCCTCTTCTTGTTCTTATATGAGAGTTTACATTTAAATTTAAGTTTGTTTATAGTTCACAAATAAATGGACTCCCATGGACCCTATATAGTAAGGTACCCTATCAAGAAGGATATCTAGATATTACATGTATTAGACTAAATAAAATTTCTATTAGATTATATTCAACAACTCTATGTATGATTGGAATGTAATAAAAAGAAGATATTTCAGTAGCATGTTTTCTTGAGTGAGTAATTGAAGAAGATTTTATGGATGCAACAACTCAAGAAAGGACCACTTGAGGTACTACAAAGCCACATTATTTTAGTTGATAAATTAGATTGTGCATTGAACTCTTAATTTGTAGTTTTTAGTTTATGCTATTATGAATGATGTGTTGCAATTTTTGAATTGAAAGTCTTTAGTTGATATTATATTCAATACTACATAGGTTAGTTGGATTAGGATATATTGCAGCATAATAGTTATTGAGCTATAGTTGTAAGAATGATAGTTATTAAGTTACAGTCATAAGCATTAAGCACCTGTAACATAAGTAGTTCCTTGTATCCATTTACCCTATTTTGGAGATAGAAGTCAATATCAGTTAAATTTTTTAATGCATTTATCTATGTTCAATTTACCTATACTTAGCTGACGTAAGACATTTAAAATTACTAAATGCATATATGTTTTCAAAATCATCTAAATTCTATGGCTCTGGTTGATAATTCAATGAAGCCCCCTTTTGAGCAATGAACTGCTTAATGTTAGGGATCTTCAAGTCTGTTAAGTCATGTGTATGATCATCTACACCAATTAATTAGACTTTATGGGAAGCTCTACATTTTTGGCACCATTGTCAGGGATGGTACTAAGTTCAAAATTATTATTTATTAAAATTATTTTTAAAGCTTTCATAGCTTAGTAGGTTTATGTTTCATTATTAGAACCAATAGATATTTAAGAATAAAAAAAGAAATATTCACTAGTAGTGTGTAGGGATTGCTCGTTAAAGATCAAAGAACTATTGTATGTGGAGGTAGAGAGACAATTTGGGAAGACTTATCCCCTCAATTTATAAGTAATTTGAAGGAATTGGTGAAAACAAAGAACATATTAGGGGAATTAACGAAGGAGAATCGCCCCCCACACTAGTAGCTACTCTAGACATAGAGGGAAATTCCAAAAGGAATTTTAACACCATTGCTGAGGAAGTGGTAGAAAATCTAGTAGATCATGTGACATTTGAGTTTATAATAATAAACCAAGAAAGGGTTATTTCTCTTAAGAACATACCCCTTCAACATTATGCATTTTCTATGGATTGGTTAATGAAGACCCAAACACCTTCCTATTTGAATTTGATGTGTTGTGCCAGAGTTATGATTATACTGTGGATGCTCATAGGCTCAATTTCTTTCTATCCACTTTAAAGGATGCCACTCTATGATGGTTTATGGGGTTGGGAAGAAAATTTGTACCCAATTTGGAAATAATGAAGGTCAAATTATTGAAAAAATATCAAGATTATTTTTGAGGGACAAACAAGAAGAGAGGTGACATCTTCAGGATTTCATAGAGAGAAGATGAAACACTTGAGGATTATGTTGAAAGATTTTAATTTTTTCTATAAAAATCTCATTAGAATAGGCTCTCACCAGAGTCGTTAAAACTAATATTTTTGCAAGGAATACATGAATATTATATGGATTCTTTAAACCTCATAGGGGAAAGAGATATCTATCAACTAAATTTTGAGGAGATTTGCAAGGTATGTAAAAATTAATCTAAATCATCCATACAAAAGACCAAGAATGATAGAAAATATTCTTTGAATAAAACAACCAATGAGGTCTCAAGGGTGGAACTCAATAACCTCCTGTCCAACATGAAGAAGGACACAATAAGCCACCCTTGCATATAAAAAAGAACCAGGAAGAAGTTGAGGTATCCCTAACTAAATATTGTCCATATTGCCACCAGAAGAGGATAAATTGCAAATACAAGAAGCTAGCTAGCATTTCTGAAGAAAAGCAAGGGAAGTATGAATTTAAAGCCCTAGGGATGAAGAAGGTCAAATATTTTACATTTCTCAGTCCAAATCTTGACAAAAAAGATAAGGTATGCCTCAATATCTATTATCTTACAATATGTCATTTCCAGGTGGTAATTCAAACTTCTCACATTAGAACATTCAACATTAGAATAATACACAAATTCAATCATGACCAATGGCCTAAGCACCTAATTGGTCTCCACAATAGGGGATATGGCCACCACAACCTTACCAAGCCCAAAATTACAATTCATAGTGGCAACCCCAAAAAAACCAATGGCCATGTGACAAAAAAAACTAGTCATTTACCGCCTACACAACCACATGTAGATTTAGATCAAACTGTATGGCCTAAACTTGATGAAGATGACCAATATTTTTTACAAAAAATCATGACCATTAACCATAGCCCAATACTAGATATCCAGGATGAAGATGAAGTCCTTGCCAAAATTATGTAGAACTCTTATGGAAAGGACCCACAACAACACCACTGTCTCACATGCTTACATTGTACTTTACATATCATAATACCTAAAAAATGCCTCTGAGTCTACCTCTCATCCTTTTCATACACTACTACCCCAAAATTATAATCTTAATTTGTAAAATCTTGAGTTTTTTTTTTTACTTCTGTCAATTCATCAACCTTAACCATGTGATCACATTGGGTAAAACATTAAATGTTAACCAATTGACAACTACACAATAATATTCATCGTTAACCATGTTGCAAGCCCACACACAACATTTGCATGGGAGTATCATGATATGAGGGTATAAATCCTCACCTATGTATGCATAGAATTTATATTAATGAAGGATACAAGCCTGTGAGGTAGGCTCAAAGCAGAAACCCAACTATGTATGACATAGTGAAATTTTTTTATAGTTGTTAGATACAAGTTTTATTTATCCCATATATAACAACCAATGGGTATTTCCATTGGTGATTATACCAACGAAGGGATGAAAATGGAGGGTATGTGTAGATTATAGAGAATTGAATGCAACATCAAGAAAATGCCATTTTCCCCTTCCTTTTATTGATCAAGTACTAGATTCATTAGTAGGTAAGCAATATTTCTCCTTCTTAGATGGATTTGATGGGTATAATCAGATAAAAATAGATTCAGAAGATAAGGAAAAGATAAATTTTACTTGCCCATAGGGTACATATACCTATTATGTCTTATCATTTGGGTTATATAATGCTCCTACAATATCAAAGAGTAGTATTAAGTATATTCTCAATCTTTACACATGATTCCATGGAAATTTACATGTATGATTTTACCACTTACAGGAATTCTTAAGAAGAGGCATTGAGTAATTTAGAGAAAATCCTACAAAGATATCAAGATCACACCCTTTCCTTGAGTCATGAAAAATGTTTCATGATAATGATTGAAGGAGTGGTGTTGGGAAAATTGGTGTCTAGTAAAGGAATGTAAATAGAACCTAATAAGATAGAAGTGATCTTCACTCTACCTATTCCTCAAAAGAAAAAGGATGTAAGAAGTTTCCTAGACATGTAGGTTATTGTAGGAGGTTATCCAAGATTTCAGTAAGATAGAAGCCCCATTATTTGTCCTCCTCCCTAAAGATGTTGAATTGGATTGGACCCCTACATGCAAAGATGCCTTTGAAACCATTAAAGCAACCCTCACTAATACCCCTATCTTAAGAGACCCTAACTGGGAAATTCCTTTTCACATATATACAAATGCATTTGATTTTGCAATAGGTGTTAATTTAGCACATAAAGAAGGGAATTTAGCATATGAAAACTATATAAGTAACAATATTCAAGGTGCAAAGCTTAATTATACAATTATTGAAAATGAAATATTGATAGTAGTATATGCCATTAATAAGTTTAGACATTAAATAAATGGATACTTTGTCTTTATTCATATAGATCATACAACCATAAGATATCTGATGAATAAACCAATGGTTGTGTAACATAGAAAAAGGGATCCTAGGTCGTAATTGCAAAGAACCTAGGATTTAATGGCCTTTTTCCAAGTTTCATTAGGATGTAGATCAATAGGGTGAATATCTTGACTATCAACCATGAAGGTGAGCCAATCAAACCTGGATCTATGTCTAGTTGAGGATGTGAGTGAATTGGAAATATTTTGGAATGCTTAATGTAATGATCCTATATGACCTAATATAATAAATGTAATAAGTTTAGTGCTAGATTTGAGCTTCTATTTTCTACCTATCCCACCATCAGAATAACATAAATAAATTCTATAGGTGAGTTTCCATGTCTTGACAAGGTTGATGACAATAAATGAAACAATGCAAAATTGATCTTCAAGCTCTCTTCAATCCTTCTTGAACCTATAATCTATACATTCACAAAGAGAGAAAATGTTGTGCCATATAGGGGCTTGCCTCAATCAAACCCTGTGTAAGTGCTTCCACTTCCACAATGTCAATGTCAATGATAAATAAGTAATTTAAAGGAAGGAAATGATGAATGAACACAATGTTGTAACTCACCATACTTCAATGGATTCCTTGAAGGATTGAAGTCATAGACATCTCCTCAAGGTTTTCGATCTTGCTTGATAGATTTTATTAAATGCTTTGGAGGCCTATAAAAATATGTTAGCCTTCACAAAATCATGATGACACGAACACATAAACTCACATAAATTTTGACATGATGTTTGGATATTGAATTTATAAAATAAATCTCTAAAATGTTGCTCTTTACTTGCTCTTGACAATAATATTTTCTCATGAAAATATCCTTCTAGCCTTCTAGTTTCAAAATGATGAATTGACTAGGTATTTTTGAGTATTTATCCAATTTCCCAAAAGCTAGATCTTCACAGTCGACACTTACAAGTTGAATTTTGAATGTTAAATTGCCTTCAAAAAAATATTTAAAAATGGGTCTTGGATAAAAAAGGGGGACCCAATTTCCCTTGGGTGAATGGGTCCTAGCCCAAATTTCCAGGATGCTTATTATCAAAGGAAATTTAATGATTGATTACATTTGTTCAATGCTTGTCCTTTATTAAAAAGGGGTACAAATGGGCTTTGGAATACATAATTTTAGGAAATTATGGGGTCAATTAGGCACAATAATTTAGGGGGGGCCAAAAAATAATGTGAAATTGTAAGTGTATACAATTTTCTACACTATATTTAGCCCCCACTTTAGTGAGAGTATGAGCTTATGCTCAGGCTCAGACTAAAGTTGATTAATATGTCAAGAGGGGTTCAATTGTCAAAATGTTGAAGAGATAGGATGAAAAAGGATCTAAGGAGAGAGCGCTCAAGGCCCCAAGATCCAAGATCCCATGGAAAACCAAAGGCACAAAGGAAAACACACATAAGCATGATATTTAGCAAAACAACATACACAAACATACGTATCAGAAAACATGAAGAAAACATGATGAACTCATGGTAGAATGGAACATAAAGATGATAATGAAATGAAAACAATTTACACACAAAGAATAAACATGATAAACACATAAAAGGAACTGACCATCAACGCCCTTAAGCTGATAGATGTTTCCATATATTCTTCCTACAACAACCAAAGTTCCGAACCCTTTTATGATCTCACAAGTATTATCCTGAAACACAAGCTCGAATCCTTTGCTACACATTTTTCCAACACTCAAAAGATTATGTCTTAAGCCCTTAACATAATAGACATCATCAGTATTGTGTTTTCCATAAAAACTAATTGTTCCTTTTCCAACAATCTTTGCACTAGAATCATCTCCAAACATGACTAATCCACCATCATACTTTTCAAGTTTAGTAAACTTACTTTTGTCTTAAGTCATGTGATTTGAGCAGCCACTATCAATCACCCAATAGTATTCATCTTGTCTAGCATGAAAGGAAGTAACTAGAGTACCTTCCATCTCATCCTTCTTTTTCTCCAGAACACTTTCCCTTGCACATCTTCCAAAGTTAGTAGATACTAATTTATTCTCCAAGGCTAGAAACAAGCATTCATCATTATCTCCTTCAAAATCACATTCATCGTTAGAAATTCCAACATCTTCTCTAACATAGTACAATTTCTTGAACTTCTTATCCTTTTTGTCTTTATTGTATTTTTTCTTCTTGTTTACAACTCTATTTGGACATCTTGAGGCACAGTGACCGATATTTCTGCAATTGAAACATTTAAAAGGCAACATATCTTTGTACTTACCAGTACCTTTCTTCAACTTCCTTGTAAAGTTTGCTTCCAACTCCTCTGAACCTTGACTATCTGGATCATCTTCTTTAGTAGCTTTAAAGGTTGTTTCTATTTTCTCTTTTTCTTTTCCAAATTTTCTCATTTCAAATGCAGTCAAGGAACCAAATAGTTGTTCTTTAGTAAAATTCTTAGGATCATACACTTCCTCAATGGTTGAGACTTTGTTACTATAACTCTTTGGCAGGGTCATAAAATTCTTCTCCATTACATCTTCATCTGTCAGAATACCACCTTAATTTTTGACTTCATTTACTGCAAGATCAACCCTCTAAAAATAGCTTGCAGTATCTTCACCTTCTTCCATTTTCAAGTCCTCATATCTGTGCTTAGTTGTTAGCTTCTTTGACAATTTCACTCTATCATTTCCTTCATAGATATCTTCCAACATTTTCCAAACTTCATAAGTAGCGCCCAAAGAAATAACTTTTGTTTGCTCAATCTTAGATAAAGCACTAGATATATTTTAATATCATAATGATTATAATATAATAATATTGAAATTATTAGTTTTTTATATTTTAATATTTATAACATAATAATTATAATTATAATGTTGTCCTCGACAATTATAATTATAACGATATTCAAATGGTTAATAACTTTTAAGTATGCTCTTCATTATTTAAATGTCACAGACATGACATATATTTGATTGATTAGTTAACCAAATAGATTGAAAGATGATTGAATAGTTAACTAAATAGATATTTTAGTTAACATGTTGAGAAGATTAATTAATTTAAATAAATTAATTAATATCAAAAGGAACGTGCAAGTTGAATTAGATTTGATAATTAAAGTTTATTTAGTAAAGTGATGATGTTAAATGCATTAAATAATTTAATTGGAAAAGGAAAAGGAGTTTTAATTAAACAATTAAAAATAATTATTTAATTAAATTAGAAGAATAAGGTATCTTAAAGACATAATTAAATAATTAATGTTTATTTAATTAATCAAAGGAATAAAGTTAGATTAATGATGAAATAATGAATTAATTAAATAATTAAATATTATTCAATTAATAGAGGAAAATAGGGTTTTTGATGTAAAATGATGTGAAACACAATGATATTAGTGATAATGATGTCGATGATGAAAAAATGTCATTCAGGATATGTGATGTGTTAGGTCGGCAATGGCTATCTAGCCTACAAAAGGCATGGAGGAAGCCATGTGCATGCCGCATCTGATGGAAAAGGGCCCGTGCAATCCTACAACTGTTAGAGTTTGTATTATGTTAGGTAAAAATGAATTTAATTTCCTCGTGCAAGGTGAAATTTTTTTTTTGCCTTCCAACCCCAATATTTTACTTCCACTTTTAAGTTCTATAAATATATATTATATAATACATATTATATAAATTTATATTATATACATTAATCTATGGGTAAGTGCACCAAGATGGTTCCCAAAAAGGGGACTTAAGTGGCCACTTTTTTTTTCTAAAATCAGGAAATACTGACCTTGGACGTGAAATTGAGGATAGTTACACTCAAAATTTTGAGATGGAACACAAAGAAGGATCGAAGTGCTCTGAGTCTACTTTCTAAAATACTAATTTATTTTGAAAATGGTTGAAATTAAGGGGTTCAAACAAGGGATGTACACAAATTTTGGTGTTGTTTTTGTCAAAAAAATATAACATAGCAACTCTTGTACAACCCTAGCACGGTGAAATTTTTTTAATATTTTTAAAATTGCTACGGTCAGAAGTTAGCTAACAGTATGTAGTTGATGCACGATTTTTCTGATAAATTTTTAATGAATATTTGATTTTTTACTAATTTTCAAAGTGGACACTTCCTGAAAAATAGAATTTTAGTTGTGCTACCCCTACAAATTTTGGAAACTAATTGAATTTTTTTTAAAAAAAATTGTAGAATGGAGTCTAATTTCTAAAAATGTAATTTATTTGAAGTTTTGATGAATGGTTAATTTATAATGAAAAAACACCAAACACTGTTTTTTTCCAAAAAAGAGACATACAAATAAAAGAAATTATGGATGAAAGACTTAACATTGTTAGAAAGTGAAAAAAATTACTTGTTGGATAGCTAAGAGAGAACCTAACATTGCCCAGATGTTCAATTTGTTTGATATTGAACCATGTGCAATCTTGATGATGAGCACAAACCTAATTATGTGAAATATTGTAGAATTTGCATAAACATGTCTCTGGTCATTGGGAATGCCCTCCAAGCCTTTGGGTTGGTATTCCAAGGAAAATACCAATCCCAAGGCTTGGGGATTCCCAATGCAAGATATAACATGAGTGCGTTATAACACACTCGCATTATATATCAGTTTTGACATGGAATTTTTTGTTTGTGGGGAGCATGTCTAGCAAGACATAACGTGAGCGCAGTATAATGCACCCACATTATGTCTTGCTTTATGTTAAATGCTACTCTATTGAATGTATGTTTACATATTTGTATGTTTGTATGTACATGTATGCTTGTATGCCATGTATGTATGTATCAATGCATGTATATTGTATGTATTCCTATTTGTATGTAAGATTGTATCTATGCATGTACATGTATGCGGGTGATCCCACAAAACTGGTTTACAATTTCTTGAAGATTCTAATTTTTTTTGAAATCACATATTTTTAGAAAATATAAAGATTTAAGCCTTAAAAAGTTCCATTTAAAGCATTCCAATTGAAGTGGGTTTGATCAAGCTACTTTAGATCAAACCCCCTTGGATAGAACCTCGCTAGTTTTAAACCATACCTATAATGGAGTCTCCTTTACACCTATCAAAATGCTAATAAAAAACCACTTTTGATTTACCTTTTGGGGGATCAAATGAATTCATTTAAAATTTATTTTTTGTAAGTATGTAGTCCTTATTATAAGCTTCCCAAAAAGTATAATTTTAAATAAATTTAATTTTATTATTATATTTATTTTTTTATTTCTTGTGAATGTAGGTTTTTCACCGAAATTCAAGCTCTATGTTCTGCACATGTGGAAAAATAGAAGATTTTCAATTTTTTTTGAAAAATATGAGTGCACTAGATATTGAAGTCCTTGATCCAACAAACAAAAAAAATTGAATTTCGATACATACAAAAAAAGTTGTGTTATATAGTTTTCCTATTTCTGAATTGTAATTGGTTTAACTTCAAAACTTGATTAAGGAAAAAAATTCAATAAAAAACTATGAAACCAATTGGAAGCACTAGATATCATAGTTACAAATCTAAATTTGAAAAAAATAGAATTTTATCCTTCATGGAAAATATTTATGTGTTATACGGTAAGTGTCACTCTTTAAAAATGGTGTTTATTAAAAAAAACTAGTTTTTGAAAGAGATGGAAAAAGAAGTGCAATCTAACTCCATAAATTTTGAAAAAAAAAAGAATCTACAGACAAAATGTCACAAATCACTAGTTTGCATCATCTTCAAATTCCTCATGGTTTAGCTGCTATAGGTGCTCGATAGTGAAGATTTAGTTAGAAAAATTAGTTTAGTGTCCAGTTTGGCCAAAAATTGTATACCAATATTGTGGGATCACCCATGATTGTATGTATGTAGGATTGTATGTACATATGTATTATGCTTGTATGTATGTATTTATGTATGTCTCTAGAGGGAGGGATAATTTAGAGAGAGAGTGTGAGTTTGGAGAGAGGGAGAGGGCGTGGAAGTGAGAGTTTAAGAGAGAGGGAGTGGGAGAGAAGGGGTTGGAGTGAGAGGGACTTAGCTAGATAGGGTGGGAGGGATAAAGGGATGGAGAGAGAGAGGGGAGGTGGGAGAGAGATAATTGAGAGAGAGAGGGGGTGGAAGAGATAAAATTGAGAGAGAGGGAGGAGAGAGAGACAAAGAGAAAGAGAGAGTTATGTAGGTAGGTTACCAAAGGGAGAGAGTTGAGAGTGTGGGGGGGTGAGAGGGAGAGGGAGAGACTTGAGAGATAGGTAGTGAGTGAGGGAGTACGAGAGGGAGGGAGTGGGAGAGAGAGGGAGTGTGAGTGAGAGACCTGAGAGGAGGGTGTGGGGGGGAGTGACTGATAGGGGAGAGAAAGAGGGGGGTGGAGTGAGAGGGACTTATCTAGGTAGGGTGGGAGGGATAGATAGATAGAGAGAGAGAGAGAGTTACCTAGGTAGGTTTCCAGACAAAGAGACTTGAGAGAGAGGGGGTGGGAGGGAGAGACATGAGAGAGAGGGAGAGAGAGGGAGTGAGATAGTGGGAGGGAGATAGAGAGAGATAGATAGGGGGAGCGAGAGAGGGTGGTAGGGATTGATTGAACGAGAGGTACTTAGAAAGAGGGAGAGGGTAGATAGAGACAATTAGAGAGGGAGAGGTGAGATGTATAGATAGAGAGAAAGTGATAGGGGTTGAGGGTATAGGGTTGAGAGATTAGGGTGGAGGACCTATAGGGTTGATGGTTTCTAGGGTATTAAGGTTTAAGGGTTGAGGGTTGAGGGATTAGGATTGATGGTAGAGAGTATTGGGTTGAAATTATAGGGTAGAAAGGTTTAAGGGTTTAGGGTTAAATGGTTTTAGGGTTGAGGGTAGAGGTTTAGGGTATATGTTTGAGGGTATATGTTGAAGGATTAGGTTGAGGGTCAAATGTAAAAGTAGAGTATAGGGGTTAGGGGTTTAGGGGGATTGAGGGTTGAGGAGGAGTTGAGGTTGAAATTGAGGTAGAGGTAGAGGGTTTAAGGGTTGAGGTAGAGGTTGAGGGTTGAGGATTGAAAGGGTATAGGGTATAGGGTCAAGGGATTAGGGTTGAGGGTCCAATGTACGAGTAGGAGTATAGGGGGTTGAGGGATTAGGGTTTAGGGTTGAGTGTAGAGGGTTGAGGGTTTAAGGTTGAGGGATTAAGTTTTGAGGGTTTAGGGATTAGGGTAGAGAGTTTTCTTGGATTTAAGGGTGTAAGGGTTGAGGGATTAGGGTTTAAGGTAGATGGTTTAAGGGTTGAGGGTTGAGGGTTTAAGGTTGAGTGTTTAAGGGTTTATAGTTTAGGGTTGAGGGATTAGGGTAGAGAGGGAGGATGGATGGATAGAGAGGAGAAAGAAGGAGGGAGGGACATAGATATATGAGGGTTGAGGATCCAATGTATAGGTATAGGGTTGAGGGTGCATATGGTTGAAGGATTGGGATTAAGAGTCCAATGTATAGGGTAGAGGGTATTGGGTTGAGGGTTTAGGGTTTGAGGGTCAAGGATTGAGGGATTAAGGGTTAAGGGTTGAGAATTGAGGGTTGGTACTTAATGTATAGGGTAGAGGGTAAAGGGTAGAGGGTTTAAGGGTTTGAGGTTGAGGGTTGAAGGTTGAGGGTAGAGGATTGAGGGTATAAGGGTTGGGGGATTAGGGTTTTAGGTCCAATGTATAGGGTAGAGGGTATAGGGGTTGAGGGATTAGGGTTTAAGGGTTGAGGGATTAAGGGCAAGAGGGTTGAGGGATTAGGTAGAGAGTTTATGAAGTGGGTTTAGGGTTTAAGAGGTTTAGGGATTAGGGTTGAGGGTAGAGGGTAGAGGGTTTAAGGGTTGAGGTTTTATGGTTTAGGGTTGAGTGTTTAAGGGTTTATAGGGTAGATGGTAGAGGGTTTAAGGGTTGAGGGTTTAAGGTTGAGGGTAGAGGATTGAGTAGGGTTGGGGAATTAGGGTTGAGGGTCCAATGTATGGAGTAGAGGGTATAGGGGTTGATGGATTAGGGTTTAAGGGTTGAGGGATTAAGGGTCAAGAGGGTTGAGAGATTAGGGTAGAGAGTTTACTAAGTGGATTTAAGGGTTTATAGGGTAAAGTGTAGAGGGTAGACGGTTTAAGGGTTGAGGATTTAAGGTTGAGTGTAGAGTATTGAGGGTATAGGGTTGGGCGATTAGGGTTGAGGGTCCAATGTATAGGGTAGAGGGTATAGGTGTTGAGGGATTAGAGTTTAAGGGTTGAGGGACTAAGGGTAAAGAGGGTTGAGGGATTAGGGTAGAGAGTTTACTAAGTGGGTTTAAAGGTTTAAGGGTTGAGGGTAGAGGGTAGAGTGTAGAGGGTTTAAGGGTTTAGGGTTTAGGGTTTAAGGGTTGAGGGTTTAGGGTTTAGGGTTGAGTGCTTAAGGGTTTATAGGGTAGAGGGTAGAGGGTTTAAGGGTTGAGGTTTTAAGGTTGAGGGTAGAGGATTGAGAGTATAGGGTTGGGGGATTAGGGTTGAGGGTCCAATGTATAGGGTAGAGGGTATAGGGGTTGATGGATTAAGGTTTAAGGGTTGAGGGATTAAGAGTCAAGAGGGTTGAGGGATTAGGGTAGAGAGTTTACTAAGTGGGTTTAAGAGTTTAAGGGTTGAGGGATTATGGTTGAGGGTAGAGGGTAAAGGTTGAGGGGTAGATGGTAGGGGTTTAAGGGTTTAGGGTTTAAAGGTTGAGGGGTTAGGGTTTAGGGTTTAGTGTTTAAGGGTTTATAGGGTAGATGGTAGAGGGTAAAAGGGTTTAAGGGTTGAGGGTTTAAGGTTGAGGGTAGAGGATTGAGGGTATAGGGTTGGGGGATTAGGGTTGAGGTTCCAATGTATATAGGGTAGAGGGTATAGGGGTTGAGGGATTAGGGGTTTAAGCGTTGAGGGATTAAGGGTCAAGAGGGTTGAGGGATTAGGGTTGAGTTTACTAAGTGGGTTTAAGGGTTTAAGGGTTGAGGGATTAGGGTAGAGGGTAAAGGGTAGAGGTTTTAATGGTTTAGGGTTTAGGGTTGAGTGTTTAAGGGTTTATAGGGTAGAGGGTTTAAGGGTTGAGGGTAGAGGATTGAGGGCATAGGGTTGGGGGATTAGGGTTGACGATCCAATGTATACGGTAGAGGGTATAAGGGTTGAGGGATTGGGGTTTAAGGGTTGAGGGTAGAGGGTAGAGAATTGAGGGTAGAGGGTTTAAGGGTTTAGGGTTTAATGGTTGAGGGTTTATGGTTTAGGGTTGAGTGTTTAAGGGTTTATAGGGTAGAGGGTAGTGTTAACTATTGAAAGTTCACCCTAGCTAAGTTGCAATATTTAAGTAGTTAAGCTACAGGACTTAGCTTTTCAAAGAAAATAGGGATGACCTCTAATGTTGTGAGCTACTTATGAAGAGAGGTCAACCTCTGGAGAAGGAAAACTTCCTCTTGGTATCACCTAATCTAATGATTTGTAAGGAAAAGGGAGAAGGATTAAACTTAAATGAAAATTGATAAAATATTATTCTATGGTGATACACCAAACTTTCCTAGTTTGCATACTCAGTTTATATGCACAATTCTAACAATGACTGAATCTGGATTACAAAACTCACTTTTATATATCATTCCATCAGTAATTTATAAATAGGTTTGAATGCTAAAGTTATTAGAGGGAAATATAAATCTCACAACTAAAAGTGATTTCACTTATAACACTAATTATAGCTTGCAATAACATATATCTCTGCAAAAGGTGCTATACTTGAGATAGAATCACAAGGAATAGAATAAGATTCCATAGTAATTCAATTAATCAATAAGGCACAAAATAAGACAAAGTGTGAGAAGGTAAAATACTCCATATCATTGATGTTCAAGGCCTTCATTGATATACATGCTCAAAATGTTGAGTTACAAAACATGGTCAAACTGTTCAAGGACTGCAAAAGTCTCTTCCTTCAGAAATTACATAACAAGAATTGAACAATAATGAGTTACAAAAAGGGCTAAGTAAGCAAGCTTCAAACAATTGCACTAAAATAGGAACTGAAAGCTTCTTGGGTCAGATGGCTTCAAAAAGCCAAAAATATAACAATTGGATTTTCTTCAAATGAGCTTCAAAGAGTTGAAATGGTAAATTTTGAACAAGTTCAACATGGCGACTCTTCAAAACACCCTCCAAAAGCTCCAATTTTGTCTTCAAAGAAAATAAATGCTCCTATTTTTCCTCCAAGTGTTTGCAAACTAAATCCAACCTTCCTATATGCTCTCTCAATGTTTCTCAAAGGAAAATAACCTCCCTTCTTTCATGGCATACCATTAAAACAAGCACATCTCCATTCCTCCTAAGACCTAGTCATACAAACACGTCTCCTATTTTTTTTGCATTTGTGAGAAATAATAACTTAAATTAAATGGTTTATAAAACACCATTTAATATTAAATTATTTTACAATAAATTGAAATGCAAAATTACAACAGTCCACCCTAGATCAGCCATATGAGGAAATAATAGTTAACATTATATTAAAAGCCTAAGTTAAAAGAAACAAAGGTGTAGGTATTAATTTGCAACATATTTTTGTAAAAACAAGTAAAAAAAAATGCCATACTCCTATCAGTCTTCACAAAATAGGGTTTCAACCCTAAAAATGAATGAAATATATTCATTTTGCTTTATCACCTTACTTCACTTGGCTGGAAGAAGCGCCACCATAGGGTTTTGCTGCAGGTTCATGGTGGATTCTGAACACACATAATGAGTCTTCATAAGCATACTCTGTCCAAATATTGAAGAACAAGCTTGGGTGAGCTTTTTGTAAATGCATTCTTCATTATTTTCCTTTAATAATTGAAGAAAACAAAACTTGTTCCTGTTGCTCTTTATTTCCTACAGAAATTTTAAGCTTTATATTTTGAGCTCTCTAGTTTTTTGCTATACCCTTGCTTTCAACTTTGCAGGCCGACTTGTATTTCAATGGTCATGACTATCATATTTCTTGTGGGTATTAGGGGTTCCTCTTGCATATGGCTCAACTATTTTAAGGAATAATGGTGATTTCTCTTTTGAAATTTCTATATATATGAAAATCCCACTCATGCCATTTTTGAATTATTCTTTGTTTCATGCTTCATTTCATGATTCTAAACTCAGTTGTGCTTTATCTTTTACTCTCTGAAAATTATTCTTCTAAATCTTCCTCTTAAAGCTTTCGAGGGTTCGTTGATATTTCTCAGGCATTTTTTAGTTGGCCTTTGACAGGCTGAGTTTTTCATTTGAATATTTCCTTCTGAAATTGCCATGGCTCGGCCAGCCTTTTCCTTTTGTGGCCGTCCTCTCTTTGATGCTTAACTGTTCATTTATTTCCAACATGTATCATCAATTACTTTTATATTCTAGGTTTTCACCAGTCTTCTAACAAAGAGTTTGATTCTCAGTTGTCTTTATGCATACCATGAGATAATATCTCCTTTAGGTATTTTGTAATAGCTTATATGCCTTATTGTAACCACACACTTTGCATACATATCTATCAAGGATGCATATGACTATCCCATTCTCTTCATGAAAACTTGCAATTTGTGATTTGAGCATTAACCTCTAACTAATGAATAAGATAAACTCATTCTGGATATTATATACTGGATACTGTATATTGAATTTCTGATTATCAATGTATCATGTATATTAGTAAATTTTTGTTGCATCATGCTTAATATGTTCATCTGTCCTCATTTCACAGGAATTTGAATTGCATCATGATGTAATCTCCTAATACTATTGTAATTTTAAATTACTTTGCTTGTTGATTGTATTCTTTTGAGAGCAATTTTTTTGATTTAAATGCAGATAATTTAGACATACTCTGTACCATGTACTTTAAAGATATTGAGCTGAAGATTTCTTTCATGATTGCATTTTTTTTTTAAATTTGATTTAACCAAGTTGTCATGGATTATGCTATACTCGATATCTTGCCCTGGAACGGAGCTCTCAACCACTATCATGAATTGATTGCAATATTCATGTGATTGTTACCTCTCATAAGAATTCATCATTTAACCATACTAAAAACTCATTGCTCATTGTATTCCTTTATGATGGTTAAAGGATTGTCTTTATGAACCTGCAACACACTCTTAAATATCAAATGATTGAGTGAAGAAGATGATGCACATTTTCCCTTTGCTATAGCTATGACAGTGATTCAACTTCTTGTGCATGTTTGTCATGTATTCACCTTATTCACTGCAAAAGTCTTTTAGAGGATTGAAAACTAATGTTTAGTTTCATGACATTGCAAGATATTCTGCATTAGGATTATGAAGTAACAATGATTGATATCAACCTTTTTATGTAATCCCATATGCACTTACAATATTCATAAGACTATGCATAGATTAAAATAATGCAATCATTACAATGAGCAGGGTTCAACCCTTGTGGGGGCCACATTTCCACCACTCATTTGATCTAAATAAAAGAAATACATGATTACACCTATAGCTGCACATGAAGCAAACAAGTTAAAAAAAACCATGTATATTTCAAGTGTTTTTGATGGTTTTACTGTTTTCTCTAGTACATTCAATATACGAATGTTTGTTTAATGTAGATTAAGATCAATTTATACATGCATAGGTAAATGATCATGTATGGTGTGTAACCCTTCATTGCTTAGATCATTTCTCTAACACATTGCTTTGACTTAATGCATGAAACGAGAGTATCAAGGAGCTAGGAAGATCAAGACCACTCAGACGATAGTTGGACAAGAAGACACAATAGATCCTGTCACTCTCAAGCAATGACTGGTTACCTTCCCTACATGCATATTCTTTTCTTCATTTACTTATTCATGTATATGTTCATCTTGATTTGTATTGAATAAGTAGAAGTTAAACTCACAAATTGTGTGAGTTAAATGAATATTTCTAGATTCAATAAAGATTACCTTTTTTCAAAAAATATTTGTAAAATATTTCTTATGTTTCATGCATCTGTATAAATGTGATTTGTAATATTTTAAGTTATTTCATTTGTACACATGAATGCAACGTAAGGAAGATTAAAATGCACCATTTTTTAAATTCTTTCTATCAATGGGCTCTACCTAATTGAGCCATGGGTAAAAATATGGTAACATTTTTGGCAACATCTATTGTATGTTTGCCTGCTAAACATGTGAACTAGTCACCTAGATTTGTCCATTGGGTATGGAGTCACTTTGTTAACTCTAAGGTAAACCTAAAACAACTTTGCACATAGCTGTAACTCATTTGAGACTAGTCAGAATATCAGGATACTTATTGAAAATAGGGTAAAGATATTAAAATGAAACTACGTACTGTGCTGGAACAAAACTTAGGGAAATGAAATTTGAAGCTAAGCTATAGTGCAACAACACTTTATTGAAAACATAAACCTAACCTAATATGCATAATGGTAAGTCATACCTCAAAACATTGTTTGAGGTGAATTTTATTAATTGGGATTGGCAATATTTCTCAATCCATGTTTGATAACTAGAATGCATTATGCTCCTTGCATTTAGTGATGATAAACGAGCCAATCTAGAAGTTGTCAAATTTCGTATGCTTACCTGGTCTGCTCTTTAGCACATCCCACTTGAGAAAAATATCACCTTCCTTGAAAAATTTGGCTGTAGCTTTCTTATCAAAGTTTCTCTTTGTTTGGAGTTGATGATACTCCAAAGTATTCATTGCTTTGTCTCTTGTCTCTTCAAGCTCCATGAGCTTTGTATATCTTATGGGCATTGGGTCCTATTCTTCAAACATTTCCAACTGGTGAACAATGTCAAGAGTTGGCAGCTCCACAGATAAAGGAATTCTTGCCTCCTTGCCATAAACCAGTACATATGGTGAATTTCTAATTGATCTCTTAGGGGTTATTCTATCTGCCCATAGTGAAGATTTCAATTTGGTGTGCCAAACTCTGTGGTTCTCCTCCATGGTTCTTTTAATAATCTTGATCAGGTTTGTATTTGTACTTTCAACCAAACCATTACCTTGTGGGTAATAATTTGAGGAGGTATTCAAATGGATTCCATATTTGACAGCCCAATTTGTAACTCTTAATCCCATGAATGCAAGAGCATTATCAAAAATAATGGAGTCCAGAACTCCAAACATGGTTACTATGTCCTCACAAAAATTTAAAACTAAAGACTCATTAGCTTCTTTTAAAGCAATTGCTTTTGTCCACTGTGTAAAATAGTCAGTGGCTGTAAGTACCCACTTGTGACCAACACTAGAAGGTGGGTTTATTGGCCCAATAAAGTCGATTCCCCATCTCATGAAGGGCTACTCAACCTAAATGGGCTGCAGAGGCATAGTTGGCAATCTCTCCTTTCTTGCAAATAAAACACATTTAACACATTTCTTTGACCATGCATATGCATCCTTAAACAAGCTAGGCCAATAATAGCTAGGTCTCATAATTTTCCAGGATGTTGTTCTTGGAGCAAAGTGACCTCCTGAAGCTCCATCATGGAACTTATGAAGCATTTTTCAGTTTTATTAGTGTCAATACACCTTAATAAGACACCATTCAGGTCTTTTCTGAAAAGAATGTTATCAATGAGTACATATGGAATAGACTGTAACCTGAAGTATCTTCTTTTACTTCTATCCAGGCCTGGTGGACATTCACCAGTTTGTAGAAAATGGGTCATATCTTGAACCCAACTTGCAACTAATGTAGATGCAACATTCTGGAGCTCATTATCATTGAGTAAAATAGTTTTTGTTTCTAATTTTTGTGCATCTTTAGGGGTTGAGGAAAGCTGCTCACAAAGTCCTCTTCCTCTAACGAGTTTTGTAATTTTGATGTCAACATCAAATTCCATAACTTTTGTGATCCAACCTGCTCTTTTCTCACTCAAATCTTTACTTAACAAAAATTCTTTCACACTAGGGTGTGCAACCAAAAGATGAATCTTATTGTTAGAAATTAGAGGCTTAAATTTCTTCAAACTCCTAATCACAGTGAGAACATGTTTCTCAACAAATGTATATTTCTATTCATAATTAGCAAGACCCTGATTGAAAAAGGCTATTGGCTACTCTAAATTATCATTGTTTTTCTGAACTAGCATAGCAAAAATAGAACTAATGCTACCAAAAGCATATAAAATGAAGTCTTTAGAAAAATATGGATTTTCCAGTGTTGGGGCTGATGCTAAAGCTTCTTTGATTTCTTCAAAGCTACGTTTGGATTCTTTAGTCCAATTGAAAACTACATTCTTTTTAAGAATGGTAGTCAAAGGCTACAATAGATTTGCAACATCAGGTATGAATCTCCTCAAAAAGTTGATTCTACCTAAAAAGCTCTGCAATCCTTTCTTGTGATTGGGTAATGGAAGTTCAAGTATAGCTTTGACTCTTTCAGGGTCAATAGTAATTCCTTCCTTTGACACAATGTGTCTTAATAGTTTACCCTCATGAATTGCAAAGATACTCTTTTTCAGATTGAGAGAAATACCATACTCTCTGCATTTTTAAAAAACTTGCTTGAGATGTGACAAGTGTTCATTTGCATTTTTGGAATATACTATAATGTCATCTAGATAAACAAGCAAACATTTCTGAATTAAATTTTTAAATGCCATATCCATGGTCCGCTGAAATGTGGTACGAACGTTAGATAAGCCAAAAGGCATTCTCTTGTAGGCCATAGTGCCCCACCTTGTTGTAAACATTGTTTTATATTGGTCCTCTTCCTTGATTAAAATCTAGTTATAACTAGAATAACCATCCAAAAGAGAAAATCTCTCTGAGCCAGCAACAACTTGAAGAATCTATTTCATTAAAGGTAATGGGTAATGGTCTTTTAAAGATGCCCAGTTAAGATCTCTAAAATCTATGCATAATCTTATTTCTCCATTCTTCTTTCTAACTGGAACAAGGTTAGAAACCTGAGATGTGTGTTTAATTGGAAATACAATATCCCCCTCAACTAACTTGGTCAGCTCCTTGACCATTAAAGGCTCAAGCTTGGGGTTCAAAGGTCTCTATTTTTTCCTAACAGGCTTAGCATCAGGTTCTAATTCAATTGTATGTTGTGCAATATGAGGGTCAAAACCCTTCAAATTAGAGTATTTCCAAGAAAAAACATCATGATACTCTTGGCATAAAGCAATAAAAACTTTTCTATCTTTAGCTGAACAAATTTTGCCTAACTTAAGAAGCTTACCTTTAAAGATTTCAACTTCTTCATAATGGTCTTCTTTCACTTGAATGCTAACTTTACTCTTCTTAAGTTGGTCATCAATATTGAAAATAGACTCCAAGATAACCAGACCCTTGGGTAATTTGTTTGTCTTCAGTTGTATGACTTGATCATCATACTGTTTAAGTTTCTCTTGATTCACCACAAAAACTGATCCTCTTCAAGCAAAAAAGCTAAAATTTGTTCGTCACTTTCAAATACTTGCCAGTTGATGTTGTTATCAGGAATTGATGACCTAACTACAACTTTGACATACTACTACATTTTCTCTTTTTTTATATCATTTGGAATATCGAATTGTGCTCCAATTGCTGTAAGTCTATTAACATGTTTATTCTGGTTTCTTGGGATAGAAACTAGGTTGAAGGCATCAAATTCCTATATTATATTCCACACTCTATTTTTGTAGGTCTTTAAGGCATCGTTCTTGGTAACACTCAAGCCTCTAATCTAATTGATGATCAGTTCACTATCTCCATAGACCTTCAGGAAGTTTATTCCTCTTTTTCTTTCCCATTCAAGACCTTGAATAAGACTCTCATACTCAACAGTGTTATTAGAGCACACAAAAGCAAAATGGAAGGATGAAAAATACTTGTCACCTTGTGGAGAAACAAGCATTGCACCTCCACTAGCTCCATTCTTACATCTAGAACCATCAAAAAATATCTCCCAAAGATCATTTTGTTGTTCTAATAGCTGATCTATAATTTTTTCAAGGTTTGGGACCTCTGCATCAGGTTCATGAAGCATGCAATTACCCATACCAACATCTTGAATGAGATCTTTAGGACTATCCAACACATTTTATGCTGCCCATTCATATAACAACACATCAAGAATACTTTATGCTTGCAGCTCTTGAGTAGCAACAAGCTCATTGTCGCTAAAAAAAATATTATTTGTGTATGTAGTAGTTGGAACAACATTAATAACACTTGGGTTATATGGCTCAATATGATCCTTGGCCAAATTTTCAGATTTAATGGTAACCTTGGTTCCATACCTCGTTCTAAACAACATATGTGACAAATTAGTTGACACATTACCTCCTATTTTAGCTATAAAGTCTCTTGATAGACACAAAGCGAAGAAAGGTGGAAGATATATGACACATATATCTTGGGGAACTAAAAATTTTGGGCAAACATGAAGTGTAAGGCTCAATCCTTTGATAACTCCTAAAGTATTGACTGAGGTTCCATCCAATTGAATAAATCCTTTCTCTAAAGGTTGATACTTTAGTCCTAGTTTTTTAGCAATTTTCTTTGGCATTACAGAGCTACTAGCTTCTCTATCTACCATACAGTTGTGCACTAATTTATCACCAATAATCACAGACACATAAAACAGAGGTGGTTTGATGTCTGTACCCATTTCCTTGCTTGGTTGCTGGCTATCCTAAGGGGTATTAGTAAACACAACCCTAGCTTGACCTACTGATGGTTCTTTAGACACCTTCAAATTAGACAAAGTAGTCTGCAATATATCCTTTTGACCTGGGATGGCCAAAGAATCCCACATAGACATAGAGAAACTCATTTTTTTCATGTTCTTAATAATATTATAAGGTACAGTTGGATTTACCTTCTAATGTACCTTTACACCAACATGATTAGCTTGCATGTGTGGTTGTTCCCTACCAACTCCTTGTGAATTCCTCTACAGAATGCGAGGTATTTGCAATGTAGATGGTTCTGCAACTGTCATTTTTCCTTTATCAACTACTTGTTGAAGTTCAAAGGCTCTTTTCTTTGCTCTGATATTTGTTGCAATTGGAGAATCATCTACATTGACTCCACATAATTCTTCTCCTTGCCAGTTCAGTAGAGTAGTGTCACTTGTAAGTTGCTCCTGCTATTGTGGAGCTGCATCATTAGGTAGATTTTGTTGTGAGCTTGAAGCACTCTGCACCATTAATTCCTGATTTATATCTCCATTCGAGCATGTGGACTGATTATGTGGCTAGTTGCATGGATAACACCACTCGTAATTAGTAGCAAGGTTATTTTGAACAGGGACAAGGTCTCTAGCTACAGTAATATGAGCTAGATTATATGATTGAAAAGGCCTTGTAGCAATATTTTGTCTTTGAACTTGATAATTACCTTGGTAATTCTGCTTATTGCCTTGAAACTGTTGTTCTTAACTTTGAAAAGGCTGATTTGCAAGTCTATTATATGACTGCTGCTTCTCTAAACTCACCAGTTTGTTCCCAAAAGTCTACAAAATATTCTCAATTTTTTGTTGACTCTCTTTTATTTCTTGCAACTCCTGAGATTGAACTAGGACTGCAAATTCTTGTTTACCAATAGCTAATAATGCTGGTACAACATGCAATGGTGCAAAAGGTGGAATTTGGAGTGGCATATTTGGCTGTATTTCTAGAAAAATAGGCATTGGTGGACTAGGAGCAATCTTCCTTGCTTGAATCAAACAATTTTCTACTCTAATTTTTGTCTCGTAAGCATCTAGTAAGGACACTCCTCCCATAGACTATGTCATAATAACTATATCACTGTTGAGAGCCTTCAAATAGTATAAAAATGCATATTTAGGAGGTGGCCTCATAGTGGCAGGAATTTTTTCCCAAGTCTTCTGAAACCTAAAATTGAAGTCTGTCATTTGCTCTTGAGGAGCTTTCTTTATAGTAGTCAGCTGCTCCAATAAGGATAAGTTGTCAAATCTATCTTGAAACTATTTTTACAATTTATCTCCTGACTCATCCCATGTTGCAATGGTTCCAACTCCTAGACTTCTAAACCACTACAAAGCCCTCCCTTTGAATGATGCAACCAATAGCCTTACAACTATGTCTTCTTGAGTAATGTGATGAACACCACACAAAGAAGCAACATCCCTTATATGCTCAATGGGAGTTGTTTGATCTTCCCTAGTGAATATTGGAAAGCTCTTTAAAGCTGCATCTGGTATGTCATTGTGTTGTGCTAGATTTAATGGACTGCCTCCATTAAATAGCACAAAAGGCTAGTTTCTAGCAGCCATTGGCTGAGATGAATGAACTTGAGTATGAACAACAACAAATGAAGTTGTAAAACTTGAAAATAAAGGAACAGTACTTGAAGAGACAACAAATGTAACCTTCCTTGGGCTGCTTGAAGGTGATGTAACTGTTCTAAAACTTGGTGAAGTAGAATGAGATTCACTCTCTCTTTTTGATGGTCTACCTCTTCTCCTTGGTGGTGAGAAGAAAAATTCTTGTCTAACACCAGGTGGTGTTAACTGAACTCTTTTTTATGGAGGAGTTCTCTTTGATTTCCTACCTCTTCTTCTTGGTGGTGACAATTGCAAATACTTGAATTCTTTGGAACTCCTAGTTTGTATTCTTCTCATGTGTTGTAACAACACTGATTTTCCTACTCTTTTAGCTCAACAAAGTTGTCAAATGTGCTGTAATAACCTCTAAAAGGTTAAAAAATCACTGGCTGCACATCAAACTAGCGAAAAGCATTGAAGGACATGTCCCACTGGGTGTGCCAAAACTGTTAACTACTGAAATTGCACCCTAGCTAAGTTGCAAGATTTGACAAGTTAAGTTGCAAGAATTAGCTTTTTAGAGAAAACATGGGATGGCCTCTAATGTTAGACACCTTCAAATTAGACAAAGCGGACTACAATATATCCTTTTGACCTGAGATGGCCAAAGAATCCCACATAGACATAGATAGACTCATTTTTTTCCTGTTCTCAATAATATTATAAGGTACAATTGGATTTACCTTCTGATGTACCTTTACACCAACATGATCAACTTGCATGTGTGGTTGCTCCCTGACAACTCCTTGTGAATTCCTTTGCAAAATGTGAGGTACTTGTGATGTAGATGGTTTCGTAGCTTCCGTTTTTCCCTTATCAACTGCTTGTTGAAGTTCAAAGGCTCTTTTCTTTGCTCTGGTATTTGCTGCAACTAGAGAATCATCTGCATTGACTCCACAAAATTCTTCTCCTTGCTAGTTCAGTAGAGTAGTGTCACTTGTAAGCTGCTCCTACTATTGTGGAGTTGCATCATTAGGTAGATTTTGTTGTGAGCTTGACGCAATTTGCACCATTAATGCATCTGAAAGTGCACAAGAAAGCACCTGCAACTAGAAAAGTGGTGTGCAAAACAAAGCACACATGCATGACGCTAGAATAATATGGATCCACTATCGTCATGGAGGGACACTCACCAGACAAAGGTGTGATGGCAAAAACAAAGGAACTACACAACCCCCCCATGGCACTTTATAATATAGTGCGAGTACAAAATATGGCACAACCTTATGTGTAAAATCCCCAAAATACATGTACAATAGTGTGGCACTTTATCTCAGTGCATTTATATAAAAGAAATTGCTTACAAATGATGCTCAAAATGCCCACAAAAGACAAAAAATTGGAAATTCATGAAGAATAGCCAAAAATGAAGCATCCCATGCAAATGAGAAGTTCCCAAGAGCTAATGTGTCTAGGTAATTCACCAGAGTGTGAAAACACATAAAACTGAATAAAATATACCTGGAGTGAAATATGGAAAAAATGCATCGATGGAACTGAAGAGCTCTAAAATATGGTTCCAACGCCGTTGAGATCATGAAAAACAAAGAAACTAATCAAAAGTTATGAGCTCGAGACTAAAAATGGATCCTTTGACTTCAATTGGCTGTAGAATGCACCAATATAAAAAATGAATCGATGAGACCCACACCACTAGAAAGTTGACAGAATCAACTTTCTGACGATATCTCGTTTGCCAAAAAATGATATCGTATGCCCAAGTTACGACCTCTAGAAGAAAACAGCTCCAAACGGAGAAAAGCATAGTGTTGGATTAAATTTGATGGTCGTACGACCGTCATAGCAAAAATATGGGCCTAAATTTGACGGCCAAATGGTCGTCACCACACTTGCACAAATTGGGTTGTAAAAACAACATTAAAAAAACATAAAAAATACAATGAATATTTTTTCTTTTTAAAAAGCTTTGATTTTTTTAGAAAAAGAAATCATAAAAAAAGGTACCACTGCCGACGATCAGACCGCTAGACGACTATAAGGCTGCCAGTGGCTGACGCACCAGCAGGTTGTACGGGGCCCACAGGCCTACGTACATAGGTACCTATGGGTGCCCTGTACCAAGGCCTAAGCAAGCCTTTAAAAGGCTTTTTTTTTTTAAATATTTTTTTTTGGTTTGATTTAAAAAAAAAAATCAAAAAAACTTTACAATATTTTTTTTTAATTTTATGACAAAATAAATTCAGAAAATAAAATTGTTTACTAGGGCTAAGTTTTTTTTCTTGATCTGCGTGCTGGGGAGGCCATACGATTTCCCTAGCAAATTTTTTTGCCTCTCAAATCAAATTTGTCCAAAATGGACGAATGAACAGTCAATTTTGGGGTTTTGGACCGCTGCAAACACAATGGTGAGGTCCATTTGGACTCAAAAAGCTTTGATCAAATATGTATGCCCTGTATCGAAAGAGACAAACTCCAAACCCTTGAAGCTCCAAAAATCCTTCAAAACACGAACAAGAAGCAGGAGGTCAGGAGCTCTGATACCATGTAGAAGTTGAGAAAGCCAACTTCATAGACCCCAAAGATCACCTGCATGCAAATAACTTGTCATAGAAAGGAAGAGATGGAGACAAAAAAGCAAGGGTGCTCTGCAAGCTTCAAGAGAGATTGCATTGAATGAATTGAAATAATTACAAAGATCAATCCTTAAAAGGAGATCATGCAAAACCTAAAAGTAACCCTAATAGGTAGACATTTAATAATTAATATAATTATTAAATGTCACAATATGCAAACTAAAGTGAAATCTTAAGAGAGGAATAAAGGTAACTTAATTAACATAATTAAGTTAAAACCTTTACTCTAACACTAAGACCTAGTCATACAAACACATGTCTCCTGTAATTTTTTTTGAAATTTGTGAGAAATAATAACTTAAATTAAATCGTTTATAAAAAACCATTTAATCTTAAATTATTTTACAATAAATTGAAATGCAAAATTACAATAGTCCACCCTAGGCATTGGCCATATGAGGAAATAATAGTTAACATTATATTAAAAGCCTAAGTTAAAAGAAACAAAGGTGTAGGTATTTATTTGCAACATATTTTTTTAAAACCAAGGAAAAAAAATGCCATACTCCTATTAGTCTTCACA
>VDFB02072274.1:1458292-1514113 GCA_007258455.2 Sequoia sempervirens | reverse complement strand
AGGGGAGAGAGATAGAATTAGGGTTTAAGGGTTGAGAGTATAAGGGTTAACGATAGAGAGGAGAGGGGAGAGAGATAGGAGTGAGTGAGGGTATAAGGGTTAAGAGTAGAGGGTAGAGGGGAAAGAGATAGAAATAGGGTATAAGGGTAGAGGGGAGATATATAGAATTATGGTATATAGGATATAGACAAAGAGAGAGGAAATAAATCTATTAAAAAACAAACTTTATCATTGAAGAAGTAGAGATATGAGCATTTTTAGCAAGAACTAACACGCTCGCGTTATAACATGAGCACATTTTGTCTTGCTCTAAAAATGGTAAAAAACTCAATATAACCATGATCTCAAGGCCCACATTCTGCATATTCTCTTGGTTTTGCGTGTGCTCTGACAAAAAGTAGCTTTTTGATGATGTTGTGAAGTGTGCATGCATGTTTGTCACATTCCACCACCTTTTTCATGATCTTTCCACCACCTTTGCATGAAATAGCATAGTTTTCACATTGAAAGGCATATAATATCAATTCAAGTTTGAATTCCAGTGAAAAGTGATATACAATTGAAGTTTGGAAGGGAACAAGTTTTTGAAAAGTCAAATTGTTGAGGAGTTTGAAGAAAGAAGAAGCTAAGGCTACATAATTGGGTAGAACTCCTCCATTTGAAACTCTAGTTTTTTAAGTATGTGAAGTCTTTACACATTTTCTTTCATTCTATTATGGCTTGCTTTCATTTTTGTTATTTTTCATATTCCATGTTGATCATTGTTTGTTTGTCATTATAACCTTAGGTTGTCAAAGCACATTTTAAATTACACAATTCTATACACTTTCCAATTACATTTTTAAACCACATCTCTTTGAGGAATTTTGTTATTTAAAAATTGACTTACCTTGTGTATGCTTCCACATTGTGTATACACATATATATGACATACATTTTAAGGAAGTAAAATAAAACATCATTTCTCAATCCTTTATTATGGGTGTGCATACCACTCTCTGAAGCTTTCATTGAGGTATTTTGTCAAACAGTTATACCAAGTAGTTGATTGCCTTGTCTATGCTACCAAATTTTCCATACACGTCTCTAAAAAATTGGAATATACCCCTCCCACATTGATAGATCTTAGAAACTATTTTGGTTTTCATCTCTATTTATAAATTTACCTCATCACTAAACCTACCTCATCACTTTTAGTTTGATATATTTTAAATGTTTCCTTGATTAGTCTACCTACAAGGGATTCTAACCCTTCTCTCTACTGTTACAAGACTCTTTATTCAAGGCTAAGTTAGCAATATGGGGAAAGGTGCAGCCTATCTTGCAATCGTGGCTCAAAATGGAAGCATGGAAAAATCATTTGAATTGTTTAACAATAATTTTTTCATATAAATGTATTCAAAATGTGGTAGCATTGACAAGCTAGTGAGCTTGGCAAGATAGTGAGCTCACTCACTAGCCTGCCAATGTGATAGGGTTGAGAAGGTAGGGGAAGTGTATGCATCATACAAATGGAGTCTCATGGTATATCATCATAAAACCCCATTTCTATGAGGCATACATTGCCCCTACCTTCTCAACCCTACCGTTTTGGTAGGCTAGTGAGTGAGCTAGCTTGCCAATGTGGTAGGGTTGAGAAGGTAGGGGTAGTGTATGCCTCATAGAAATGAAGTCTCATGGTGACTAATACGGCAGGGTTGAGAAGGTAGGGTCAGTGTATGCCTTGTAGAAATGGAGTCTCACGATGAATACATCATCGTGAGACTCCATTTCTATGAGGCATACGCTGCCCCTACCTTCTCAACCCTACTGCATTAGCAAGCTAGTGAGTGAGCTAGCTTGCCAATGCTCCACTAGCTTGCCAATGCGATAGGGTTGAGAAGGTAGGGGTAGCGTGATAACAACCTAGGTGGTGAAGACCTCAACCAACTCAAAATGATTAGACTGAAACAAGAAACTGTAGAAGTTGAGAAAGCCAACTTCACAGACCCTAAAGATCACCTGCATGCAAATAACCTGTCACAGAAAGAAGAGATGGAGACAAACAAGCAAGGGTGCTCTGAAAAGCTGAAAAATGTATTCATCCAAGAGAAAGAGAAATTACAATGATGAATCCTTATAAAAGGATATTGTGCAACCCTAAAAAGAAACCCTAATAGGTAGACATTTAATAATTAATATAATTATTAAATGTCACAAAATGCAACTAAAGTGAAATCTTAAGAGAGGAATAAAGGTAATTTAATCAACATGATTAAATTAAAACCTTTACTCTAACACCCCTTTTAAGATGAGCAAAAGTGCGCTTACAAACATGCGTTAGAAAAAGCAAAGGTAACTACAATGCAAGAAAGTAAACTTGGGTCCCTAACACTGACAAAATCTAAATTTACAACCAAATCTCTCCGTGAAAGTGGAGAAAATAGAGAAAAACCCTCATGGGAAAAAACTTCACTCCAAAAAGAGATGAAAGAAATAAATGCACTAAGAAAAGAAGGATAGGAGGTGGATAACATGATACCCCCCATAGACAGCTTCTATCATATAAGTACATGTACAATGGTCTCCATAGGAGAAAAAGAAAGAGACTAGAAGGCCCCCCCACAATGAAGAAACTCTTGTCGCACATATGGATGCCTGAGGTAGAATCCAGAAAGAGATCCCGAAGCGGCATATAATATTCCTCCCTTTGGGAAGAAATGGATCCAAAGGATGAAGAAACCCTGTGAAAAGAGATGAACCAATCTGTCTCAAGATGTGTGCCATGATAGGATGCTGAAGAATCTCTCTGTCTAAACTAAAACAAAAGATGTCAAATACAAACTGAACTGAAGATTCCTGAACTACAACCTCTGAATGCACAGATGGTGGTGGGCTAACAGCTGGAATATGGCTGTCAACAAAGAGGAGCTGAAAATCCTCAAAATAATCCTCCAGATCTGCAGTATAGGACTCTACAAACAAAGACGAAATGCCTGCAAGATAAGAATCCCAAGTAGCCATGTCTGAAAGATGTATGATGTCCTGCTTAGCTGAATCAATAGGAGCCAAAGAAGAGGTAATATCAAACTGATCAAGAACAACAGGAGTAGATGCTGATACAAGTATAATCTCAGTCTGAAGAGTAGGAACTGTGAGACATTCCTCTGATTCATCAGAATATAGAAGGGTGTCTAAATACTGAAGTTCCTTTAAAGTATCATGATCAAAAGGTGTGTTCTCTCTCCAACCAATGGGTACAAGACAATCTGAAGCAGGATCCTCTGGGAATGGAGAAAGACCTGGGTCTCCATAGATCTCCCAAAGATGTGTCCAAAGTGAGTGAGGGACGCACCCACGCCCGCGATAGCCCACACAAAGGCTCTTAATCAACACTAGACAAAATAACTCCTACTATGTGATTTCTAATGATATCCCAAGCTAGTTTTCCTCTAAATTTGTTGGTTCGTGCATGAGATCATAAATAAGGCAACAATTAAGCAGCCACCTACAAGCAGGTGTAAGTATGCTCCTTGCCCATGACTCCAAATTACCCCGCTCCAAAAAATAAACCGGCTGGGTGAGTAGAAAACCCATGATAACTCTTCAAATTAAAAAACTGAGACTAACTAACCTCAATGATAAACCAGATCAAATAAAGTCATCCCATGCAAACAAATCATTTCCAAGTGCTGAAACGTCTAAGTAATTGACAGATGTGTGAAAAAAAAAATACTGAATAAAATGTACCTGGTGTAGATTCTAGAAAAATAAAAGATAGATCTGGAAAGAACACAGAAACCCCTTTCCAACGCCTATTCGTTTGCGAAAAACGGAGTCCGTATGCAAAAGATATGGCTCCAAGAGTGCAAAAATATTGTTTTGACTTTGACTGAGAAAAACAGCATCAAAACGGAAAAAACTAAAAAGTACACCTACACCATCAAATCGGCACCGGAATTAGCTTTCCAATAGTATCTCATTTGAAAAAAACGGAGATCATACGCCCATTTTATACCCGATTTACTGAAAGTCTCATGAAAATGCACAATTAGGTCCTTTAGAAGCCCTGGGGGCTAAAAAAACTGGCCCTTGGTCCGCTGGGCGACCAGGGGGCTAAGGGTTGGGCTGTCGGCGGAGCCCCTGGTTTCCAATATGACCAGGGGCGGGGGTTTGGGCGGCCGTCGGTGGAGAGTGTAGCCCCCGGTCCTTTATATGACCAGGGCTTTCCCTTCAAAGCCCGCGGGGGCCAAAGCTGATGCAACAGCGGCGGTGGTGGCTGCCACCGGCGGCCCGCCGGTGGCTGGTGGCCGCCGGGTTGCAGGCGGGTGGCGGACCCTTCTGAACTGCAAGCACCCGTTCAAAATCAAAAAAATTCCATTTTTTACAATTTTTTTCGATTTTCGTGAATTTTACACCTCGAAAATTGTGCCTTGGGGGCCGTACGACACCTGAGCAAAAAAAATTTGCCTCCCAGATCAACTATGCCCAAATAAGTCGTGCCATATATGAAAATATGGGTTTTTGGCCGCTCTGAATCCAACCGTGAGGTCTGTTTGGGCCCAAAATGTACCCAAAAAACGGAGTTACCCAGATCCTCAAAAAAAAAGAAACAAAAAAAATCGTTGGGCAAGGAAACCAGATTTGAAAACTGCACCAAGACCCTCTCAAATTAGCTGAAGAATCCCAAATTTCTTCTGTCAAACCCTTGTAACTCCAAATTCTTCAGAAGTTGAACAGGAAGCAGTAGGTCTGGAGCTCTGATACCATGTAGAAGTTGAGAAAGCCAACTTCACAGACCCCGAAGATCACCTGCATGCAAATAACCTGCCACAGAAAGAAGAGATGGAGACAAACAAGCAAGGGTGCTCTGAAAAGCTGAAAAATGTATTCATCCAAGAGAAAGAGAAATTACAATGATGAATCCTTATAAAAGGATATTGTGCAACCCTAAAAAGAAACCCTAATAGGTAGACATTTAATAATTAATATAATTATTAAATGTCACAAAATGCAACTAAAGTGAAATCTTAAGAGAGGAATAAAGGTAATTTAATCAACATGATTAAATTAAAACCTTTACTCTAACAGAAACCAACCCCTTAAACACTATACACTCAACTTATCCCAAACACACACCTAAAGGCTTGTAGCCCTCCAAAACTATTTTTTTCTCAATATCTTTTAGAGAAGGCCATACAGAGACCTAAAAAACATTATCTGAGACACACTTCAACTCCTAACACAACATACCAAAAGTTTTCAAGACGTTTCTTTGCAAAAATATTGAAACCAATAGGTTGCCCTACCTTTTAGGCCACTAAATAGCCCTCTTTTACAAAGGAGGTACCTCCAAAACACTTTGTTTTCATCAAATCTCAACTGATAGTCACTAATTGTGTTACAAAACAACAAATTACACCATTATTTCTCAAAGCATTGACCTCTAAAACGCCATACCACCAAACCCTCAACTTTCATGCAAATAACCTAGGGTTTATTGAAAGTATTGACAACTAGGCTTACCAAACCTCACCAATGCCAACAACACTTCAAAAATACCCTGCACAAACTCAAAAAACCATTACATGGAATTTTCCTTCAACATTTCATCAAAACCCTTCTTTAACACCCCATTTACACAAGGAAAACAATGTAATTCTGCCCTAGGGCATCACCCAATTTCAAACAACTTACTTCCTCTTCCTTTAGGACCATGTGGAAACCTAACCTATCATATGACAAGTCATTCCACTGAGATACAGGTCACAAGAATAGGTGGAATGACTAGGACATCATTTAGACTTCAATCAAACCCTTAACTGGCCTTTAATAGGTTGTTTCAGAAAAATAAAGAAATCTCCCTCATCTAAATGTTACTCTTAGACTAGATGCAAATGAGAGTTAAAACATGCTTCTATAGGATACAATGAATTTCAAAGCAATTGCAAATAGTACAGGTCCGTACAGTGCTTGAAAAGTTCAAAAATATAGAGAAATAGCATAAATAACATTGTATTTTGATTGGAAATCTTCCTTATAGCATTCAACAACCCATCTTCAAGAATTTTGGAGGATTTTATACACATGTCCTTCAAATTCCAACCACCCAATGCCTATGTTGTGCATGTTTTGCACACACGCCCTGCCGTAGGTAGGGACCCCTTTTTTTTCGCTCCCGACAGGTTGGTTTGCTCCTATCTTGTTTTGTGTGCCCCATTTCCAAGCCCAAATTGGTCATGTGCCTTCAAACGATCAAATCCCCCTACCGAAATTCACCTACTTGGGGTATTCAAATCTGTGGAGAAATAAAGTCCCTCGTCCCTTTTCTGCCTTTTGTCTTGTTCCTATTGGCTTGGTCCCTAATCGCTCGATTCGCTTTTTTCCACATTTTTTACCTTGGGGCCAACTTTTTGGTGGATTTGGGATGTGTTTGGGGTGCCTAAGTGAACTGCCAAGGTTTCGTCAATGTTCCGTTAAGTTTCGATGGTTTCAGAACTTTCCCTCTGGAATTCCCTTCCTCCTTGGCTGTTTGGAAACATCCGTGGACCCCCGTCGCTCCGGTTTCCACATTTTTGACTTTGGGGGCAACCTTTTTTGGATCTAGGATGTGTTTGAGGTGCTTAAATGAACTGCCAAAGTTTTGTCAACATTCCGTTAAGTTTCGATGGTTTTAGAACTTTCCCTCCGGAATTCCCTTCCTCTTTGGCTGTTTGGAAACATCCGTGGACCCCTGTCGCTCTAGTTTCCACATTTTTGACTTTGGGGCCAATGTTTTTTGGATCTGGGATGTGTTTGATGTGCTTAAATGAATTGCCAAGGTTTCGTCAACATTTGGTTAAGTTTCAGTGGTTCCGGAGCTCCATCCCTCTTTGGCCGTTTTGAACATATGTCGGTCCCCGGCCTCTGGAGCCCGACCCCTCCGTGGCCGTTTTCAGGACTCCGTCCCTCTTTGGCCGTTTTGAACATCCGTCAGCCCCCGGCGACCTGGCCTCCGGAGCCTGGCCTCTCCGTGGCTATTTTCGGGACTTCGTCCCTCCACGACCGTTTTGAGCATCCGTCAACCCCCGGCGACCCGACCTCCGGAGCTCGGCCCCTCCGTGGCCATTTTCGGGACTCCATCCCTCCGTGGCCATTTTGAGCTTCCAATTTTTGTAAAATGAGTCCAATCTTAAGGAAGTTTTCTAGGAACTTTTCCTTCCCCTTTTCCCATGTGCTATAATTGAAAAATCTTGGTTTTGCTATGTTTCGTGAGGTTCGGGAACTTCTCTTCCGGTTTGCTGTCCCCCGTTTGCTGCCTGCCCCCTTGGACCCGCATTAATGTTTATGATCCAAATGAGCTCCAAATATGAATATTATGATCTTTTGATGATGCATGGATGAATCTAACAAGGTTTTTGCAAGATTTCACTAACATTTTCCTTGTTTTTTGTATGAAAGCACTTACAACATTTCATGTACGCAGGATTCAAGGAGCCTACTGCACGTCTGTCGGGAGACCCATCAAGAAAGTTGAACAAGGAATGTGCATAGCTCCTGTCACCATTCATTTCATGATCGCCTTTCCTCATAGCACCCATCAACAGGGTCGACGTTAGAAGAAGCCACGTGCCAAGGAGGCCAAGGACAAAAATGCAAGAGGGTGGCCTTGAAGAAAGCATAAGGTAGCTGTCCGCCCAAAGTAGGGGCAACCAATCCATTGATGCCAATCGTCGACGGGCTCGTTTGATCCAAGGAAGAACATTGCAAACACATCAAGTAAGAGGGAAACTTTCAAGCAGTTTTAGCTATAGTAAAAGGGAAATCAACTAAATGACGAAACTACTATAACACCTGGGCACTAGATAACAAAACAAGGAAAAGACAGATGTTTTTTAAATTGTTGAATATTATGGGGTAGGTGAAACCCTAATGTAATTGAATCTGGGCCATTTGATGTAATTCAATCCTAGCCATTCATTTGGGCTTTGGAAAACTATAAATAGGGGTTTTCCCCTCATTTGTAAGGGTTGGAGAACTAATGTAAAAATATTTTGCAACAATAGAAACCAACATTGCATGATTTATGGGTGTTCTTTTTGAGTTTGCTCTTTATGTATGCATGGTTCAACTTCTATAGTAGTTTTAGTTGTAGATTCTTGAATGGAGGTGATAATAGAAATTGTTGTTATGGTATTTGATGAACTTTCAACCCATACTTTTAGCACTTGTTGATGACAAACTGTTGTGTAAAGTTAGCTTGGGCTTTCTTGATTTCAATGTTGCAACTTAGTTCAATCGCATGTGCATGATGTGCATGTGCAATTTGAAAATCTGCAGTCCTTAGAAGATTGCACTGGTTTTGTGTAACTGTAGGTTTCTCTTGGCCAAGCAAAACCCAGTTTAGGGAGTTTGTCTATTGTAGCAGCCTCCATGATCATTGTTCATTCGTAGTTTCAGGTCTAGGAACTTCCTCTCTTCCCTGCCCTTTTTCCTTTTTTTTAATAAGTAACCTATGCTAAGGTTCATTGCACATTGTAAAGCTAAATCCAATGATAAAAAATGGAGTTTAAGACTGGTGTTTGAACCTGCAGCAAATGCACAACTCTCCCATCTTAAGAACTCCATTTGCAGATCCAACTTCCCATACTTTGTAATTCATCCGTAAGACCACCTTGTGATTCCAGCAAATCACATCAAACAACTGAGATATTCCAAGCACTGTCAAGACGTAACATTAGAGACCTTAGGATAGTGTTCTGCAATCTGATTGTGGAAGATTGTCTTTCAAGAGAGGTAGTCCACCTACGCACTGCCTGTGTTGAGAAGTGCATAAAAAATACATCAACAAAACTGACGCTAGAGGGAGGGCATGACATGTTGAGGCTACAAAGCTGAAACTTGGAAATCAAAAAGAGACCTTTCAAGAAGAAATATGAGATAGGGAGATCTCTTTCAATGCTAAAAATCAGAAAATTTTGAAGGCAAAAGAAGTTGAGTCAAAATGGAGGAGCATGCACAAATTGACATCACCCAGCTACATGTAGATTTGAATAAGAGATTGAAGAAGCTATTGCAGCAATTCACGTTGGCAGATAGATGTCGGATCCATTGCACTCATAGGAACAACGAGCTGGGATGTCTCACTTTCTTGAGCATAATTGAAGGGGTATTGCAGGGAGAAATTCCCTTTTGGGAAATCTATCAGCCTTTAGCCCTTGCAGAATCGGAGGAAGAATTGACAACCATGGCAGCCAAGGCATTCAAAGAGCTGATCCAGGAACATTTGAGCAGCAAGGATGGACCAAGATTGGAGGAAATATTGATGTCTAGTTGGTGTAGATTCCACAATGCACCCGACTCCGAATTCACTTGCTCGTCATGTAACAACATCACCGCTCAAGCTAAGGGTTGTTCGAACAAATTGGAGCAACCAACTCTCAATGAGGAGAAGTCATCCCATGAGGCAGAAGAGCTATCAACATCTGTAGGACAACACCTTGAAGATGAACCAACTAGTTGGACACAAGTTGGTGTTGGGACAACAAACATAGAAAATGAAAACCAAGAGGGAGGAGCTGAAAGTCTTGGGACAACAAAGTGCATTGATGAAAATCTGATTGTAACCAGTTCAGTAGGCTTCCCCTCCATCGAAGAAGAGTAGTCCTCCACTCAAGAAGAGGAATGAAAAACAATTGAAGATGAATTAACATAATTTGCAGTAGTATATGCTAGGACAACCAACACAGATGCTGAAAATTAGGAAGAAGAGGAGGCTGAAAGCCTTGGGGCAGCAGAAGGAGATGGTCAAAGCATGAGCAAAATCAGATTAGAAGACCTCTCCATCTACAATGACAGTGATTAAGAATCTAAAAATAAAAGTTTTGAGGAGTGGGAACAACCACTCGCCACGACTGTCTACTATCAATCTTCTTTTTCAAATGATGATGAGGACCCGATAGCGGAAAGATATGACTAGCTCGTCTCCAGGTTGGAAAAGGATTGGTCGGAGCTGAAATACCAAATTGATTTGGAGGTGCTACTATTGCCAAATTGGTGCAGACTTCATATTCATCACACTCGGAGTTCACATGCGTACTGTGCCAAGAAGACATCAAGCAAGTCAAAGAACAAGCAAGGCAACCAAGTACCCGACCTCCTCTACTTGCTGCCCATATCGAAGAAGAAGACCAAGAGCCTGAACCAAGTGATGGCTCAGCTGAAAGTAGGCCTCAAGAGGATGCTAGGGCAGCAATTGAAGAAGGAAAACAACACAATCTCAAGCCTTTGAGCGATGAAGTAGATCAAGTGGGAATGCTATCCACCAGTCACCAAGAAGTTCTTTCTCTTGAAGAGCATTTGCACACCATGAATGATGGGCTTTATGCCAAGCCTTTGGAGGGGGAATGTGTAGTGGAATTTGGTCCCATTGATGAAGTTCCATCGATTGATGGCTTCTTTCCATTGGGAGCTGCACTACGGAGGTATGCTCATGTTGAGGAAGAGCACATCCCAGAAGACGGTAGCGATGAATACATACTCTTTGAGCCCCTAAACAATGCACTAGAGTTTCCAAATTGGGAGAGGAGCTCCTTCTCTATTTACAGTGATAGTGAGCAAGAGGAAATGAGTGAACGTCATGATGAGATGCATGAACATCAAAAAGAAGAAGACAAAGGCGGAGGTGCTGAGATAGCTGCTAACAAAGATGAAGCACCCGATCGACTACAAGATGCAACTTGCAGCCCTTCTGCCATGATCATTGTTGATCCTCTTTCACATTCAGGGAGCTGCAATAGGGAAAATTTTTCCATGTCATTATCCCATGACATTGAACATCATAAAAAGGAGGCTAACACTTGGGGAAGGAGACGAGACAACATGCTGCCCCTTGAGGACAACAACCAAGTGGATCCCAAGTTTGCAGGTGATCAATGTGGAGAAATATTTCTTTTTGAAGAATTTCCAATTAGGGCTATAGGTCCCATTGGTAGATTGGAAGAGCTATTTGCTGCCCTGTCCTCCCAGCCTTATGCAAGCTTAATGTTCGAAGTGTTGCACCCTCCATTGCGCCCTCCCGAGGCTGCCAATGTAACAATCAATGATGTTGTGCTTGCTCTCGGCTGTCCAACGCTGCCACCTCCGTGTGATGACATCCAGGGTTTATCCTTCCTTGCCCCTATTATTTCTCTTAACTACACTTATTATTTTGATTATGGGAATGAGGGGAAAAAAACATGTTTATGGATTAACCATGGGTTCAATGAGCCTCCTCAATTGCTGATTTTTCATAATGACGTGATTGAACTTGAGTGTTGCAATGTTGAACTTCTTTTTTCAGAATATAAAGATAAATTTTCATGGTTAAGAACAATAACGGTTGGCCATTTGCTTGTGTATGCATTGCAAAATCCAATGAGCGTTAATGTTGGCTTGCCCTGCCTAAACATAGTGCTTTGTAAATATCTTTGTACATAGCCCGTTTTGAGTAGTATAGGTTTCCTATAAATACTCTGCTTTCTCGCTTTCTTTAGGTTGGTTTGATGTAGGTTTCTCACTTTGTAGGTAGTTTTATTTTTGTTTTCTTTCACTTTGTTGTTGCTTTGCTCGGGGTCCGTCTGCTTTTAGCTGGGCACATCTATGCGCACAACAACCATACTTATCGCCTAGGGTTGTTCTACGTATTTCTTTGTCAAACTCTAATCAAGTCTTCAAAGTGGATGGTGAAGGTCTTCTGTTAGTGTCAAGTGATCTGGGTGTTTGATTCAAAGAGGATAAGTTGTTGGTTTAGTCTGACTCTGATGTATTCTGAAATCGTACAGCTCTTACACATCTTAAGAATCTGACGGTCATTGTAGGGCCTTTGGTGAACTCTAGTTAAGTGAAAAATCTAAAATTCTGCTCCAGTGCCACTGTGATTCTTAGCCCTGAGCATAAGCTTTAATGCTTGCGGGTTGAAATAAAAGAGCTAAAAGGATAAAAGAAAGACAGAAAGAAAACATTGAAAATTAAAAGAAAGAGAAAATTCAACTTTTCGGGGGTATCCGAGCAACTCTACCGGGGCTATGGACGCCCGACTGGTAGTAGAGCAATGTTCGGGAGAATCACAACGATAACCTCGTCGGCGCTATGGGTGCCTGACTGGCAACGAGGCAATGTCCCGGATGTTTTTGGAGTTAGAATAAACTACGTAGCTTAACTTGAAAGAGCTTGGGTTCCTATAGCAATCGAAGGATGGGAATTAATGCAATTGCACACACTTGGATTTTCAGCATACTAAAGGTTGGGTTGGCTAATGGTATTGATCATTTGGTTGGATGTCTGGTTTGTTTGCCCTAGCGTGAAGATCAGAACCAGAGATTTTGGGTTCATGATTCCAATTTGTCATCAAAATGCTTTGGAGCATTTCCCCTGTGAGTTGCCATTTGTTGTGAATGTTTTGCACACATGCCCCGCCGTAGATAGGGACCCCCTTTTTTTTGCTCCCAACAGGCTGGTTTTCTCCTGTCTTGTTTTGCGTGCCCCATTTCCAAGCCCAAATTGGTCATGTTCCTTCAAACGATCAAATCCCCCTACCGAAATTCACCTACCTGGGGTATTCAAATCTGCGGAGAAATAAAGTCCCCCGTCCCTTTTCTACCTTTTGTCTTGTTCCTATTGGCTTGGTCCCTAATCGCTTGATTCACTTTTTTCCACATTTTTTACCTTGGTGCCAACTTTTTGGTGGATTTGGGATGTGTTAGGGGTGCCTAAGTGAACTACCAAGGTTTTTTCAATGTTTCGTTAAGTTTCGATGGTTTTAGAACTTTCCCTCCAGAATTCCCTTCCTCTTTGGCTGTTTGGAAACATCCGTGGACCCCTGTCACTCCGGTTTCCACATTTTTGACTTTGGGGCAACCTTTTTTGGATCTGGGATGTGTTTGAGGTGCTTAAATGAACTACCAAAGTTTTGTCAATGTTCCGTTAAGTTTTGATGGTTTCAGAACTTTCCCTCCAGAATTCCCTTCCTCTTTGGCTGTTTGGAAACATCCGTGGACCCCCGTTGCTCTGGTTTCCACATTTTGACTTTGGGGCCAATGTTTTTTGGATTTGGGATGTGTTTGATGTGCTTAAATGAATTGCCAAAGTTTTGTCAACATTCGGTTAAGTTTCGGTGGTTCCGGAGCTCCGTCCCTCTTTGGCCGTTTTGAACATCTGTCGGCCCTCGGCCTCCGGAGCCCGGCCCCTATGTCGCTGTTTCTGGGACTCCGTCCCTCTTTGGCCGTTTTGAACATCCGTCGGCCCCTGGTGACCCGGCCTCCGAAGCCCGGCCCCTCCATGGCCGTTTCTGGGACTTCGTCCCTCCGCGGCCATTTTGAACATCCGTCGGCCCCCGGCGACCCGGCCTCCAGAGCCCAGCCCCTCCGTGGCCGTTTCCAGGACTCCATCCCTCCGTGGCCGTTTTGAGCTTCCAATTTTTGTAAAATGAGTCCAATCTTAAGGAAGTTTTCTGGGCACTCTTCCTTCCCCTTTTCCCATGTGCTATAATTGAAAAATCTTGGTTTTGCTATGTTTTGTGAGGTCCGGGAACTTCTCTTCCAGTTTGTTGTCCCCCGTTCGCTGCCCGCCCCCTTGGACCCGCATTAATGTTTATGATCCAAATGAGCTCCAAATATGAATATTATGATCTTTTGATGATGCATGGATGAATCTAACAAGGTTTTTGTAAGATTTGACTAATTTTTTCCTTGTTTTCTGTATGAAAGCACTTACGGCGTTTCATGTATGCAGGATTCAAGGAGCCTACTGCACGTCTGTCGGGAGACCCATCAAGAAAGTTGAACAAGGAATGTGCATAGCTCCTGTCACCATTCATTTCATGATCGCCTTTCCTCATAGCACCCATCAACAGGGTTTGCGTTAGAAGAAGCCCTGCGCCAAGGAGGCCAAGGACAAAAATGCAAGAGGGTGGCCTTGAAGAAAGCATAAGGTAGCTGTCCGCCCAAATTAGGGGCAACCAATCCATTGATGCCAATCATCGACAAGATCGTTTGATCCAAGGAAGAACACTACAAACACATCAAGTAAGAGGGAAACTTTCAAGTAGTTTTAGCTATAGTAAAAGGGAAATCAGCTAAATGACGAAACTACTACAACACCTGGGCACTAGATGACAAAATAGGGAAAAGACAAAGATGTTTTTTAAATTGTTGAATATTGTAGGGTAGGTGAAACCCTAATGTAATTGAATCTGGGCCATTCGATGTAATTCAATCCTAGCCATTCATTTGGGCTTTGGAAAATTATAAATAGGGGCTTGCCCCTCATTTGTAAGGGTTGGAGAACTGATGTAAAAATATTCTGCAACAATAGAAAGCAACATTGCATGATTTATGGGTGTTCCTTTTGAGTTTGCTCTTTATGTATGCATGGTTCAACTTCTATAGTAGTTTTAGTTGTAGATTCTTGAATGGAGGTGATAATGGAAATTGCTATTATGGTATTTGATGAAATTTCAGCCCATACTTTTAGCACTTGTTGATTACAAGTTGCTGTGTAAAGTTAGCCTGGGCTTCTTGATTTCAATGTTGCAACTTAGTTCAATCGCATGTGCATGATGTGCATGTGTAATTTGAAAATCTGCAATCCTTAGAAGATTGCACTGGTTTGTAGACTCCATGATCACTATTCATTCATAGTTTCAGGTCTAGGAACTTCCTCTCTTCCCTGCCCTTTTTCCTTTTTTTTAATAAATAACCTATGCTAAGGTTCATTGCACATTGTAAAGCTAAATCCAATGATAAAAAATGGAGTTTAAGACTGCTGTTTGAACCTGCAGCAAATGCACAAAAACTCTCCCATCTTAAGAACTCCATTTGCAGATCCAACTTCCCATGCTTTGTAACTCATCCGTAAGACCGCCTTGTGATTCCATCAAATCACATCAAACAACTAAGATATTCCAAGCATTGTCAAGATATGACATTAGAGACCTTGGGATAGTGTTCTGCAATCTGATTGTGGAAGATTGTCTTTCAAGAGAGGTAGTGCACCTATGCACTGCCTGTGTTGAGAAGTGCATAAAAAACACATCAACAGCCTATAACTGACTTTTAAACTTTTATGTCCCTCCAACTTCCTAAAAGTTGCATTTTTTGCAATTTTTGCTTGTGACAACATTTGCATTTTAACTCAAATGACTCAAAAACCACCCAATTACATAGAAAATGGTCACAATAGAGCTTATTTAATATCGATAGACTCAAACTACTCCAAACTCCCTAGACTTACCTAATGACCCACTTATCAAACCTTCAAATGATCAAATTTGCAAATAAGGGCTTAGGTGCCCCTGCACCATAGTGTATGCCTCATAGAAATGGGGTCTTACAGTGATGTACATCACCGTGAGAGCCTATTTTTATGAGGTATATGCTACCCCTACCTTCTCAACCCTACCGCATTGTAATCATGGCATGCCCCTGTACCACCTTTGTTTAAGCTAGAAATACTCTTATATAGGATGATTGTAAGTATTTTTTATGAAGCCTTGAATGACATATATATGAACTAAAATTCATCTCATTACCATGCTACAAGTAAATTTATTCACCATGCAGAAGAAACGAAGAAGGAATAAACTAAGAGACAAAGAGTATGAAATCTTCAAATAAAAGGAGAGAGAACGGGTGGTGGCATATCGTAAGAAGAAGAAATTGGATACGATTGACGAAAACAAGCCAATTGAAGAGGAACCTCAACTATCAAAAAGAGAACAGGCATTGGCAACACAAAGGGCACAAATGCAAAAGATTCATGGTAGAACAGATTCAGATACAATAGTTGGAGACACTTCATCCACCTTAAGTGAATATGAAGGGACACCATTAAGCACTAGTGAATATAGAAGGACACCATCTACCGCAAGTGAATATGGTTGGACACCATCCATTGCATTTCAAGTTGAGAGTACATCATTACTCGAATTTGACAAGGAAGGTATGCCATCATCCCCACATGAACATATGGGTATGTCTTCTATTGCACCCTCGATCGAAGGTATGCAATCTGGCCAACCTCAATTAAATATTGATGAAAATTCTAATGTTGAGATGTATGTACCTAGGAGAACACCACCTAGTATTTTGTGTAGAAATCCAAAGTATTTGATTAATATTGATGAGGATATTTTGTAGCACATGGAAGGTAAGATTTCAACACACACTTGTAGGAGATATGTTGATAAGATTTGGAAATTCTTCTTTGAAAGGCTAAATGAAACCGCAAGATGTCAACTATTTATTGGAATGATACGAGGTATAAAGTATAGAAACATCATGAAGACTCTTGGGTTGAGAACATCGAATGCATCAAGTGAAAAAATTATTTTGAAGAATCTAATGGATGCTTATGAGAGTGTGGGTAAGACCTCATGCTCAAAGGATAGTAATGTCACCCGACGTGTCATTACATCGAATTTGGTAAGCAGTCAAACAAAGAAAGCTTGTTTCATTAGAAAGATGAGTGAACAAATGAGAATTAGTAGAATTTTTTTAATCAAAAGTCGTTCAAAGGTGGCAAAGAATTGAGGGCACTGATTCAAATGAATTATGGGAATTCTTGGGGAGATTGCCACAAAAAGATAAAAAAATTGTTGAAGCATTGAAAACACTAATTGTAGAGTATTGGAAGAATAACACAAGACCATCTCCGAATCAAAGGGATGTGGTAAGAAGGGGAATCAATAGTCAGAACCATGAGCCACATCGAAAGCATTTTTTGGATATGACTCAAACCCATTTTTTTCGTAAATTTCAAAAGTATTATCCTAAAATTAGTATTTATCAAATACTTTTTGAAATACTTAAACCTTTTTATGTCAAGATAAATCACACACGCACTACTTATTGTTGTAGACTACATATTGAATTCTCTAACCATTATGATGTTTATCATTCTATATGTTTAGATTTGCATACTAATGATATTTTGTAGGATTGTGGCATAGAAGCCCCACCAAAATATGCAAGAGAGTTCTTATCAAAAAATTTATGTGAAATAGAGGATGGACAAATATTCTACAAGACAACATGCTTGGATGGTTCATGCAAGTGTTGCAGTGACTTGCAACGTATGCCAGTATGTCAACATATGGAAAGCACAGATGAGGGATAGAAACTAGTAGAGTTCAAGAAGTATAAAATAGTGGCATACGCTACAAAAGATGGGTATCAAGCAAAAAGGTGTGATTTGGTTTTTTAGAAGATTCTAGTGTATCAATTTATGTCCATGTTTTGTGACAATATAGTGTATGACTATGCAAGGCATACCGATAGAGCTCGATGGTTGGACACGTAATTCAAGCTATACAAGGATACATTTCCAGTTGGCAGCATAGTATTAGTGGTTGACTTTGCAGAGAACTACACTCTACAACCATAGTGTGAGGTGTAGTCACAATATTAAAACTCCACACAGGTTTCGATATTTGTGCACATAACATTCGTTCATTCATTTGATAGTATAGAGCACCAAAGGAAGATATTGATGGAGTATCACTTTTATATTAGTGATGATCGCACACATTCTCCAGAGTTCATTCAAAGTTGCTTCAGAAGTTTTATAGTGATTTGGCTTAGAGGGGCATAGCATACGGTCAGCATATAATATGGTCAGATAACCATGCAACACAATTCAAGAACTCACACATGTTCTACGATTGAGTAGGATGCATGCCATTACAGGTGCTCAACATGTGGAACTTTTGTGAGCTTGGGCATGGAAAGGGGGAGCATGATGGTGTAGGAGCATGCATGAAAAGAGCATTAGCATGAGAAGATTTAAAGTATAAAGATAGTGCAAAGTTGACAGATGCAAGATCAATCATCGAGTGGTGTAATGATTCGATGGGTCTAGGTAATGAAGGTATGTCTTCAATTCATAATTTTTTTTGGTTGATGGATGATACTAACATTGCACCATATAAGTATTGTTGTACACTAATAGGATTGAGTGAGATACACTCTTTCCTTAGCTCAAATGCAGGTTCATGGAGTATTGATACATGGAAGATGGAATGCTTTTGTTCTTCATGTACAATGCAAGTTTGGAATGATTGTGAGTCAAGGGAGTGGGTTGACAAATGGTTGACAAGTTATCTTAGCCCACTTCACACATATCACCCTTCGACGGCATTGGAACTAACACAGATGGAATCATCAATCGACTTTGACCACATATTAGATCTAGTTCAACCAGGTAATATATCTACTTGCTTAGTTTTTGAATTTCTATTTTGATGATTTTACTTTGTAGTGTATTCGTAATGTTGACTAATTTCAAGAGATTTGTTGTACATATCAATGCAGGGCATGTTTATGCAATTATTGTAGATGAAGACAAAAAATAGGGAACAAACTATTACTTGTGTCATTGTGTTGAGGCCAAAAATAAATTGGAGGCCCCAATTATAGATGGAGAAAACATCAAATACCCTACAGGCTCAGTTGTTACTAGAACATGGCTTAAAAGGTACCCACATAAGAGTGTTAAACATTGGTTGTTTCAGGACTTTGACACATCGTAAGATTCTTCATTACTTGAACCTTTTCGTGGCATCCAATGTTTGTTTGACCAAATATGGGGGTAGAACTTTGAACAAGACCTTGTGGAAGGTCCGTGAGTTTGACCATAAGGCAATACTTGACACAATAAAGAGTAGAGCAGACCTGGATGGTTCGTTGGATTAATTTGTAAATATGCACATTGGTTTTTATTAATTTATACTTTTATGCACATTAGTTTGTTTGATTCTAATGCTATAATATTCTTTTACTTTTCCTATTTGTAAGTAACCTACTAAAAATTGATTGGTTTCCCTTGTAGAAAATGTCGATTTATGAGCCATCCAGGAGAATCTCAGCCAGAAAAGAAATGCAACATCCTTATTTTGATGATCTTGACAAATCTCAATTATGATTTTAAGCCATTACAAAAGTGTGTGCGAAGCTTGGTGAGGGAATTTCAAGTTATTCATTTGAAGTTAACCTTATCATGAGCACCTATGTTGTAGACATTATAAGAGCATCTCAAATTTCAAGTTATTTTATTCATGAGAGGTGTTGTGTGCAATAGGTATCTTGGTACTTCCAGTGAAGATTTATGACCAAGAGTGACTAAGTTGAGAGACTGGCATGCCTATCTGTAAGTGCCTTCCATCTATTTTCATTTCATTTCCATTTTGGATGCTCTTTCTTTTTCTTCTTTTACTTTGTGTATTTGTAAGTAAACTACTAAAAATTGATTGGTCTCTCATTGCAAAAAATGTTGATTTATGAGCCATCAAAGAGAATCTTAGCCAAAAAAGCAATGCAACATCCTTATTTTGATGATCTCAACAAATCTCAATTATGATTTGAAGCCATTATAAAAGAGTGTGTGAAGCTTAGCGAGGGAATCTCAAGTTACTCATTTGAAGTTAACCTCATAATGAGCACCTATGATGTAGAAATTATAAGAGAATCTCAAATGCATGAGTGACATTGTAAAATATCTATGAGAACAAAGTACCTAAGGCATTGTAATGAGATTTACTTGTAATGATATTTACTCAAATATTGAACTTTGGTGCAGGGGCACCAAGGTTATTGAGCAAATTTGGTTAATGGATGTCTTAAGTTAGTTTTGTGTTTTGAGTTTTGTCAATTGAATAAGGTAATATTAGACCAATTTATAATGTAATAAGTCATGTTAGTTGGTTTTGGGGTCATTTTGGAGTTCATGTTTGGAGTTCTGTAAATGCCTTCAATAAGAAAATTTTCAAAATTTGAATTTTCAAATGTAAACAATGTGAAAAAGGTCATGTGAAGGTCATATGTAATGTATTCAAAGTCTCAAACAAGTCATTAGGTGATTATAGAAGTGATATTGCACAAAAGTTGTCATTTGGTGTAAAAATGCAAAACTTGCATTAGTTGCACAATTGCAAAATTATAGAAGATGAAGAGTCCTCTTGTTAGAAAGGGTAGTTAGTTGATGGAAGATGTAGGGGAAACATTCATAACTGATTTGAATAGCTATATAAAGCATTGTAAAGGTGTGGAAAAGAGCAGAACTTGTATTATTGAAGAAATTAGTAAATAAAGGACCCTATTTTTTATATTTGCAACACTTTTCCTTTTTTGTTTCAAGCTTATGCAGATTGTACAACACCTTATAGTTTGATTGTTGATTAGTTTTATTCAAATTAAGGAGTTAGGTTACTTTTGAAAGTGTTTTGAAGTCTTTTAACTCAGATTTGAAGAAATAAGAACAATTTTATCATAACTAGTTTGTAACCCTCAATAAGGGTTTTGAGAGTCCATTAAGTGATAAGATTTCCATTCCACCAATGTAGGGTTAAGTAGGTTGTTGGAATGGATTGAAATTAGGTGTTGTTCAATTTGAATATGTGTGTAGATTCAGGGGAAGATAGGAATGTGAAGTTTTGCTGCTGCTCCAGATAAATTTCTGAGTTTTCACACAAGAAATGATCCCTACAAACTAGGGTTTGGATAAATGACAGTTGTAGAGGCTTGATGGTAGTTTTATTACTATATTTAGACATATTTAAACATGTATAAGGCATTTACAAGTTTGTATGAGGTTTGGTAAGTGAGTTTTTAATAAATCTCAATTTTCTTGAGCCTACAAGGGCATTTGATGAGGGTTTTGTTGTTTGGTGTTATATTGAAATTGTCAAACTGTAAAAGTTGAAGATTTGAAGGTTTTTAGACTTGATACACTATTTCATGAGGTTATTTTATGGTTTAGAGTTGATTTCTTGATTGTTGCTTCACAAAATTGACCTAATTTGAGGCACTTTCTAGCAGACAGTTTATTGTTCTTAGAAACTTTCCAAAATAAACTCTTCAAAGATTTTGTTTTGTATTAGTATATCAAAATGGGTTTCCAAATATGTATTAGGTATGTGGAAACACAAAGAGATTGAAAAATAATCACCCGTTTTAAGGGTTTGGTGCCCTACTAGAGATATGGTGGTTTGATTGCTAAAAACAATGAATTTGATAAAATAGTGAAAAGAATGGTTGTTATTGTTTGGAAACTGTCTTATTGATGTTGTTACAAATGTCTCTATGTTTGGATAAGTTTTAGAAAGAAAACTTGTTGAATTTGTTGATTTGAGCAAGGTAACTCTATGTGTAAAATGGTGTTTGGTCTACAAGATTCAAAGGATGTGATAGATTAGTGTCATGAAGGTGAGGTACTGATTTGTTTATGACAAAATGTGATTGTTCAAAGGTGTTACAAGGTTTGGTAATAGGTTTGAAGCCAAAATGATGAGCGGTGTCCTTTTCCCTTAATGAAACAAGTTGAAACTTGGTGAGTGGTAGATGGTTTGGTTGGTTCAGTGTTTCTAATGGTGATTTTGATCAAACCCTCATAAAACTCTTTTGGATCAACTTTCACAAAACAAGCAAACTACATTGTCCACAAGGCCAATTAGGCCAAATTAACAAAGCAATCCCCCTTTATTCTTCCTATCACATGCAAACCACCATTGGGCAACATTAACTAGTCTACCAAACCACCAATTCCTCCACTTTTAGGGCATGATAAGCCCTCTAACATAACAAACCCCAAAACCCTCTTCTTTCACAAGTTAGGAAAGAGTTTATTGAAAAAAAATATTCAAAACCTTCCCATATCCAACCAAAGCCTGAAACACCTTCAAAAAGGTCTGCACAAGAATAAAAAAGTTCAAGAGATATTGCTGCCCCAAAAGATTTCGTCAAACCCTAGCACTAAATGACCATTTTCCACTAAAAAATGCACCATTTGACATCCAGGGCATCACCAAAAAACCCTCTATTCCCCTCCCTTACAAAAAAAAACTTTTCACAAATGTTTTATAACCCTAACTAAGCCTTTCCACCGAGTTATAGAAGCATACAGTGAGTGGAAGGCTTAATATGACATTTTAATGCACTCAAAACCTTTAAAATAGGGTATATAGACCGACCCTCAGTAATTGGCTTCTAAAATGCACAAAATCACTTGAAATCCAACAACAAAAAAACTAAAATGGATTTAAGTCTACTACCCACTGAATTCCATGTAAAAGAGAGCACAATCACCCTGTACGGAATCATACAGTTCAAAGAAACATTAGATTTCTGGTAAAAATACAAAAAATTACAAGGAAACAATGAATTTTATTGATCTTCTAAGTACATGGTACATTTACACTAGGCATGGTACTTTTTCGCACTCAAACACATGGAATCACTTTGAGCTACGTTCAACCGTTCAATCAATCCCTTGAGTGCAAAGTGCAAAATGGCTGCAAACTTCAACATATTGTTACTCAGATATCGTGATGCTTGGAAACTTCTTGTTTGATCTTATGGGATCGAATTAGGCCCCTCTACAAGAACCTTTTTTTTTTTTCTATCTCAAAGGAATTTTTCAGTGGTGACGAATTTTCACTTGGGGAGAAAGTTGTCAAATGCAAGTAGTTGAAAGTTGCAAAGTGGTGCAATTTTCGTTTTGCAACTTGTGTGACCAAACGAATTGTTCAAATGTGTCTGAATAGGTATGTTTACACTAGGCATGGTCCTCTTTCACACCCAAACACGTGGAATCACTCTGAGCTACATTTAATTGAATCAATCCCTTAAGAGTCCAAAGTGCAAAATGACTGCAAACTTCAACATACTATTACTCAGATACTGTGATGCTTAGAAACTTCTTGTTTGATCATATGGGATCACTTTGGGACCCTCTATAATAACCTCTCTCAGTTTTTGCTATCTTAGAGGCATTTTCTTGTGGTGGTGAATTTTCAATTGGAGAAAAAGTTGTCAAATGCAAGTAGTTGAAAGTTTCAAAGTAGTGCAACTTTCATTCTAAAACTCATGTGACCAAATAGAATATTCCAACGCGTCCAAATAAGTATGTTTACGCTAGGCATAGTCCTCTTTTGCACCCAAACATGTGGAATCGCTCTGAGCTACGTTCAACCAGATCGATCCCTTAAGAGTCCAAAGTGCAAAATGGCTGCAAACTTCAGTATGTTGTTACTCAGATACCGTGATGCTTAGCAAGTTCTCGTCTGATCCTATGGGATCGCATTGGGCCCCTCTATAATAATATCTCTCATTTTTTTCATCTTGATGTGGTTTTCCTGTTTTGGCAAATTTTCACTTAGTGAAAAAAGTGTCAAATGCAAGTAGTGCAAAGTGATGAAACTTTCATTCTGTAACTCGTGTGACCAAAAAAATTTTTCCAATGCGTCTAAATATGTATGTTTACGCTATTCATGGTCCTTTTTCACACCCAAACATGCATAATTGCTATGAGCTACGTTCAACTGGATCGATCCCTTAAGAGTCCAAAGTGCAAAATGGCTGCAAACTTTAGCATATTGTTACTCGAATACCGTGATGCTTAGAAACTTCTCATTTGATCCTATAGGATCGCGTTGGGATCATCTACAATAACCTCTCTTAGTTTTCGCCATCTTGGAGGCATTTTCACTTGGGAAAAAAATTGTCATATGCAAGTAGTTGAAAGTTGCAAAGTGGTACAACTTTCGTTCTTAAACTTGTGTGACCAAACAGATTGTTCCAACGCATCCAGATGGGTACGTTTATGTTAGGAATGGTCTTCTTTCGCATCCAAACACGCGAAATTTCTATGAGCTACGCTCAATCGACTCAATCCCTTAAGGGTCCAAAGTGCAAAAGAGAAGTAATCTTTGACAAGTTATTACTCAAAAATTGTGATGCTTATGAACTCTTTGTCTGAGCCTATAAGATTGTGTTGGGCCCCTCTATAATAACCTCTCTCAGTTTTTGTTATCTCAAAGTCATTTTCTTGTGGTTTCTAGTTTTCACTTGATGGAAAAAGTGAAATGCAAGTAGTGTAAAGTTGCAAAGTGGTGCAACTTTCATTTTGCAATTTGTGTGACCAAACAAACTGCTCCAACACATCCTGATAGGTATGTTTACACTAAGAATGGTCCTCTTTCACACCCAAACATGCATAATTTCTCTAAGCTATGTTCAATCAACTTGATCCCTTATGATGGCATGCAAAACAATCAAAAAGAGAAACATACACATGACAGTTGAGAAGTTTGAGTTTTCCACACAAAAAGTGTATGATCATTGTTGCAGAGCACCTTGTTCCTCCATTTGATGAAGTAGGTCTAGTTCAGTGGTTTCAGTCATGATAATGTCAAATAAGGCCATGATAGGACATTTTGTAATGTTGCTTTTAGTTTTGAGTTAATGTGGGGTCATTTGAGTCAATTATGTAAAAATTGCAAAATTGCCAAAAATTTTGTCAAACAAAAATGTAAAAATTGCTCTCATGTGGAAGCCCAACGGTCATGGGTAGTTGAAAGGTAGTTTTAGGAATTTTAAGGAGCTTTTTGAGGTTTATATATGTTGGAAACTTGAAGTTAGTGGTTCTTGAAGAGTTTGAAGGAGAATATCAATCAAATATCTTTGTTTCTTTGTTAATTTCTATGCATTTTCTTCATTTCCAGCCTATGTATGGGTCTGTACAGTAGGAGTTTTATCTAAGATGATATAAATCTATTGTAGAATGGTTTTATCTTTGATTTGAATCCATTCTTGTGGAATTTTATTAAGTTCCAAGCAACTTATAAGTAGATTTCTAAAACTGATCTAAACATGCTCATACAAGGGTTTGAGTGTAATATGTTGAAATAGGCCATTCCACCTATTGTTCAAGTTGTGTCTCAGTGGAATGGGCTTGATGTAAGTAGGATAGGGAGTAGGAATAATAAAATAGCATTGTTAAATACATTGGAAGATATTACTATCGCTACCCCTATTGAAAATTCAAAATTTAGGCCTTAAAAGCAAGGCTAGAAGAGGTGAAAAGAAGAAATTGCTTGAGAATAAGTTAGAATAGGTTGGAAATAGGGCGAGGTTGTGGATTTTGATGTGTTCAAAATGTCTTCAAGGATATGGGAGGTCAAAATTATGTTATAGCATGATGCCCTAGTTGGGAAAAGAGGGGTTTTGAATGAAAAAGATAGGTTTAAGGGAGTAAAAGTGGGTACAGTCAGGGGGCAGTATAATTTGGTGGTCAATTAAGTTTGTGTAGGTAGAATGGAGAGTGTTGGAAGAGGTTTTGAGGTTGTATGAGGTTTGGATATGGGTTTTTCAATAAACCTTAGTGAAATTTGAGAAAAGTGAGGGTTTAGAGGATAGTGGGGTTAGAGGGCCAATCACACCCTAAAAATTGTGGATTTTGTGGATTTGCAGACTAGTAAATGTTTCCCAATAGTTTTTTTCTATTGGAAGAGTGATTGAGAGGGTGTTTCTTTGTTAAATAGACTTATTTGGGGGTCTAGACAACGTTGAAGCATTAGGTTGAGGGCTTTGTTTCAAAAGAGTCTCATGGGATTTTGAGCCATGTTAAAGTATGTGTTAAAGGGTGTCTAAAAAAAATGAGGGTTGGAGATATTGTTTATAAAATTTGAAAGTTATGTCAAGAAAGGTAGGTCTGTTGACCTACTAGAGAGACTAGGTGAAAAATTGAAAACAAGCCAAGATAGTGATTTGGGGGAAGGAAAGTGGTTGGAAGTTCTTTTTATGGTGAAAGTGGATTGAATTCTTCCCTATCATTGCATCAATCATCCTCAAGTCTAGCAAGTGCAAGACGTTTTTCAATTATCCTCCTTTCCCTTACAACAATATACAACCAATTGTAAATGTGTACAATGGTGGAACTTCGAAACATTTTATTTTTCCTCAATTAACAAATTTGGTTGTGAAGAATTTTGTCATTTTCATTTGAAATGATTTGCTATGCTTGAAAATTGGAGTCTAAGAGAAATAAGTGATGCTCTCACGTACATTTATTATTTGGTGTGATAAATAAAGTTTCCACCATTGAGTCCATTTCTTATTTGTATTATAAATTATAACTTGTTTTCTCCTGAGTCCATTTCCTATACAAAAAATAATATTGCAAAAATTTGACATATAAATCTTTCAACGTATTTATATGGTGATGGATCAAGAACATAACAATTCATTCTACACTATGAGGACTATGATGTGAAAATGTTTAAAGACTATTCAAGATAAATATTTGTATGATAATATGTCAAGAAGTTAACTACTTCATCTACTATGAATATTATGTTTTACAAGTGTTGTGAAGATTATGTATCCTTTGCTTAATTGAGTTCTTCCAATCAAATGATTAAATATATTGGAATCCTTTTATGAATCATTTCATGGAATACCAATTGAATTTTTTGTTTTTTGTTTTTAGATAAAGTTGTTTAGCATCAATCAATTAATATTCAAGACAAACCATGAAGGAAAACAATGATCAATGCTAGAGATAACCAATTAATAAGTATACATGTGAATAAGTCAAGCATTTACATGTGAATAAGGGAAGCACAAGTACTCAAAAACACATAAGCCTTGAAGTATACACACAAATACATAGTATACACAAATTAATACAAAGTATATACATGAATACAAGGTATACTCATGAAAACATGTAAGTCGCAAAGTATAAATTGAAATACATATAAGTTGTAAAGCATAAACTTGAATACACATAACTCATATCTATTGAACCATGGATTTATAATGCAAATATGGACACCATCGATAATATAGATTTGTATTAACCAAATATACATGTAGGAATACATTAATATATGTTAATATAAGTATAAAATATAGGTACAAAATAGTCATATAGGCTTACGAGAATGCCATATAGGCATACAATAAAGGGATTCAGAATCAAAATTCATCACTCTCTAAGCTCTCGAAATAAACTCTTGCCCTTTTCTTATCAATCGAATAGTGATACGTCTGTCACTCATTTATGATGCGCTCGAGGAGTGCTCCTCCTAGTGTTTAGTTCTTGGTGAAGTCTTATATGTTACAATAAGAAGTAAAGGCATTAATATATACAAATTACATTAAAAAATGATATATTTAACAAAATAATCACTTATCGCCATCTGATGATCACTCTCCATGAGGGAAATATTTGAATGCCCATGTTGAGGCATGTTGAAGCCCTATATAAACCATCCAAATAGAAATTAAACTATGAATCAATAATGGTTTGATTTTTCACTAAATAAAATCTATAACAACAAACGTAAATTGAAATATAGTAATTTTCCTCATACCTCCCCTGTCAGAGCCATCAAGGATTCTATAGCAGATGAAACACCGATTTCCATTGCCATCTGAACATTCAAAGGTGTCTCTGCTTGCAACATCTGAAAATAAAACAACAAACTATTCAATCACAAAAACTACAATAGCGATCTCCGTCATGACTTATAATGTATGAGATAATGAACAAAATTTTGAGTACTTATTAAACTATATATATCTGACTATCATGCTTACTATTTTCCCTATCTATATCTTGTTCGAAAGCACATGTTTTTAGGCTTTTACCCATAGCAACAAGCGGGTGAACCATTTGATAAAATTATTTTCTAGATATGTACGATAACTGTGGTAGCATAGAGAAGGCAGTGAACTGTTTGAAAAAATTCCTCAAAGAAATGGGGTCTCATGGTGATGAAATGCCATTACAAACAAATGCACGTCATGGCATTCCATCACTAGAAGACAACATTTCTTTCAAGCATTTTTTCAGATAGTTCATTGCTTTATCTATGGTATTATTGCTTAATATTATGCTTTGATAGAAATTTTTCCAAGCATCCATAGTTTGTTGGAAATCACCTATTTTAGGCTTTTAGCCACAACAGCAAGGAAGTGAGTAGTTTGATAAAATGCTTTGGTACACATGTATGGAAAATGTGGTATCATAGAAAAGGTGGTGAGTTGTTTGAATAAATGCCTCAAAGAAATGTGGTCTCATGGTGATGGAATGCCATTCCATCACCATGAGACCGCATTTCTTTGAGACATTTTTTCAAACTACTAACTATCGTGTCTATGTTATTTCTTACTATTATGCTTTGATAGATTTTTTCCAAGCATCTATAGTTTGTTGGAAAGCACCTTTTTTAAGCTTTTAGCCATAGCAGTAAGGAAATGAACTGTTTGATAAAATGCTTTGGTAGACATGTATGGAAAATGTGGTAGCATAGAAAAGGCGATGAGCTGTTTGAAAAAATGCCTCAAAGAAATTGGGTCTCATGGTGATGGACATCACCATGAGACCACATTTCTTTGAGGCATTTTTTCAAACAACTCATTGCCTTGTCTATGCTATTGCTTACTATTATTCTTTCATATATTCCTTCCAAGCATCTATAGCATAGAAAATGCAGTGAACTGTTTGAAAAGATTCATTAGTAACAAGTGGTCTCATGGAATGCCATGAAAAGGAAATGCAATTGGAAGCTGCTCCTACTTATTACTTATGCTATGTGAAGTAATTGCATCACTACTTATGTTGACTTTCTAAACAACTATATTGTACTTGAAATTTTTTCATCTATCAACATCAAGTTATTAGTTATGAAATGTGAAGTAATGCTTTGAGTTTGAAAGATGTGCAATGCAACATAATCAATGATATGAATATAAACTACACAAATCTATTAATTACAATTCATTAGTTAAACTCTTTATTCTATTACCTGTGTGTAGGTTTGACTAAATCCATTGGCACTGGGACCTCTTCCCACGAAACCTCTAATATTAATCAAAAATCACATATTAAAATACCATTCATCAAACAGTGCTATTAACATGTAATAAATTTATAATTGTTTACTAGTTACATACCTCAATGGTATGTGTAGTGGAGAAATAAGTAAGTGTGGGGCCGATGTATCTAGTATCAATAGTGTGACCCTACAATTTTATTAAAATCATAAAACTAAATTAGTTAATCTTGCATTTCAAAATTAAAATTTAATAAATTAAATTCAATCAACATGCTAAATTTTACCTGAGTATCAATGCCATAGGCCACATGCAAAATGTCAGCTGCCCTGTCCATCTCCATAGCTACAGACAGATCCTGCATAGTAGCCTCCTGAGTGTCAGTGGGGTCATATGAACAAGTCGCTCCGCAAGATTGACACAAATGGGATTGAAGCCCACCACTCGAAGACTCCCATGGATGACACTGTAGAATAGGGTTGGCATGCTAGATGACACTCTGGGTCAAAGAGCTGATGGCCTGCAAAGTCTCTATGTCGGCACTCTCCTTTGTGACAAAAGGGATGGCGATGTGCTCATGAGGTGGCCTAGTAAGAGGTCATCTCCCTTGCCACGTAGGATCCTGCTATGCATCGGATCTATCTTGATCCGACCCCCCACCTCTCCCTTGGAAGTCCCTCATATCAAAATAATTTGGGATTTTGTTCAAGATGAACTCACAGTATAGTTTCCTAAGGAAATACTATGGGACTTCACAATTATTGCACGGTGGGTAATCGAAAACCATGTACCACCTATTATAAAAAAAGTTCCTAATCTATTGGTGGTGGCACCAATGAATAGAAAACCTCTTCGCATTGAGGGTAATATTTTAATTTGTGCATGGGTCAGTGAATAATGAGTTTGTAAATTTTAAATCTTTTACATCTTTATTTGATAATTTATCCACGTAATAAGCCCTAGCCGCCTACCTCTTATCTTGCCATCCAGTTAATTGTTTGCTAATTGAATCTAAATTTTTTAACATTTCTTTTAGTGAAGTTGCCAAGGTCATTCTTTTCGCGGTTGAACCGTTTGGATTGCTCAATCTCTTGATTAAATCATCAATTTATTTTTTATTGTTCTCAATTTCACTCATTAAATTTTGTTGAGTGCTAGGAGGGTGTTGAGGGATTGGTGGAGGAGGTTGTTGTTGTGGTTGATTAACTTGAGGATTTTGTTCTTCTTGTTGTTATTGTGCTTGTTGGGGATTTTGAGGAGGGTTTGCAGGTTGTTTAGCATCTCCTAGAAATTCAAAAAATAAATATCAAATACAACCTAAAACTAACAAATTCAAAACAAAAAAAAACAATCCTTACCTCTCAGACCTCTTCATCGACGTGGCAACATCCTGGTGATGAAACAACAACCGTTGATGAAAAATTTCGCAAAATAGCTCCTCCTAGAACGCGAGCATGGAATATTGGGGTTTTGGCCACAAACAACCAAAGAAACACAGTGAGAAATGAAAATGAATTATTTTCTTTTTCTTTTTCTTTTAATAGGTCATAATGTGAGCATGTTATAACACACTCGCGTTATGGGCTCATTGTGGCCGAGCCTCAGGCTCAACACACCAAGCCATAACGCTAGCTCGTCTCGCGCTATAACACGCTCACGTTATGAGTTTTCAAAAAAAAATTCAAAAAGTGGCCACAAATTGACTACCCATCTTCAACACCCGCTCATATATTAATACATTATATTATTATATTATATAATAAATGAATATATTATATCATTTAAATTTATATTGTTATTTATAATATAATATAATATATAGTAATAGTATAAATATAAATTATATAATAAAAAAATATGTACATAAATTTTATTATTATTATTATTTATATATTTATAATTAGATTAAGAATATATATATATATATATGAATGGATATATTATATATTATCTATATTTATCTCTCTATATAAAAATTAATATAATATAATAAATTTTATCATTATTGTTTATATATATTACATTAAGAATAAATTTTATTGAAACTAAATTAAAAATTTAATGATTAGTAAATAAATTTAAATAGATTATATATATAGTAAAGTGTAAAGTAAATTTGTTTTGAAACAATTAAGATTTAGTTTATTATTTTCAACATTAATTTTATATTTAAAATTTTCCCTCATATTATACAACAAATGAATCTATTAGATTATTATATATAATATAATATAATATATTAGTAATAATATATAGTAGTAATAAATGAATATATTATATCATTTAAATTTATATTGTTATTTATAATATAATATAATATATAGTAATAGTATAAATATAAATTATATAATAAAAAAATATGTACATAAATTTTATTATTATTATTATTTATATATTTATAATTAGATTAAGAATATATATATATATATATATATATATATATATATATATATATATATATATATATATATGGATATATTATATATTATCTATATTTATCTCTCTATATAAAAATTAATATAATATAATAAATTTTATCATTATTGTTTATATATATTACATTAAGAATAAATTTTATTGAAACTAAATTAAAAATTTAATGATTAGTAAATAAATTTAAATAGATTATATATATAGTAAGTGTAAAGTAAATTTGTTTTGAAACAATTAAGATTTAGTTTATTATTTTCAACATTAATTTTATATTTAAAATTTTCCCTCATATTATACAACAAATGAATCTATTAGATTATTATATATAATATAATATAATATATTAGTAATAATATATAGTAGTAATAAATGAATATATTATATCATTTAAATTTATATTGTTATTTATAATATAATATAATATATAGTAATAGTATAAATATAAATTATATAATAAAAAAATATGTACATAAATTTTATTATTATTATTATTTATATATTTATAATTAGATTAAGAATATATATATATATATATATATATATATATATATATATATATATATATATATATATATGGATATATTATATATTATCTATATTTATCTCTCTCTATATAAAAATTAATATAATATAATAAATTTTATCATTATTGTTTATATATATTACATTAAGAATAAATTTTATTGAAACTAAATTAAAAATTTAATGATTAGTAAATAAATTTAAATAGATTATATATATAGTAAAGTGTAAAGTAAATTTGTTTTGAAACAATTAAGATTTAGTTTATTATTTTCAACATTAATTTTATATTTAAAATTTTCCCTCATATTATACAACAAATGAATCTATTAGATTATTATATATAATATAATGTAATATATAGTAATAATATATAGTAGTAATATAATATATTATAAAAATTTAAGTCAATTTAAATTTATTTATTAGTCATTAAATTTTTAATTTAGTTTTAATAAAATTTATTAAAAAATTGGTATTGGCATGGTGTGATGGTTTATGGGTGGTATTGTTGTTCTTGCCACCAAGGTTCAAACCCCGTTGGGGTGGTATTGTTGAACGGTTGTATCCGGTTCATAGCTCCTGTCAAAAGACGTTTACCCTTTGAATAAAAAATTATTAATTTACTATAGAATTTTAATGGAAAAAATGTTTCAAACTTCTAAAACTAAAAATTTAAAATCTAATATTTTTCCCATTTAATTTTAAATATTTAAATTTAATTTGATGTTGAAAATAAGAAACTAAATTTTAATGAATTTTATAAACAGTTTTAGTTTACTATATATAATCTAATTATATGGTAAAGTGTTAATTTAAATTTATTTACTACCCATTAAATTTTTAATTTAGTTTCTATAAAATTTATTTAAAATTTACTATAAAATTTTAATGGAAAAAATGTTTCGAACTTTTAAAACTAAAAATTTATAATGCAATATTTTTTAATTTAATTTTAAATATTTAAATTTAAATATAAAGTTGATGTTGAAAATAATAAACTAAATTTTAATGAATTTTCAAAAAAAAATTGTTTATACTTTACTAGATATAGTCTCATTATATAGTAAAGTGTTAATTTAAATTTATTTATTAATCATTAAATTTTACATTTAGTTTTAATAAAATTTATTAAAAAATTACTATGAAATTTTAATGGAAAAAATGTTTCGAAACTTTTAAAACTAAAAATTTAAAATCTAATATTTTTCAATTTAATTTTAAATGTTTAAGTTTAACTATAAATTTGATGTTGAAAATAATAAACTAAATTTTAATGTTTTCAAAAAAATTTACTTTACACTTTACTATATATATAATCTATTTAAATTTATTTATTTATTTTTAATAAAAGGGGTAAAAACTTTATTGAAGATTAGAAAGCAACATTACAAAGGAAGCAAAGGACCGAGGTCCCAAGGAAAAACAAGAGCAATGAACCAAACTAAGATAAAACAACCAACACCATCATCTGTCACCATTCCCAGCCCTATCTTTAGCAAGAATATTCATTAAATCAAGATGGAGCTCCTGAGGAACCAACTCCCACTCCTCAATTCTCCATCCCTCAACATGCTCAGAAGCCCATTTTGCCAAACAATCAGCTGCCCTATTCCACTCCCTTGGAATATGGACAAAAGTCACTGTTTCCATCAAAGAACTAACCCGCATAATTTTTTGCACAACCCTAGCCAACTGCCAACTAACATCTGCCACTTTCTGCTCAATAAGCAAATTGATCAATATCTGGGAATCAGATTCACAAACAATCCTTCTCCACCCCAAAGCATGAGCTCTCTCAAGAGAATCAAGAATAGCCAACCCTTCCATCAGGTTGATGGTTTGTGTCCCTTCATAGATCGAAAAGAGGAAGATCACTGAGCCCAAAGAATCCCTACCAATCCCCCCAATACTAGTCGGTCCCAAATTGCCCCTTGAAGATCCATCAGTATTGATCTTCAAAACACCGAATGGAGGAAGTTACCATTTGCCATCCCTATCAATTTTCTGCTTCTCTCATTGTCCTCTCTTAGCCCTTGCCAAAGCCAATGATGACCCCTGAATCCCCAATCTCTCCACCAACTCTATATCCATTTTCACCAAAGGGAATTCCACTTCACACCTAGCTTCCACTGTTTCCTAAACCATGCCCAATAATCTCTACCAAATTTGTTGCACCAGCCTTTGTTCTCCATGAAATATCCTTCGATTGCGTTCCAACCAAATCTGCCACAATAAGAAGATAGGCCCCACAAACCACACCTCCTACAAAAAGGAGGCCATAGAAGGGGGCCGACCCATCCCGTGCCAAAATTCAATCAAGGAGGAAGCATGAACACAAGGAATTTTCCAAACACCCCACCAAAAATGCCAAAGCTGGAGGGAAAAAGAGCAACGAAAAAACAAGTGAGTAGAGTCCTCCTCATTAGCCCCACACATAACACAAACAAAAGGACCCTGGAAACCTCTCTTCATAATGTCAAAGCAATTATATTTTGGCCAAGAAAGCTTGTTCCAGACCTTCTTCCACCATTGAATTTTAGGCCCAACCAACCTATGAGACAATAACACACTATAACCAGAGGCCACAGTATAGGTCCCCTTAGGATTGGGGGACCAGGAAAGCACGTCATCATCTCGGAGAGAGCTACATCTTCAACTGGAGAGGATACTTTGCAACACCGCACAATCCTCCCGCAAACCAACATCCGACCACTCATTCGGGGACTTCCATTTGGCCACCTCCATCTGACCACAAGAGGAAAAGGACTTAAAATCACTCACCCATGACCAACCAGCCTCAAGAAATCTCTGGAAAAGATTCAACAAGTTGGGAAACTGAGAGGTGATGGGAGGAAAACCATCCCAAGAATCAGATCAGAACTAGACCTTTGTCCCCTTCTTGCAGATCCAAAATAATCCTTCCTTAATAAGTACAACCCCTTTTTTGAGGGTGCCCCATATCACAGAGCCCGTCCCCTCAAGGGGGTACCAAGAAATATCGGGCTGAGGGATCCCCGAGAGATACTTCTAAGAAAGAACCCTGGCCCAACTCTTATCCTGCTTGTTACACCACCGCCAATACAGTTTTGTAGCCAAAGCCTCCCTAGTCAATGCCGATTGCCTCAAACCTAGTCCACCATATTGTTTCAGACTACAAACAACCTCCCATCTAACTAGACTCCATTTGGAGGACTCCAAGCAACCAGCCCATAAAAATTATCTCACCACAGAATCTAGGTCCTTAAGAAATCCCATAGGGGCAACCTAGAGCATGCATCTATAAATGGGCAGAGCTTGCACCACTGACTTAATCAACTGGACACGGCCAACAAAGGATAACCATCGATGAGTCCAGTGATTAACTTTCACCTGAAATTTATCCAAAATAATCTGCCAAGACTCCCTAGGCAGTCTACACACCGAGATAGGAATGCCAAGGTAAGTCAATGGGAGAGTCCCGATCTGAAATCTCAAAGTTTGGGCAATCCTCTGCCGAATGGGGCCCGAAGTGTTGAAGAAGAAAATGGAAGACTTTCCCTCATTAATCTATTGACCGGAGGCAACCAGGTAAACATCCAACACTCTTCGTAAATTAGAAGCCTCTTGCATTGTAGCTATCCCCATCAAAGCAGTATCATCCACAAATTGTAAGTGAGTTTGCGGAGGTAAGGTGCCACCCCACCTCCAACCCTGAATGAGACCAAACTCCACACTCCATTTAATCCATCTCCCCAAACCTTCCACCAAAAGAATAAACAAGGGGAAAGAGAGTCTCCCTGATGAAGCCCCCTAGAAGCACCAAATAGCTCAGAGTGACTCCCATTGATAAGCACAAAGAAAGAGACTGAAGTAACACAACTCAAAACCCATTAAATCCATTCCTCAGCAAAACCAAAAGCACCAAGAACCCGCCGAAGGAAGGACCACCTAACTCTATCATATGCCTTAGCCATGTCTAGTTTGATAAACATCACTTTTTCTTTAGAGCTAGCCATAGAATGGATGACCTCAGTTGCAATAACAATCCCATCCAGAATTTTCCTACCAGCAACAAAACCACTTTGTTCCTCAGAGATCAGCTCTTGAAGCCCCTTTTTCAACTTGTTAGCAATAAGTTTAGAAATAATTTTATAAATTACATTGCATAAAGAAATGGGCCAAAATTGGCTTAACCTATCTGCCCCCTCACTCTTGGGAATAAGAGCCAGAAAGGTAGCATTTAGAGCCCTTAGCATCTGCTTATTTTGTTGAGATTCTTGAACCACTACCAAGAGGTCAAGTTTGATGATATCCCAAAATTCTTGAAAAAACTCAATCGGGAAGCCATCTGGACTAGGCGCCTTCCCTTTCTTCATATTGAAAAAAATCCCTTCAAGCTCTTCAAGAGAGATATCACTCATGAGTTGTTGATTCAAATCTCTAGACACGAGAGAGGGGATACAAGAAAGAATTTTTGCTTCCTAAGGAGACCCCCCTTGCGATTCCTCCCTAAAAAGAGATTCAAAATACTGCACCACCTCCCTTGAGATTTCCAGGAAGGAGGAAAGATGGTCTCCCCTATCATTCACCAGACCAGAGATAGAATTACCATGTTGCCTGGCTTTCACCGAATTGAAGAAGGAAGCTGTATTTTTATCCCCTTCTTGAAGCCACTCAATGCGAGCCTTCTGTTTCCAATACATTTCCTCTCGCAGCTCCCATTCTTCAAGAGTTTTCACAGCCCGAGCCTCATCCTGAAGCAACTCAGCCGTCACCCCATCCTCCCTTAACCTCCTCGTGATACCATCCAAATCTTCCTGAGCCATCGCCTTTTCATGGAAGGCATTCCCAAAGTATTGACGATTCCACCATTTGAACTCATATTTAACATATTGAAGTAACTTAGCAAAGGAATACATTGTCCTACCATAAGCTGGTCTACCTTTCTTACACCAGTCAATCACAAAGGCCTTCAAAGAAGGGTCTCACAACCACATGAGTTGGAACCTAAAAGAGGGCATACGAGGCACACGAGTTGACTCAATAGAAAGCTTAATAGGCCAGTGGTCTGATCCTCTCCAATCCAAGATCTCAAAGCAATATGACCACATCCCTCCAACCCAATAATAGGAAACCAGAAATCGATCTAATCTTTCTGCAATGTAGAAATCACAACCCGACGATTGTTCCAGGTGAACTGACCATTGCTAGGTTTGATATCAACAAGATTCAAGGTATTGATATTGTCACGAAGCAACAACGCAGAGGGTTCCAACCTTCCAGTACCCCCTCGCTTCTCATCCAACTCACAAATAGCATTGAAATCTCTAGCCAAAATCCATGGATAAAAAGGCGTCATGCTATGGATAAGCTTGATATGGGACCACAACCTTGTTTACACTGAAAATCCATAGGAGCATATATATTAGAAAAGAGAATGACTTCCCCTATCTCAAAACTAGTAGCAATCATAGACATAGAGGATTTAGAAGAAATCCACCAAAGAAGTCAAATTCTCCGTGGATTCCATAAACATGCTAGACCCCCAAAAGCTCCATGAGCTCCAATGCACTAGCACTCCCCTCTCCTCCACAACTTAGGTGCCAAGCCTTGCATATTCTCAACAGATAACTTAGTCTCCTGCAAAAAGAAGACATCAGGACCTTGACTTCTAACTAAATCATGAACCACTTTTTGTCTAGGGCCATTGTTCAAGCCCCGTACATTCCATGAAAAAACAATCATTTCAAGGGGCTTGAAAAAAGAGAATCTAGAGTCTTTATTGACCCTGACTCCACCAAATTCTCACCTGCCAGTTTAATCTTTTCCACATCCTTTTTTCTGCCAGGTTTAGAAAATTTCTCTGCCCCGCCCTTCTTAATATCCTTCTACATGATGCCCAATTTGGGGGGAGACTTGGTCTTCTTAGCTAGGTCTGAGCCAGTGTTTCACCCAGGAAGAGAAGAATCCTCACCTACTGTTGTAAGAATAGCCAAGGGTTCCTGCACCTCTGAAACCACCATCTGCTGATCAACTTCCATGTGCAGACAATCATCCCTTTGTGGATCCATAGAAGAATCAAGAACAAGATCCTCCTGAGCTAAGCCCTCAAGCCCCTGATCCAGGTTGATCAAGCCTAGGTTCACCTCCTATTGGCTGAGCTCATCCAAAACCTCAAATCTGTTAAAGGTACCTTCATCTTGTCTTTCTTTAAAAGGCCTCTTTTGACCCCTGTTCTGATTTTGAGCCTTGACCGGAGCAAAACCATCAGAAGCACCTACCTCATCAGGAGAAATGATCTTCCCCTTATTTGTTTCAGGAGGATTGCTAGCAGGTTGTGAAGGCTGGGACTCCATAGGCTTATACCTTGGACATCTCTGCTGCAAATGGCCATATTCTCAACAAAGCCAACAACGAAAAGGAAGAGTTTTGTAGTCCAAATGCTACACCCAAGAATAAGAGCCCGCACACATATCTATTGCATCGGGCAAAGGCCTACTTAGATCAATCTCAACACAAATGCGTGCAAAATTCATTACCTTTTTACCCAAAGTCTACGATGAAGTCCCAACTAGTTTTCCAAGCACCGAGGCCAAAAGGTGCAACACATCCTCTTGACAGCATTCCACCGGGAACCTCGGTAAACGAACCCACACCGGGACACGATTTGGAGGCTCCTCAGCTGGGTTAAAACCTGCATGCCATGGCTTGATAAACAACCCTACCTTATTATGAAAATAAGGGCCTCCCTCAAATACCCTATTGCGATCACCAATGCAATTAAAAGTAACCATGAAATAATTGTTCGCTAGAAACATTATCTTCATTTCCCCCTCCGGCCCCCATGTCCTCCGAGCCTAAACCTCCAAAAAATGCAAGGAAACCCTCATCCCAAAAAACTTACAATATAAGGAGTGATTTGAATAATACTCAACATCTTCAGCAATCATTTCAAATGGAACAACCAATTTTGGCCTCTCCTTGCACCTCTCGAGACAACCGTTAATCTTCATGATCCATGAGCCATTAGATAACCCCAAATCAACAATCCCTGTATTCAGAGCAAACAAATTGTTATTGAAGGTCTTCATCCCTTGACTTGAAAATTTCAAGCCTATCGCTGCCCGAAAGTCCAAGTGAGGGCTCCTCACTGACGTCTCACCCTTTGAGCAGGCCATCATGCCCAGGAAAAAAAACACAATCCCCAAACCAAAAATGGGTGGGGAAATCCTCCCCACTCCCTTCCTCTGAGCACCACACCAACACCAAAACCCGCACCTCCAATCCTCCCCACCCGCGCAGTAGAGAGAAGAAACAAAGAAAATGGGAAGAGAACACACTAAGCCTTCTCCGCCACCAAAATGCCTCCACCCCACCGATATGCAAACTCCACCACTAGATGGCCCTCCCAAACCAGCATGCAAACGCAACAACTTAACATGCAAGGGATTCTGTATAGGCAGCAAGCCACGAGCAGAGAGTCCAAACGCAATCCAACAAAGAAGATCCTTCACTTAGAAGATGCCTCCCACATCCAATCCCCACCAAAGCAAAGACCACCCCACCTGCTTGCAAAGAGAACTCCTGAAACACAGAGGACGGACAGAGCTAGGGCATCGAAACCCTAGCTCCCCAAGATGCCTCCTAGCCACTCACCATTGTCAGTCTATCCAATCTATTTAAATTTATTTACTAATCATTAAATTTTTAATTTATTTTCAATAAAATTTATTCTTAATGTAATTATAAATATATAAACAATAATGATAAAATTTAATATATTATATTATTACTATATATTATATTAATTTTTATATATATAGAGAGAGTAATATAGATAATATATAATATATTCATTCGTATATATAGAGGTATATTCTTAATCTAATTATAAATGTATAAATAATAATAATAAAATTTATGTACTTATGTTTTATTATATAATATATTTATACTATTACTATATATTATATTATACTATAAATAACAATATAAATTTAAATAATATGTATTATATAATATATATTTATAGAACTTAAAAGTGGAAGTAAAATATTGGGGTTGGAAGGTGAGCAAATTAAATTCATTTTTGTTTGACATAATATAGACTCTAATGGCTGCAGGATTGCACGAGCCCTTTGTCATCGGATGCAGGAGCCCTTTGCCATCAGATGCAACATGTTGCATGCACATGGCTTCCTCCATGCCTCATTGCCATCAGATGCAACACGCTGCATGCACATGGCTTCCTCCATGCCTCATTGTCATGTTAGGTCATTTTTACATGTCTACAAGTACCAATGCATTGCTTTAATAATGAAACAAGCTAATTTTACTCTTCCAACTCCTATAACTTCTACAACTTGTAACAATTGGGTATGGATCCTTCTTCATCTATTCTCAACTACCAAGCATAAGTTTTGAGGTTCTATAGACCATGTTGGTTTAAAAGGATGTTAAATTCATTTGTATGATTGCCCTTATCCTATGTAGCACATGAATTATATGTATATATAATAATATGTTGAGAAAACCAACTATTACATGGCTAAATAAAAGAATTATGAATTAAAAAGGAATCAAAATATCATAGTTTTCCATAACATACTCTTCTTAGATTTCTCATAAAATAACACCTCAATATTTAGCATATTTAATGCTTGGGGGATTCACTTAGTCAACCAATTATATTGTAAAACCTCGTCCCGCAACCTAGAGGACAATGCAACACCGCGGAAGCACAACTAATTTTTTTTCTTAAAAAAAGTAACAATGATGAGTGAAATAAACTACTCTAACACATACATCCTCTAGGCCACGCAACGTGTCTACATGTGAAATTCCAAACTTACAAATTATTCTAAAACATAGTACATGGAATTAACTCATGATAACAACATACAACAAAGCAGTAATCCATTGCAAATTAAGTCTAACACATAGAAATGTAATGAGCATATTTCCATAGATACAACACCATATAAACCAAATATACCCCATTTAAGCCAACGATAAATAAATCATACTTAATGTTACAATTACATCACAAGGGTTCTCCTTGATACAAATGAGGATTACAATTACATAGTGTCCACAGTTACAATGAGAAAGAGAAGTATAAATCCATAGAACCACATGAGCTCCTTGAACAAGAAGATCCCACCATCACGAACAAGATGAGAGCTCAACAGTGTAAGGTGCACGCCACCCAACCATATGGTACCCATAGGCCCAACCCCCGTGCTAGGAGATAGTAACAGGTAACCAAGACAACCAACTACCTCTAACACAAGAAAAGTGCAAAACCACACTATACCAGTAAATACAAACATAGGGTTACATTGCTTCCAGAATCACAGAATCAAGAACAACCACTGTACAAAACAAACGACTGTTGTCATGGGAGGAGTGTCATCACAAAGGTTGCATTGGTTATCCTAAGGATATCTTCCTAGGTCCTGACCCCCATCTTGGGTTATCCTGGTAACCTCTTACAAACTCCAACCCCACATGCACACTAGTGTGGAATCGATTATCTTTCGAGAAGACAAGATAATGATCTTACCATTCTAGGCCTTCCCGACTCATGTCAAGTCTAACACAAGCCCTTGAGCCAATGAGTGAGGATAATTATCAAGTTAAATATGTTAACTACCCATTCCCCTAAAGTAGGTTATTTAATTTCCACTGATTACACTGAATTCCACATGAGTTATCTTGGGACCACTTTATGTCTAGACCCTCATTGAAAGCCACTCCCCTATCGACAACACAATAACTCATTCTACACCCAAGGGTAGATAGTGCACAAACTGATAATAACACAACACAAGAGATAACACATCCCTACGGATGTCCAATACTGAATCCAACTACACGCACTACCTAAGGAAATTTGAAGGAAACTAACAGAAATAACAACCCTGTCACAATTATAATCTAGAAGACTTATATTTTCTCTACAACAAATATTCCCCACCGTGCCCAATTACATAACACTAAAAATTAAAATAAACAATCTCAGGTAATTAAAAGCACTACTATTCGGATTTCCTAAATCCAAAACAATCAATATCGTATATCTAAAATACACCATTTAAACATAATTCCTATTTATAGGTCAACAATGAATTTAAACTAAATGATTACTTTCAATTCACAACTACTCATAAGATTAACTCAAATTCATCAATAAAATAATCAATCACTTCAATTTAATTAATCGTGCTTTTCAAATAATCATTGTATTACTCACATTAAATAAATATATTTAATATGTATATATATAATTATATATAATTATATATATCTACATATTAATATATTATTTAATTATAAAATTAATTATACTTTTCCCAAATTTCATTTTAAAATAATTACCATGTACAATTTCCAAATATATATATATATATACAATATACACATAATATATAAAATACATATTATAAATAATATGTATATTATATATTATATGTATAACATATATCCATACATAAATATATAATATATATTAAAATAAACATTAAAAGCCATTCGTATGAAAATCGCAGTGTAGACTGCGCCAGACATTAATATGGGAGACGACGCTTTTTGTGTCAGCGCCTTCCCCACACATGTGTGGAGGGCGCTGCCACAACAGGCCCGTCCCCACCACTATACAAAGGTGGCAATGGGGTTTAATCCCTAGTGCCTCCAAACAAAAAATAAATTTATTTTAAATTTCTCCATTGCTAATAATTCGTCATACGATGATTTTTCTCCATTACATTTCAAAATACAAATTTCTACAGGAAGTTTATAGTATCTTTAATAACTAAAATATATATAAATAATATATATGTATATGTACATATATATTTCAATATATATATATAAGTTTATCCAAGCATTTGCTCAATATGGGAAAATAATTTTCATAGAAGAAGTTTTCTACAGGATTTTCATTTTCCCAGACAAATAAAAGAAATCTATAATTTCTTTTTGTATATATCTATTTCAAATGATCAGTTTACACAGAGGATCTAAAAATGTTCTTCTATAGAGGTTCTTCCATTTTCATGGCAATTATTTAAAAAAAAAACAAAAGCTTCTATAGTAATGAAAATTTATTTCTAAACTTTTCCAATTTGCATTACAGTAATATAAACAACTCATTAAATTCAAAATTCACAAAAACAATAAAGGAACCTGTTCTGAAAGAACTGTTGCCTCGAGAATTGTTGCCGAGCTTCTCTGTAACTTCAAATTGCCAATGTTGCCAAAGCTTCCTCCAGTCAAATTTCCACTTACCAAAACACACAATAAACCACAACCAAGAATTCTACAACAAGATTCTAAAATAAAACTCAGACAGATCCACAATTTCCTCGCAATTTTTCCCACAAAACCCAAACCTTTATGTGAAAACAACTTGCTTTCCTTTTCTCAAATTTTCCTTCAAGAATAAAATTCTAATAATTAGATAACCAACTTCTAACTTACAGTTAACACCACAAAATATCTTTTCCCTCAACCACCATAGATATTTTCCAACCACATGCATTTAAAAATTAATAATTTATATATTTCAACAAATTTAAATAATCTTATTTATTTAATTCCCATTAATTAAATAATTAAAATTACTTAATAACATAACTAAATTAAATTAATTAATTTATTTATTCTAAAGTTTTCACATCAATAATACCATAAATTAAATACTTAATCAAACACACATTTTAATCTACAAAATTAAACTTGCACAATAATAAAATACCCAGAACAAAAAGGGTAAGGAATATGACCAAGACTCAAACTGACAACACACTGTACTAGGGTAAAGGTATGACCAGGTAGCCCATTACTATCTCCCAATCATTACTGTTGAGTAGTGGACATGCTCAAACCTATGAAACTAGGTGAAGTCATTGTCCTGTACCTGCAAACCTACAACACAAGCAAGAGTTGTACATGTATACAAATAGTAATTCATACACACTGTGAAGAGAGAATTGCGGAAATCACAAGGCACTCACAAGCAAGTGATGCAATACTATTCTCTCCACCAATACAATGTCACATCAACTGACAAGATAACATATCAATTAAACTACAATAAGCATATATAGCAATGTCATCACAACTACGCATCTATGCAATCATAAAGCATGTTAAACATAATCACCATGCATATAATGTATCATCACATCCATATAGTCTATCATCGCTCCACTGTCAGTGATAGAACAACCATAACATAAAATAAGGTCTAGCAAAGTATCTAAGCTATCAAGAAAAACATAACAAAACAAAGGGGTGTCACATATATAGCAGTTTCATTTGTAGGGTACAAAGAAGCGCCCTTAATTTCAATTCTATCCCTAAAATTATGTTTTGAGTACCCCCTCCACATACACTAGTCCAATTAAAATACATCCATGTTTTCACCAAACATCTTGTGTACCTATTTATTTGGTTGCATTTTTTAATCCTCATATTATTTCTACTCCTCATAGTTTGGATAGAAAATTGCATGTCCACCGTTCATCCAATTCTTGGAGCATTTAAAAGATTACAATACTGACTGTGCTTACCTCAATAAAGATTTTACTCAAACTATCATGTCCCCTTTCAACCCCAGCCCTAATTTGAATTATGGAGGGAAAATTAGTGTTTTTTAACACTACAATAAATGAAATAAATATTTATAATAATATAATAATTTAATACTCCTGGTCAACCTCCTCTTGTGGCAATTAATGATAATATTATAATAAATTATAAATTTGATAATAAAGGATAAATTTTGGCCGACCTCTTTGGTGGGCAATTTGTTGGCTGGTATTTCTATTCATTTGTTGAATTGATTTTAGCATCAAGAAGAATTGAACATTGTCTAGGGAGCCTGTTTGGGACAAAACCCCCAGTAGCTTGGTGTCAGGGTAAGGGACGACACCCCCTTCCTTGCGACTGTATTCTCTCCTACCATCCGCATAGCAGCTCCACCTAATATCTATTTGTTACTATAGATTTGAGCAGGTGTCCTGGTGAGAGGGAAAGAAGCGTTATATTGGCAGAGCTTCCAGCTCTTGCCATTACTTTCAAGCTTCACCATTTGTAGGCGAAGGACATTTTGAGATCTAGCAAAGTTACTCTTCCTCAATCTATGCAGCCACCGATCTTAGTCTATGGGAAGCTATTCACTTAGATCGACATCTAGGATACACAATAATAGAAAGGCGACCACTTGTTCCAAAAGCTCTAGTCTACAATCCATCGCTATAGGTGCCCGAACCCCCAAACCTATTGATGGTTATTTGTACATCTTGTTTACTGGTTCACTGAGATGTATGGTGTGAATAATGATATCATCTTGTTGCCAGTCCCTGCTACATCCTAATATTGAATCAACATTATTAGTTATCTGTAGATTTGAGACTACCAATCTATGTTTGTGGTGCTTGATTATCTCAAAATTACTAGATGTTATTGTTGTTTGTGAGATGTGCGATTTGACTACTATTGCATTATCATTGTGCACATTCAAATTCAGTTGATTATTATAGTTCAGAATAGCTTGTATTCAATTATCACTTTATGGTTTAAGATTGATCCAGTGTTATTTCTACAACATTAGAATATATGTTTTGGAGTTTAATCAGATCTAGAAAATTCACCATAATTGTGCAAAAATAGTGTACTATCATTTTCAATTTACTGGGTTTTGTGAGATCAAACTAGGCATCTTACACAAACTACATTATTTTATCTAAAAAATGGAAATTTAACTCAAAACTTCCTTAATAAAAGATCCTGAAATTTATTTTTTAAGGTTTCGTTGGTGCGGTGTTTATAATCTATCTTCACTACTTCATCTTTAGGGACTTGGATAATCAAAGGTGTGAATGCAATCAACTCAAAGTAATCAATTATATTAATAATATGAGTGGGGATCCAACAAGGATACAAATGAACCAAGAACCTCAAAAAACCTTGAAAGGTTATTGTTCCTAGTTTTGTTGACTGTTATCCTCGCCCATTTACATAATTATCATAAAATTTAAGTTTTCATCAGTTGGTAAATATGAGAAGTTTTTGTTTGTCAAGGGACTTGTAGGAGCTCCCTCATGTGGGTTGTAATTTATGGCAAGGTTTCAATTTTTTACCAAGTTGAAAGCTAAGAAAATATTTCCACGTGACCTAATCTTAAGGAAAAAACTTTTCCTTATTCCCTCACATAGACCAAGGGAAATAATAAGTATTTCTTTGTCTATTAGACTTATTTGAATATGGAGTTTGTAGTTGGTGAGCTAAGAGATCATAATGACCTTGAAAGAATAATTTAGAGCTAAAAAATGTATATTTCTGTATACAAAGACATCCAATACCTATTTCTAGGGTATGAAACTGATAAATATATTTAATTGTTTAGGAATTTGAACCAAAACTAGTCTTCGAGTTTTGAAAACTAGGCTATTTTCTACAATGGGGCTTGCATTATTAATATGAACTAGGAGTGGGACTGTACAAAATTCTCTTAGTTGTTTTGTATGCTATGGGTTTAAGTAGGGTTTGGCCTAATAGGCAGTGCTTGCCAAGTAGTTAAAACATCAAATCAAAGCAAGGGAGGCAATTTTGATTTTTATGCCAAAAGGATTGAACACTTATGCCTCAACTATGGAGGGATAACTTCAATCTTCCTTAGGGATTGTTTATACAATACAAGTAAATCCTATGGACATTTCTTCACTGCATTGAGCAGGGAGAAAATTTTGATTTTGATGCCATGATTATTTAACACATAGGCCCCAACCATGGAGGGACAACTTCAGGTGTTCCTTAGAGCTTGTTTATACAAAGCAACTAGGTAAAGTTAATGGAAATTTCTATACTGCATCGAGTTAATTAATGCGTATGAACAAAATGTTCATGCCAAATTTGGAGTGTGCTTGACAATGGGAAACATTCTCCATAGCACCAACAAATAAAGCTATATATATTCAACCATAGAAGCTAGAGCATAAAACCCAATTCAATCTTTCAAGAAGCAAAAAACATTTGTTAATGGGTATATTTAACAAGTTTTACATATTATCACACATGAAAAGTTACAAATGTTTTTAGATAAGATAAAACATAGCAAGTATGTAGAAGATTTAAGGGATTATGATACATGCAATAGATATCTTTGAGATTGATCCTTACACACTATTCCCAAGCTCATTTTTTGGCATATACAAAGGTCATTGTGATTTGTAATAACTTTCAAATAAAAGTTACCTAGAAGATTCCAGTCATCCCAGATCGGCTCAATAATCATAAAAGTTGAAAGCTTAATAAATATAAAATTTGTAGACATAAATAAAATATTACTGGTTTCTTCAACAATTTTGATTTAAATCTACACTGGAAAATTCTTATTATATTAACAACAAACTTTACAAAAGAAACAAACAAGTTTACCAATGTTTTCAGTTCTATGTAACTGGTTATCTATAAGATTGAAGTTTCCTTTGTACTAAAATGCTATGCAATTTAACAAAACCATCAACAGAAGAACAAGGCATCACTGAGAAGAGTAAAATTTTGACAGAAATATCCTCAAGTCTAAAGTACCAAACAAAAAAATGTAGGAAAAAGAAGTAACATGTACAAGATTACATAGAGTGCAGCATGAACTCCTCTAATGTAGGCAACTTGTAGCTTATTGGCTGCATGGAAGTAGTCCACTCTATATGCTTATAGACTCATGAACCCATTTCCTGCATTCATTGATGGATTCAATTTTTTAGCAACATTAATCAACTATTGCAAAATATAAAAGGGTTGAAGGGAATCAAAAGTAGCTTAAAAAAATCAAATGATTACTTGAGTCCTTGTCAAGTGAGATTGTTATCTCAGATTGGTCTTGTGACACTACTTTATGTGCATGGCCCCAAGATTTTTGAACCCCTAGCAGGAATGTTAGTCATATTTCACCAATTTTTTTAAAAAATCAAGCTCTATTTGATCAAGAAAGGTGAGAGGTGTGGAAAATAGGATGTGGACAATTAGAGTAGGGGTTGCATAAATCCTCTAGGTAGAAAAGGGGAAATAGGAGATATGGAGAATAACTCCTTAGGTAGAGAAAGTTTGTTTTCTTGGAAAGGAGGAAAGGCAAAGGATAAAGAGATCCTCCATAGGTTTATTTTTGAATCATATAATCTAAGGGCTCATATGAGCATGTTGTAAGCTTGCTTCAGGTAGATTTTATAGTTTTAATGCAAGTTATGTTGTTTTTGCTTCCATTTGGTGTGTGCATGTGTTAATGAGTGGGAGGCTGTTAGGTTTAGGTTGTCTCTCATTGGACCCCCTTGCCTAGTTTGCATCAAGTGGTGCCAAAGCAAGACCTTCCTTGTAGAGATTATGTCTTAAGAGGCTCCAGTGCATTTGTTGTAGGTGTATAAAGTCCCACAATTGTAGGTGATTTTGAGAGGAAATGGCGCTAGAGAGAGTATGTCTTGTAAGGGAGTGTGTTTGACTATTCTCCAACAAAAGAGTATTGGATAGAAGGTGTAGGAACATCCTCCACTGAGTAGATAGTGGGTAGAGGAGGTTTTGAGAGTCTACACCTTCTAGTAAAAGTTTGGGTAGAGGCCATGCACAATTTAGAAGGGAAAAATAGTTGCAAGGAAAACTACTTGTGTTCAAAGTGTGTGAAGATGTCTTTTAGGAGGATTGAGAAAATGTTAAAAAGGCCTATAAAATGTATTCACGGAGCGGTGAGAAAGGGCTTATATAGAGAGGTCTCTTGAGATGTTGGAAACATTGAGTGTAATGATAGATGCTCTTGAGGAGTGGAATGTTGGAATTAGTAAGAGAACAAAATAGAAAAAGGTGTTTATGAAGATATGGAAATGTGAGTTGTTGATCCAATTGAAGCAAAAGGTCATCTCTTACATTTTGAAGAGTTAAGTGTGATAGAAAAGGATGTGTGCAAATCGTGGAAGAAGAGATCTTCATTATAGAGGATAAGGATAAAAAATTTATTAGAGATGAGTCAAAGGAAGTATGTCCTTTGTAAGCAAAGAAGGTATTGGTGGATGTGGTACATATGAGTACACCAGAACAAGCAACTTTCTTTATCATCTTTCCCATTTGTTGTCCAAATTGTTTCACAAGTTTTACAGTGCCTAATGGGATCCTCTAATCCATTGCTTGTAAACTCAGGAAACTTTTGCTTTTCTCCACTAGGGCTTACCATGATTTTATTCTGATGCAAACCTAGCACCTGAAACTTTCTTGTTAGGGAGTTTTGATTTGGGCATTATGGTGCTTCTCTTGCACTCTCGGCCATGTAGGAATCTTCAATTCTTACCTCAATTTTAGCCTTCTGTGCACTTTTTTCACATTCAAATTTTCTTTTATACACCCTTGACTCAACATCTTGTCCTTCTATTTACAACCTTTTAATTCCCTAAAGGTTACACTCATATAATTTTGTGAAGGAATGTGACTTCATCTCCCAAATTCCCTCATTTAAAGAAGGTTGTGTTGAATTTTCAACTTGACTACATTCTTGGGAAGGGATTTGACTTGGGAATCATACAGTGGTATTTTCCTCGAGTGTTTATCATAATCTTCTCCTTCGTTCCCTTTGCTTGAAAATCTTTAAATATCGCTTGATCTCTTGGTTTGGACCACCTTACGACCTCTTCTCATGTTTATTGGGATCTAAGGGCATTAATCTCTCAAATTTGACCCAGTTTCTTTTAAGGAAATGGTGCCAAATTTTTACTTCTTTATTTGATAAAATGATTACATGAATTAATAATAGAGATGACAATGCATACTAGATACAAGAGTAAAGTATATCTTTGTCTGCACATGAATTTATTACAGAAGAAGACTAGATATGGTTAACCAAGGATCAACGTCAATCCCACTAGATCATACCCATTTCCTTGATGATTCAAAATTTATTTGAAGGACTTGATGATTTCCAAGAGGAACACAACTATTGACCAACCAACACTTGTAACTACTTGAAGTTGACAAACAATTACAACATAGTCAGACAACCCATTTTATCAAAACATAATAATAGTCATTGTACACTAACTACAATAGCTAGATATGCATATACTACACACCAATAGAGATGTATACATACTTATACTTACACCTACATGCATACATTATAAATGCATCACTTCAACTATTGTCATGTATTTTGAGCTTTATAAACTAAGTTACTGGTCTAGGTACTAGTTCAAGTTTGGGTTCACGTGTTTAGTTTGCAGGTTCAATCAAAGCACATCATTAGCCCAATCAATCCATTCAAAACTTTTCTACAAAATGTGATTCCAAAACTTAAATGAGGGTCCCACTAGTGGATTGATTTAGGGTTCAAAGTAGTGTCTTTAATGTGAAGGTATTTTGAAAAAATGTCAAAATTCTTCACAAGTTCTCTTGAGTTTGTTTGGGATGAACCCACAAGCCAAATCCCAAACCCTTGTTGCACCCCTACTCACATTGACCAATATCCAAACCTAAATCAGATCACACTCGAATTAGCAAGATTATAGGGACAAATTGGTAACATAGTTTATAAACATCAACAAAAGTGTATGGATGACTTAGTGCACTTATACTACCTTGTATTGCATCCACTTAGGATGACTGAATTTTGTAAATTCAAAATTGTGGAGTTCTTTGTATATTGAAAATAGCTTCATTGTCAATCATTTTAACTATTTTAGGAAGGTTAAATTTCTGATATAGATTTTGCTACACATGGAAAAGGTCAAAGAAATAGCTTTATTTCAGATTTTGTTTTACAATAATTCTAATTGAGGACATTTAATTTTTCTACAAGTACAACAAGCACATTATAAGTAAAGGAGTTCTCTTTTTTGCAATTTTCTTTTTTACAAGTTTGACAAGTTAATGTTTTCAGCTTATCCATCTTAGAAGCAATAATAGCTGAAATCCATTTTCATAATGCAAGAGAGAAAATTGCAATCTTAGATGGTGATTGATAAGATGATTTTTCCAAAGGGAATTTTGTAGCCTCTTTTTTGATCCAACTTCTTGTTGGACTTTGTTCCACCTTAACTATAATTGATGTCACTAACTTAAATATGGGCCCACATGGTGACCTATTGGTGGCTTAATGTGGCTTGCATCTAGTAACTATTTGCTTGCTTGTAAAGGGTCTCATTATTTGTGTAATGTACCCAACCAAATTTTTTATATAAATTTTTAGATTTGAATATATAGCAAATACAACATAAAATATGCTGAAATGATCACCATCAAATTTGTATGACAATATTTGAAACACACAATGCTGATTTTTCATAAACTATGTCATGAAATTTACATAAATTTGAATATATGGAAAATATCCTCACTCAGATGCATGTGGATAATTTATATTTTTAAAATGAACAGAAAATTTTGGAAATAACCAAAAATGTACAACAATACATTTGAATATGAAAATATGAAACTATACTATGCTTGTTGTAGCTCCTTTTTCACAAATCTACAATTGCAAATATTGAAATATATTTTGAAAATCCAAACAAAACTTTGAACTGAGATTGCCCTAAAGAAAACATAGGGTTTTTGTCCTCTGATCTCCAAGAATCCAAGGGGTTTCATCCTCAAATCCTATAGTTAGATACAAATTTTTGTCTCAATTCCTCATAACTTATAAGTTTGTATCAAGTAATTAGGATTGTAGACTTCCATGAAGTACTATTGGAGAAGCATAAATTAGCTTGGATATAAGCTATGGTTTTGTCTATTTGAAAACTAATTTTGCTTGATATACTATGAAGAATATACCTGACATAGAATAAAATATACTCACTCTATTAATTATAGAATCAAACATGAGTATTGTTTGGACATGAAGATTTTAATGGTCTCAATTTTCTTGTACTTGATGTGCCATGGTGGTTCATGAGATGGAGTTGGTAGTTAGAAGGCATACAACTAGACACTTTTTTCTCATAGGATCTTATGCTAGGAATAACAACTAACAGGGAATAACGTCATCTATGACTTTATGGAACTTATATGCAATCTTTCTTGTTTTTCTCCAAAAGAAAAGACTTTTGGGAGCACATACAAACTATTTTAGACTCATTTTTTGTTTATTTTCTCTAAATTTTGGTCTATTTCGTATCTTTTTTATTTAATTTGTCATGTCTTATTGCTTTAAAAATTAATACTTGACCCTTTCACATAGGAATCTATGTCATTTTTTCTTACACTCAAAGAGACTTTTCCACAACTCTTTCCAATAAAGATGTGGAAAGTTTCTATCATGCAACATGGAAATTTATTGGCATCATGATTGTAGCAACTCCTTTGTTTTCTTTCCATGATTACGTGCAGTTAAGCTACATGTATTTAGTGTTGTAATTTTGGGAAACTAACAACATAATTTAAGGGATTTTTGAGGTGGGGAAAACCACCAACTACACATCTTCATCTTCTTGACTTCATCAATGGGGAAAATACAAAGAGCTATAATGAGTATAACATTACATTCTCTGTTGTGTCCTATTTTCCTAGTTCTACTATGGGAAGAAATTAAGAATTATAAGAAGTAGAGTAAAATCGACTATGAACAATTGACCACTTACTGCTACCTACTCATACATTCAACAATTGACTCCACTCCTTCCTCCAATTCCTTAGCCCATGGACCTTCTTATCCATTTTTGGTGACATCCCTTCAAATACCAAAGGATCCCAAACACCCAAAATGAGAAGATCTCTGACTTCTTGTCATTACTTTTTCTTTGTGCAGACCTATCAATTAAAACGAGGTGGAATTAATGCTTAGGGGACCAGTGGTTATGAAGCCACTCTGATGGTTGTGAAATAGTGTCTATGGTACTAAAATCATCACATTAGTAGGCCAACAATTACATAAGCATCACTAACGCTTGCATAACTGCCACTTAATCGAGCAAAAAAAATTTCTAGAATTTGCAGAGGTCACAACTTCTGCATACAGACTTAAAATAAGATGTTCTTTTTCTCTAAGGTGCATGACTTTTTGAGAGAAATCCATATGTACAATCAAAATTGAATTTGGATGAAGCATAGCCCATGTTTCACCTTGTTGAAGTAGATAGTATTTTTGCTAGGAGTATCAATGTACAACATTACCACCTAGCAACTTTCCTCTATTTTGTTGATCTTGACATGTCCTTGGAGTTTGTAACGCCCTGCCATGCAAACCCCAAAGGACAATGTAAGACAAACAACTATAGCAAAATTTGTTTTTATAAGTAAACTAACATACAATGTAAATTAACATACAACACTTATAATGATACATTACATGGACAATATCAAACTTATCCTTTGGGGTAACATGACTACATTACCTGCAAATGATCTAACATAAATCAATTACTCACATAAATGTTAGACATCCATATGAGAACACATGATAAAACCAAGAACATTTATACATCACATTTATTACAAGAGTTAACATTTTTACAAATATTATAATGGTACAATAGTGCTTCCCAACACGAACGGGAATGATACATCAATGACATAGAGTATTACAACTAGAGTGAATATAAGATATAATATCAATGCCAACTCCAAACTGGTGCAGTTTTGCATAAAATGATCCTCAGCTGGGGACCCAATGGGGTGCATAACATGTTCCACCTGACCATGTGGACCCTAAGGCCCACCCCCCATGCGAGGAGATGACAAGGACCCACAACACCAACAACACACAAGGTGGTCAATAATTTACATAACAAGGTTAGACAAAGGGCATCTATCACATCAACAACTTTAATAGCACATAAGATTATACCTTGTTTCCAAAGGACATCACACACCAAGGGGAGAGAAAAAACAAGGGGATACTAGTCTGCAGAGGGAAGAGTGTCATCGCATGGTCCTAACATGGGTTGTCTTAATAGCCTAGATGCCACCCACCCCATCCTTGGTTTGTTCTGATAGTCTAGACGTTGGCCCCCATCTATGGTTGTCCTGACAGCCTCTCACTAGGTGTCAGCCCCATAGGATGACACATACAGAACCAATCTTCCTTTCGTGAGGACAAGGAAGTTGGTTTTTCCAACCAGGCCTTCTCAACCCATCCTTAGTCTAAACGAGCACTATAGGCATGGGTGAGGAATTCACTTATCTTGATTAAAATGTAAATTACCCAACCCCAAAGTTTATTAATCATGTTATCACTTAGTTAAGGAACCCCCACATGGGTTGTCCTAAATTCCACTTTGTGCATCAACCCCCATTGAGAGCCACTCCCCCTTCTACAACTAGAAAATCCAACTGGAACAACAAGGAAAAACCAACATGCTCAAATCACAAAACTGAACCATCCCGCACAAAATCTTCATAATGAAACAACTTCCAAGTGTAAGGCTAAAACCCACATTATCAAAATCAAGTAAAAGATCAACAGTTCACTAAGAACCAACATGAAAAGCCAAACTTAAGAAAGCTCTTTCCCCCAGTCCTTTGGAAGTCTAAAAAATCCAAAACACAATGGTTCTCCCATTGACATAGCAAAAATAACATGATCTCCAAATTGAAAACTAAACCACAATAAGGAATATCAACTTAAAAGAAAATAGTAATTAGTCATAAAAACAACCAATTAGGAATCCAAGGGAGACCTCAATTTTCTCCTCACATGATGCCCAACAACTAATAACCCAACAAACTTTCAATTTGGCTAATAAACAACTTAACAAGATCAACCACCCCAAACGACAATAGCAAACAACCAATTCAATAAACAACCCAATGATCAAAAGCTTCTCAAAATCAAAACCAAGCGTAATATTCAATTCCAACCAACATCCAATTCAAAAATAGCATTTATTCAACATATTATGCCCTTGAATACATTTCTTAAAGCAAGAGATTACTCAATACATGCACACAAATAAATGATACATCCACACAATCAACATATATTAACAAGTAACCCATCAAATGATTATAAAGGTAATAAACATTTAAAAAGATAATCTAATTCAATCTTTTAAATAATTCCTTCCATTTATTGAACATAAGTAATTCCTACTACTCTAACTTGATTGAGTGTATAATAATATCTTGTCAGGTAGACTCCTCTTAAACAATACGCCATGGCACTATTTTCTATTCTATATTTTTATGTTGCAGGTTCTATTCACTATCAAGAACCTAAATGAATATTTTATGTGATAATGAAAATAATCCTAACAAGATTCATAAGGTATCATGTAATTCTTCTTCTGAATATATATAGAAGTGATTAGTTTATTTAATTCACCCATTATTCTATTATTCTAAACCAATTATTATTTTAATTCATCTAAATCATTCCTACTATTATCATTCTTAACATCCTTATAATTTCTTCATTTATCACACAACCTTTCACATACCAACAAGCCATTCTTTAACTCTTAACCCTATTTATAAATTATATTTATTATTAATGAAATATAGCCATGGGGAAGGAGCTTGACAACAACCCTATGTTTCAAGCATAACTTTAAAAATACAATCTGGGTATTTAAGATTTTTGGATAGGGGATAGAAGACATTAAGCCGAAGAAACCCTTTAAATTTCATGCTAGCCTAGTTCACAAAAATAGATTAATGGACTATGCAACCAAACTATTCTACTAGTTAAAGTAGTCATGAGGGAAGTAGCTTGACAACAACTCTATGTTTCGAGCATAACTCAAAAAATACGATCTGGGTATTTGATTTTTTTGCAAAAAGGTTAGAAGACATCAAGACGTTAAACCTTTTAAATTTCTATCCAACCTAGTTCGTAGAAACAAACTTATGGACTAAGCAATTAGACTATTTTACTGGTTGGACACCCGAAAAGATTGAGCATAAAAGAAGGCTAAGAATTTCTTTTAAGAAATGCAGTCGGTAGGGAGTTTAGGTATCTGTTCATAAAATGCATTGGTTGCAAGAAATACACAAAATGATTTGCTGAGAGAACTAAAGAAATCTTCAGAAATTACATTTATTAATTATTTCAGTTTGAAATTAATTAAACAAAGAAATTTTTTTGTTTCCAAACAACATACACAATCAAATATTTGTTTCAAGAACAAAGATAAAATACAGGAAAACATTGGAACCTTGATGCAATTGATTGGTTGTGTTGAAAATTGATGTGGCTCTGAATTTTCCAAGTTGTAGCTCCAAACTCTCCAAAACCCCCAAAACAATCTTTGCAATCTCCCCATACAAAACCTTCTTTTCAAGAACAGAGAAAATT